>JAUMHM010000051.1:3397771-3412622 GCA_032362435.1 Melikaiella ostensackeni | reverse complement strand
CTAATCAGGTACCTGTAGGAACCAGACAAGAGCGCCTCCTTTGTTGATATGGCGTCCTGATTGCGCCCACTTTTACGGAACGTACGCGTTTCTAATGCGATCCGCTTTGCAGCAGTAATAGTTCGTTATTTCTTTGTGTGTGTCCAGTGAAATTGTTGTAAAATAAAATGGATTCAAATAAAAGAAAAAGAGATTTACAGCGGCTTCGCAAAACAAAACACAGAGCAATTGCAAAACTTGTAGAGAAATGAGAGTCATCAAATAATGAATCCGAAAATGAAAATGAATCTCACTTACCACAAAATTTGCAAGGTAAGTCAACATATTTATAATTAAATTATTTTATCACACTGCATATCTAAAAATTTTAACCATTAATGCATTGCGTCTATGAGAGGGAAATCAACTTAGTTATTATTCCATCAGTCACCTTTTCAAGGTTATGTTTTTTTTCTGAAAACATGATGTCAGAATATAGTTCGTTAAAACCTCAAAAGTTTTGTAAGTTGCACAAAGTTCTTTTTTATTATAAAAATATTATTATAATTCAATTTACAATTGTCTGAAATTTTCTAGTTCAAGGATTGCATTGAAAAGGGTTAAAAAGTTCAATTTTCATTTTTGTTGATTTTCACTTATTTTTAATCATAGAATGAGATCTAAAATTATAAAAATCAAATCCATTTCAATCTTGTTCGAAAATATTGAAGATCCTTTTTATCTGACAGAAACAAAACATATATAAACCTTTGGATAAGACTGGAAACTACATTCTTTTATTGCACTGGAGCAGTTGCCTTTCTTTATTTTTACTTTTAAAAGACTTCAAAAATCATTGAGAAATTTTTGGAGTTACTTCTTTAATTGAACTCTTTAAGCTCAAATCTTTCCTTGAGGCGTTAAATGGCTAATTAAAAGTTTTCTGATGCTTCGTAATAAAGACGATACTAGATGAATACAATAGAATTAAATGAACTCCATTTAAATTTCAGGTATTAAATATAAATGGAAAACCTCACTTTTGCGTTGCAACTGTAAAATTTTACTCTATGATAATATTTTGAAGGAATAGATTTAACGATTTTTAGATATTTTCAACCTGGTATTTATATGAGTTGCAAACTATTGTGGAATGAAATATAAAAGCTTCGACAGAATGAAAATATATAAAAAAAGCTTGAAGAGAATTTAAATATTATAATTAATAAAATAATTAATAAAACAATAAAATTAAGATTTTCCCTGTCTGAATTGGTGCACTATGCTAACGTTTGCGCTTGCGCCGGTCATTTTGATTGTCACGTGATTATTCTAAAATTCTGTTCTTCCAAAAAAGAGAAATAAACGGTCTATCGATATATCCGACTGGGTTTCTTATGATAAGAAGAAAGGTAAAATTGTAACCAAATTCATGGAGCCGCCTTATAATAATGAAGATATAGATCTTTTATATACACTTGTGGAAACTGAAGAAAATGCTCCAGAGAGTTACCCTACTTATTCAGTCAAAATTAAAGGTCATGCTAGTAAGTAACATATTTCATCTGCTGCAAATTTTGTTACTGCTGTGCTGTTTTTGGTTTGTGTTTAAATCGTAGCTAAACAATAAAATATGTAAAAAGTCAATATAGAAATAAGACTTTTGAATATTGTACTGGGTATATCTTTTATCTTTTTCAGAAACTTACAGTGACACATTAAAAAGATTGACAATGCTAGAGAATGAGGACTATGCTTTTACAACAGACACTGATGATAATCCTCAAGCTATAAAAGCTAAAAAAGTTGAGAAACTATTTAAAACAAAAAAGCTCGTAGTGAGTGAAGAAACTCGAAATGCAATGAACGTGCCCTCCATTGAATCAGATCCTGATGAAAAGATAGGAAATAGTCTAGACTCTAGCAGTTCTGATGAAAATGCATCTTCCAGAAGTAAGAGGAAAAAGATTCCATCCAGGCTTTAACCAAAGTACATAACCGAAAATCGTTCTCTAATACCAAAACGAAACAAAACCGATTCTAAAATTGCGACAACCGTAATTTCAGGTATTTCAGTTTTTAATGTTTACGGTGTAACAATTAATTAAATTATTTTAAATTTGTATTAATTTTCTCAGTTCAATAAATTACTAATCAATATTTAGGGAAACATTCATCTTGTAATCAGAAATCATCCATTAATTATGAAAAGCCACCTACTGTTGGTGCTATCAGTAATCAGACATGCTCCAAAGGAAATATAGATAATGGTAAGAATAATAATTTGACGACTCAACCTCCTTTAGTTGACAAAGAACAAGAGAAAAAAAGTTACGGATGCAGCAACGAAAAAACTAGCAAAATTCACAATGATCAAAAGAGTGGTGAGGAAAAGTACAAGTTTTTTTGAACTACAGTTTAAAACATTTCATATTAATTTAAATTTGTTTTCTAGATATTGTAATGATTTTGTCTATTCTAAAAGGAATTACTGTTGCTTTGAAAGAAATCAAAGCAAATCAGCAAATAATAATTCAACACCTGCCTTCAACTAATGATGTAGCAGAACAAAACTCCACTGTTACATATAATCTCAGCGTACCGTTTAAAACCATGGATGATTTTAAAGATTTTGATAGAAACCTTACAAGTATTGACGAGTTTCGAACAGAGTTTGTGAGTCTAAATTAAGAATATTATTTTCTATTGAAGAAATTTTATTTCATGAACTTATGCATGTAATTCTTGTTTGTACATCATTCATTTCTTGTTAAAGACTTCTTCACTACATTCTTTCGTGGATAGACAATTATGTTTAATCAAAAGCTGCACAAATGTTTTTCGAGAATATTTATCAAGAGACGTGATAGGACAATTCACTTCAAAAAGAAGAACGCCTGAGAAGTTTTTGATAAATTCAACGATGTTCTACGATTGCACTTCAAATAATTATCATATTCACTCTTTCGAACTCTTGTTTCTACGATATTCATTTTTTAATTAATAATTTACAGGTGCGATGATACAGACGCACAAGGACGTTCGTACTGGAAGGGCTATTACAGAGCAAACTTTTCTCAGCACTATAGGAAGAGTATTTAACAACGCGAAGGATTGGGATAGCAGCAGAAAAGAGCCGTACTGCAGGCTGTTGAATCCGAATCTCAGAATCAGAACTTGTAGGAACATAATGAGCAGAGGGAACAGAACGATGATGATGGAACTGAACGAGACAGTGAAAATTAAAACTCTTTCCAGATTTAACATGATATGTAAATAAGGAAGAATAAATTTATTTTATATAATAAAAAAATAAATGAGGAGCTGACAAGGTCCGAGTAAGGGCCTAATTAAAAAATGATGTACATATAAGGTTGCCTGATCAGGGCCTGGTAAGGTTACCTGATAGGGAACAAACCATTTTGAGCGTGACCGACCCTATAGAGCCCGGATAAATTTACCTCAGCCGAACCTTATTAATAATACAGCATCCCTTCCAGGGCCTTATATTGCCCTTAATAAAATTTCTACACGGACATGGTCCACTTAGTGCCACTTGGATAGTAGGGTTGGAGCAGTTATGGTCTGTTATGGATGGCAGCGGAAAGGGCTAGAAATATTCATCGTAGAATCCAGTTTCTAGACTACCAGTTATCAATCCTAGGTCCCTGAACACAATCCTAGGTGCCTAAAGAATCACTTTAGAATTTCCGGTGCTCAAAACTAGTTTCAAAATACGAATTTTTCTCCGTATGGCTTTAATTCGTTACTGACGAACTTTATTTGGTTCAGTTGTATAGATTAGTTATTTGGTAGTTTAATTGGTAGTTTACTGAAAAATTGTCTACACACCAGAGTGTAAAATTTCCAACTCCCTCCTCATATGTCGGTAATCAAGCAGTATGGTAATTTATGCTTCTGCACCTACCATAGGGTCCTATATTACTACAATTTACCGTAGATTGAAGTAAATCGAAAGAACTTTTTTTGGACAGTACGCTTGTGTGAAATAATCTTTATATATATATATATATATATATTATTCGTCGTTTCATTGCGAATCCAACGATATAAAAACCTAATTTTTCATAAAAAATGTAGATAGCAACTTTCTTCAGCAGGACGGTAGCACTCAATCCCATACACCCCATTTCGTTTTGTTTCAAGTAGTTGGAACTAATTTTTTTTAAATCATTCGACACGCTTAAAGACAATTGACAGTAGTGTATGCTTCGTGAACCGAGAATGAAAAAGGCTGTCAGTCAAGGCGGGTAGACTCAGGGGAAAAGAGAGGACGCGAATCTTCGCACGTTATAGGGAGTGGATAAGAGTGTGAGGGAGTTTTTCCCCTAGCCATTCATCAAACAGATTAAATTATAAATTCAAAATGCAATCAAAACGTCGTATCAAACTAAGAAAGGCATTTTATTCGAAATATGTTCTGTAAACAGATAGTCATTTTCAGCAAAACATAAAATAAGTTGTACCGCTTTCAAAAAATTATTTTGTTTTATTGAGAAATAAGCGTTATGAGAAAAAAACAATAATAAAATTAAGAATTTTGGAACACGATCGATTTACGTTTAAAAAGGTAGGGAATTATGTAAATAACTTAATGATATTTCAGGCGAAAATTGAGTCAGAATTATTCCGAACTATATTTGAAATACAGTAATCGCGTATTTCCCGATCGACCCTGTATCTAATTATAATTATATTACACTTAGTTATGTTTTATTCAAAACTGAATATTAAGAGTAATGACATAAAACCTGTAATGAAGAAATTCGCCATAAACAATTTCATATCGAGGCTGCTGCGTAGAAGATTGTTATCTTTACTGCTCTCATTCCAAAGCACATCCACAATCCACATAAAAGAAATCAACCCTCGAAATCAGGATACATAATTTGAAAGTCTAATGGTTTACTGCATACTGGATTCAAGAAAATGTTTTCTTATACAGAATACAATTTAAATTTTTTTTAAATATTAAGCTAGAACCTATAAAATATCACAAGATAAGACAGTTTCAAGGCAATCTATATTTGCCATGTAAATTGTGCGGGGTCCTTCATAAATTTATCAAATTAAATCTTTTACGCAAATTTTCGTTGAATGAAAATTTTCAATAACAATCTCAAGTCTAGAGATCTTACAACTTATCTGCAATTCATATTTAGCAGGCCCTTAAATTAATTTAAGAAGCCTATGGTGATTCTTCTAGTTACTACTAATACCAATTACTTCATGAATTAATTTTTAAAATCACCTTGATTGAAGTAAAGTTAAAAAAAAACATGTTCCAACATTTTATCGAGAACTTATTTTTTCCTCTACTTTAAAAGGAATGTATTACCCACGCAATCTACAAGACTAACAATGCAGCATCGTATTAATTGGCCTTATGTTTTCAAAATTGTTTATTCTAAATAGCATGTCCATTAATTCTGAAATTCGTCCTTAGGAGGTCATTTCATTAGTTCGAGAGACTCGCGGACATACCTTCTCCTCATCCTCATGGCTATCTTCGACTAAGTTTCCTCATCCATACTAAAGTGGACCTTTTTCCATAACGATAAGTTAAGGTCGATAATTTTACTTTATTAATCCATTAATTGAAATTTGTCAACAAATCTCTACGAATTTAGAGCATCTTAAAAGTTCGAAAACTTTTTGAAAATTCTTTATGATAGAAACTACTTCTGTCAACGATATTCAATGTTGTAGAACTCCACAATTTATGTGAATTGTCAATTTCTTCCTTAAAAAAGAGATTAAAGATGGAACTGTAGGTCAAAGGTGGATATATAAATGTTTGGAAAAAATAAATCAGATTTATCCAAGATTTTTTCAATTTTAATTTTCTACTCTAAAATTCTCACTGATTTGTAAGCTTTGCGTCGTCTTCAATTAATGTAATGATCCAAACTGTTTGTAAAATTTATCATTTATTTTTTTAAATAAAATTCAATATTAATATTCACATATTGCCAATTTCTTTAGTAAATAATCACGAACAAAAAATGTCATTGAATTTTTTAGTTATAATTTCTGTTTTAAAATAATTACAAAATAAAATAATGAATGCAGATGAATTTGGCTTCGAATTTGACTTATATATCTTTTGAAAAGAAATTTTGAGAATTTTGAATAACTAAATTAATAATCTTCTGCGTACGTATTAATTATTTGCATTTTTCAAAATTATCACATGGTTTTCTTTATTTGAGATTCTTAAAGTTAGTTGCATTTTATTGTATTTATACAGGAAAGGTTATAGAAATTTTCATTCTTTCTTAGTTGACCTCATCCAGACTATGTTACCCAATGTTGATTTTCTCATAACTGCCACAGCAACATTTATATCGTCATCTGTCATTGATCATGATGGAAGCAATTTATTTTGAACCACTAGAAGTTCATCTTTGACAGCGAACTTAGTTGAAGTTCAAAATGACCTGTAACAAAATTGGAACTCTATTACTTTCTGTGTATTTATTTCTAAAATATTGTTAAAAACAAATTAATTTGTAAGACTGCACGGTATCTGTCTAATTTTTGGTGCTTGAATGCATCATTAATACTGACTTCGTCGTTAAATTATTTAAAATTAAGAAAACCGCTGCAGAGTTGTTTAGGCGCGTTCATTATATGGTGTATCTTTAATTTTGATAATTTCATGCACTCTGTGCTCCCACACAGAGGAATGATATATGATAAAATTATGATAAATTTCTTTATTGAATGAAAACGCAATACCTGGAAATGATAATCCATTTAATACTCATTTACTATAATTCATCATAAAAAGTGTTTATATATTGTTGCAGTTAGAGTATTATTGAATCATAATATGGATAAACATTTTATTTTAATCTAGTCGGAGATTATTCCTATAACTTAAGCATGCATATTTGTGTTAGACAAATGTCTTAAGTTTAAAAAAGTAAAAAAAAAACCCTCATAGACATTCATCCTGGCATGACTCTATAGTAACAAAATTAGCAATTTAAAGAATATAATTTTTTATCGAAAAAAAATTGCCTAAATAAAGTCGCTATCAGTTAGAATTTATGCAGATATATTTAAGGAGCATTACTAAATAATTTAATGTACAAGTTAGTTGTTACAAATAATTTATTGAAATAAGTTCTTCAGTATATCAGTTTGTTGAGTAAAAAATTATTTTGTTTTCAAATTGTTGTAATTTATTATTGGAAGGGTATTAGTAGCGAAAAGTTTTCATAATTTGAAAATTTATGAACAACTTATAAAGTTATAAGCAATTTATTAAGCTACTAAGTCTCATGGGCAGACCAGTTGAAATAGTAGAAAATTTGATGCTGGAATAAGAACATTCCATTAAAAAACGATTTTTCATGACAAAATAATTGAAACTTGTGATTGTTTAAGGAATTTTTTTTAAATGTGAGTTACGAAAAAACTAATAGCATTGTTCAATTCGACGCGGAAAATTACATACATTTCATGTGTTCGACAATATTTTTCTCAACTCCATTTCTCATGTAGTATTATTAAATGCATAAGCGGGTGTCGTATGATGTGAGTGTTTATTTATATCACACAACCAACAGGGTTAAGACAAAAATTGTCTAACACATGAACTCTATGTAATTTTTCGCCTAGAACTGAATGGTGTTATCAGTTTTTTTATGACTCGCGTTTTTGAACCAATTATTTGAACAATCTAAAGTTTAAATTCTTTTTCATGAAGAATCGTCTTTTAATGAAATGTTCTCAGATTCCACATTTCAAGTAAATCCAATAATTTTTCTGAATACTTGTCCGCTATGGTCGATTCGACATTTTTTTAAAATTTTGACTTCAAATTCGGAATCAGCGACCCAAAAAGCCACATACAGGAGTAATTGGAATATATTTTTGTACATTTTAATAGGTTTGTCGACTTTTGACACAAAAGTCAAACTGAAAAGGGGCTCTTCAGTAGAAACACCTATTTCAAAAATTGAGAATTTTTCATCCTTTAAACGTTAAACAAATTGACAACTTTGTATATATCATAATTTCATTTGCTCATAGAGTGCTTTTGAATACACCAATCGATTCATGTTGCTAAAATTCACCGCGTGTTTGAAAAAATTCTGGTTACAGTGCCTGGTATTACTGCCAATAATGTGATAAAAGATCTTAAAATTTTGAGTTTTTCGAATTCATTTTTGTCATTGTTACGATATTTAACGAGCGAATCTCAACCTTTCTTGTTAAAGAAAATCGAAAGGAAGAAGATATTTATTTTCATCTGATCCGGCTCTAAACTTGATAAATAATTGGCATTATTTAGGACTACATTCCCCCAAATTTCATGACCTTTGCTCTATTTGTTTTCGAATTATCATAAAAAGTGCATTGTTGACACACACACACGGACTTTTTTAAAAAACCTCACCTCAAACCTCGAAAATTTATATCGCTAGAAGGCTTCCTCTATGAAGAAGCAATTGATCATGAGCGAAAGCTAAACAACAATTTCTATTTTTATATACAGAAAGCATACAGAAAGTTTTACTTTTCTTTGGGATCATTTCTTTTCTCATGAATAATAATTTGACACAATATATTGCCGTTCATATTCAACATCAACTGTCATTGTTATAAACAACATTTTTTTAAAAAAACCACTTATTTCACATTTTTTAATTCAAATAATAATTTTTCTTTTCACAATTGTTCTTTTTAGTTCTTGGTCGTGAACAATTAATAATTATAAATAATTCAATGATGAAACCAGTATAAATAATGCATTCAAACACGGAAAATACAACAGATGTTAGTTTTATCCATTAATTTGTTCATAACAATGAAAGAAATGAAAGAATTTAATTCACAATGAAAATTACCATTCATCGAGAGTAAATTCTACTAGTTCTATGTTTTTTTTTTGTTGAGGAAATATAAATAACTTAAAGAAAGAGCGATCGCATGACGTACAAATTGATCGCCGGTTTTTAGCTAAGCTTTTCATAAGTCATCGCGTGTTTTTAACAAATGATGGACTTACAAAAGTCTGTTTTGATAATGTTGGCTTCATGATCAATCTCCAAGATATAAAAGAATGCAAATCGTTCTTCCTCGCCTCTCAAGGTACACAAATTCGAACACAGCAATTCTGCAATACAATAAGTGAAGCAAAGTATGTAGCACAATTAAAAAAAAATGATGGCTTTTTTGACATTTTTCAATTTAAATAACAAAAAGAAAGATTTTTCAAATCAGCCTCGACAAACTTTTTCAAAATTGAATGAGCTTCAATTTTTAAAAAATGTCTCAAATCGTGTGATTTAATTTTATTGCGAAAACTAGTCGATCAAAAAAAGGTTATGGAAAAGCAAAAAAGAACGGAAGTATTTTATGCTTCTAATGAAACTGTTAAGTTCTTTGGCGAAACAACTTCATCGAACGCAATAAATTTCTCTGGAAATGCTTTCTTTTATCGGTGAACAATGTTTCGAAAATAAAAGTAAAAAGTTGGAGAGCCAACGCTCATTAGTGAATTTAGTTTGTTAGAAAGGCAAGGAAGGTGAAGCGAGGTAAAGCGGGAACCTCTTGTCCGCAAAAGTTAAGCTCTAGCTTGACGTAGGACTGCTTTGAGAGTAACGCGAATTTCTGAAAAGCTCTTCTCGCCCTCGTTGGCAAAGGGGAGCTTCGATGACTTGGAAGGCGATATTACTCTCCTTCTTTCTCAGCGCTTTTCATTCGTTCATGAGGAAGTGTATAGTTCTGCAGTACCTATACACCCTTTCTTGTATAGCTTTTCACTACTTCGTTGACGCTTTATTCTCGCGGTATATTTCGCGCTTCTAGTGGCCTTTTGCATTCGGGATTACGATTCTCCCGATTTCATAATGTCCTTCAAAGCGATACATCAAACCTGCCCCTCTCCGGACACGCTTTGTCATCTCCTCTCGCGCATCCGAGCCCGTTCTCGCACTCCATTAAAGTAATGAAGACAGCGTGCTTGCTGTGACGCTTGAAAGTCCAAAGGGTTCCTTCCAAGGAATTTATTCCGCGTCAGGGACTGTTAAACTTAAAACAAACCATTCCATCCCCTGCACCCTCACTGCCTCCTCAGTCCTCACCTCACGGGTGCTACTGTCGTTGACTGTTGTCCTCCCCCTCATCTTCGTCCAAAAGATTATTTTATTGTTGGTCTGTCTCCAGGCCCTGTTATACGTATTAACTATTAACCCTGCTACGCTACGCCTTCCTTCGGAGCAGGAGATCTGTCTCCGAATTTCATGTTTTTTATTTACTCACTTTTAGCCATTGGCAACAATTTTATTGTTTAAGGGCGCGTGTATTAGGGGCACAATAAATACCTATAATATTACCAACATGTTCCATCTGTAACCCAATCTTTGAAACTTCTATAGCAGAAATACAAATGTTAATCTCGACTTGGGCCGTTTTCCACAATTTCTATTTTTTCGAATACTTATACGTTATATGAACATAGTAGGTAAATAATAGTTTAGGAGAACCAACGGTAGTAGCTGGGTGGTGATTCTCCACTTGTCGAGATCTTGAATGTTAAGCACTGTTAAGAGCATGAGTATACCTATGCTATTATTGTGAAAACTAAGTATTACCAAATGCACGTCTTTATTAAGCGTTCTAACGAGCTCCGCAACGGATCGGTAGTGATTCCAGGAAACTATTAATTTCCAGGATTATTAATATTATAGGATATTAATTTTCCAGGAAACTAGGTAATTTCAGCTGAGACTGTTAATCAACTAATGTTTATAAAAATGTGCGATAAGAGTGGAAATTTGAGTGAAGATAAATGTTGTTTTTCATAAACATAAAATTTATCATTGTTTTATTTCATAAAGAACTTTGAGGAGTTTCCCACCAACTGATGGTCTACTGTTTAGTGAAAACCCTTATCATCTCAGAGTTGATTAAAATTAAAAAAAACAAGTACTTTTAACAAAACTGTTCATCTTTTACATTTGGGGGCTCGTCCGGGATCTGAAATGCATTAGGAACTAAAAATTGTGCAAAAACCGTTCCAGAAAATTCGCGAAAACGTGAACATTGCTGAAACCAATATAGCTTCGTGTCCGTTACAGTTTAAAATATTGGAATAACGCGGTGCTCGGTTAATTTTCCACCTGAAATTGGAATGCTTACTATTCTCACATTGTCGCTATTGGAAGTTTGGTGATGCAATGCTGGACACAATACATTTACCAGACGAAAGGTTTGAGCCGAGAAAACAGACTGTGGGAAATGCAAGTATCATTTGCATTTTTGTTTATATTAAGCCTGTTAAGGTGTGCGCTCTCTCTCGCACTTGCTTTAGAAATCATATGAGTCAGTTACTCAGTGAGCCTTGTACTTACTACATATCTATCTCAAGGAATCAAGGTCTTCTCTCTCATCAACTTTATCGATCGGCTGACTGTCTTACTTTGGTCTGATCAGGAGTATTGTACAGCTAACTATTTCCATATATGGACTAATATCATTCCATAATTACGAAGTTCTTCAACGCAATTTTCTGCAAATTTGAAGTTTTATTAACTTCGTTCTACAAGAAAAACTTCTCGAATGTTTGCTTCTTTATCAACGATGACGTTTTCCAGCTGTCAACTTCAACTTCGACTTTAAGAGAAGTTCTTTAGTCAGAATGTTGATGAGTACATTCTTACTTATTTTTAATGAAATACTTCAGCGCAACTGTGAGTAAAATTGTTTGATTTATTCTGTTGAAACTTAACAATTCTTGTACTCTTACTCGAATCTGTTACGAAATGGCCAATATGTGTTTTTTAATTTCTTTGCATTTTTAAACTGTTATGTTCTGCAAATCGAAAAATTTATTTGTTGAGTGATTTAATGTATGCAAGTCTGCTTTTGTTCATATTTATCAAATTTTATCGTTTTATCTTAAAAAATGGATGCTATAGGCACCGAGCTCATGAGCCTACATGAGGTTATTTTACACACAGAATCAAATTTTAAAAAGATTCCAAGAGATAAGCGCAATATAACAACAGCTCGTGGGCGTTGAGATCTTCTCAAACAAAAATGGGGAAAATGTTTGGCTTTAGATTTAAAATTACAAACTCTTGCTTCTGCAGAAGAGAAACTTTCAGTCGAGTATTTTACCAAAAATAAGTTTGAGAAAATAGAGGAGTCCTTTCTCAGTGCTTACGATTATATAAACTCATAAATCGATACTTGTTTATCAAGCAAAAACACGCGATGATTACTCCTTGAGAGAAGGTACAATTCGACATGATTCAAACACTCCTAAATTGCCTAAGATTAATATTTCTACTTTTTCGGGTGATTTTTCTGATTGGGAGAATTTTCGAGATCTATTTGAAGCTCTCATTGTTCATAACAAAACTTTATCGAGCATTGTTCGTTTTCAGTATTTAAAAACTTTTTTGACCGGTGAGGCTGAGCATTTAATTAGACAAGTCAAAGTCACTGAAGCCAACTTCCAGTCAACTTGGGACGCAATTAAAAGGCGTTATGATAATAAAAGAGCATTAGTAGGTGCGCATTTACAAGCGATAGCTAGTATTTTTAATGTACATAATAATTCGGTAGCTGATTCAAAATTTCTTCGCGATACTACTGAAGAGGCTCTTGCTGCGCTTAAAAACTTAAAACATCCAGGTGAACACTAGGACGCCATTATTGTTTTTTGGACAACTTGACGCCCCGATATACTCGTAGCTTTTTTAAAAGAGTGGGAGACTCAGCTTGGTTCTGCCACGGAATATCCATCTTATAAAATTTTAGATGAATTTTTAGCAACTAGAATCAGAACCTTGGAAGCAATTCAAGTATCAAAATTAGGATTCTCTGATAAAATTAAAGATAAAAGGGGTTCCTCCGTGAGGAGCCATGGTGCCTCTTCTAATTCGAAACGTCTTCTTTGTAAAGGGAATCGTATACATTTCAAATGTACTCAATTTAAGGCGTTACCTGCTAATAAAAAAAGAACTCGTCTTTCGCAATCATTCGTGTATCAATTGTCTTACACCTGGTCATAAACCATACACTTGCTCAAGCTAGGTTAAATGCACCAAGTGTCAACGTTAACACAATGCATTATTGCACTATGAATCTAGAGAATTTTCAGGTAATTCAGCAGCCTCTAAACCTTCAAGTACCACAAGTAATTCTACTACCTCTCAAGGAGGTGTTGCTTCCCAGTCAAATCACAACAATTTTACGACTCAAGAGACTCCGTTGACAATACGAGGAGCACATCATTTTGCTCTTGATAATAAAGTACTCTGTTTTTCAAATAACTACGCTAATATAACGCGTTCCACTTTACTCGTTACAGCATTTATCAGAATTAAGGCTGATTGTGGTAGGTGTAACGTTTTTCGAGTTTTATTAGATCAAGCCTCAGAGTGTAGTTTTATCTCCGAAATGATGCTCAAATCTTTGCGTCCTATGTGTAAAGAAGTAAATACGCTAGTGTATGGCGTCGGTGGTGAGTTTATTGGTACAGCTAAGAAATTATCTAACGTGTGGTTATGTCCAAAGGAAAATAATCAGAGTGCTGTAGAATTTCATGCCTTAGTATTATTAAATCTTTCATCGTACACTTCGCCTGTGAAACCAAACAAGGTAAATGCGAACGAATTAATACAATTTTGCCTGGCTGACCCTATCCCTTTTAGCACTATGCGAAATGATATGATTTGAGGGGCTGATAAATTCGGATCATGTTTATTGCCTAGTTTAAAACAAGGAACATTAGGCTCCTTGACCGCTCAAAGTACTATATTTGGCTGGATTATATCCGGTCCAGTCCAGCAGTTACCCTCACATAGGTCTATAACAGCCCATTCTAGTATTACTGCCAAGGTGCTGCATGAGGACATGGCACGTTTTTGGGAGATGGAGGGACCTCCTTCTAAATCTCGTTTAACTGAAGAAGAAGTTCGCTGTGAGAAATATTTTTCGTCTTCCCATCGACAATTGCCCTCTGATCGGTACTTGATTTGATTACCTTCTAAGAATGGCCCTACTATTGATATAGGTAATTCAATACATCACGCTACATTAATTTCGCAAAAGGTGCAGTCTCGCTTGAAAGCAAAACTTGAACTTTTCGAGGAATATTCAGAATTTATCACTGAGTATCGGAATTTGAATCACGTGGAATTAGTCTTCGACTTTTCGGGGTTGGACTCTGAACAAACTGTTTATCTTCATCATCATCCAGTTCTCAGAGAAGGTAGTTCTACCAATCATCTACGAGTGGTATTCAATGCGTCTAGCCTCACTTCCAACGGAACTTCCTCAAATTTTCATTTACATACCGGTCCAAAATTGCTGACTGATCTAGTTTCTATTATATTACGATGGCGCGAGTATCACTTTGTTCATGTAGCTGACGTTGAGTAAATGTTTCGGCAAATTATGGTTGATCCACGCGATCGTCATTATCAGCGCATTTTGTGGTATTCTCCTGAAGCTTAGTTGGAGGTTTGGCGACTGACCACTCTAACTTATGGAACTGCTTGTGCACCTCATCTTGCGAACTGTGTAGTCAAGCAGTTAGCTAAAGATGAAGGGTCTGACTTTCCACAAGTTAAGTCAATCCTAGAAAATAATCTTTACGTTGATGACGTATTATTTGGCGCTGATGAATTTGAGGAAGCCAAGGCATTAAGATCTCAGGTCTCTCAGTTGATGGCACGAGGAGGCTTTCATCGTCGAAAGTGGGCCTCTAATGACAATAAATTACTACAAGATTAATAGATTTAATACTTTCACGATGATTCATTATGATGAAAGGAGGTGTTTCGGGTTTCAATCGTGTGTAAAACTACGAATCTTGCCGACG
>JAUMHM010000051.1:3381391-3395601 GCA_032362435.1 Melikaiella ostensackeni | reverse complement strand
GCGCAGAAAATCGAGCGCAAAGCGCGAATATTATGATGAGAATGTATTCCTTAAGGCCGATAGAGCCTTAAGTAAAGAAATTTTCTTTCTCATTCAAAATCAAGAACAAATTTATAAATTTGTACATGAAGAATATATAACACCGAGCGCGAAGCACGAGATCATGTTTCGGAGCGCGAAGCGCGACGACCGAATCGCGCGCCCTAGGCGCGCTCAAACTTCCGAGCGAAGCAAGCTGCGCGCGATGAGAATGTGCCCGCGAAGCGAGCAGATTTTTTTAAATGAACTCATCTGCTTTAATTCTTAAACTGCAGCTATCAGATGTAACCTGATCTATCAAACGTAATCTCTCTCTTTCTCTCTCTCAATGTCGAGGACGATGATTCTTCAACTCACAGTGCTAACGACGTTCAGTGACCTGCTGTTCGCATATCTACAATTCACACACACACTCATTATAAGGAGAAGGAATTCAGAGAGTAGAACAACTTCAATTTATCAAGCATATAAACAATTTCAATTGATATTTTCACATATTGTTTCAGCCAATTCTTTTTTTTCCAATCCTTTTACATAAATTTTCGTCGCACCTTTTAAAATTCTCTCGAGTATTACAGGTATTAAAGTAAGCGGTAAGTCGCCATAATCCCACGCTATTCCATGATGATTGCGTTCTACCCAAATGTTCATAGACTTATATTTTAATGAAACGCAGTTCCTCTTGCCGGGCGATCGAAAGAGAAAACTATATGGCTTTGCGCCTGTATCATGACAGATTTGCAATATAGTCAGTTCTTTCAACACAAATTTATTCACTGGTAACTTGAAGCCCTGCACATCCACTGCGCATTCCATCATGAATGTGACAAAACTATTTCTACTTGGTTACAATAGCTTTATACCAACTTTTTCACCCCACCACTTATTGATTTATATTCAACTCTACGATCATGCAAAATTGAGCAATATGTTGACGTTTGAGCGGGAAAACTTTTACTAGTTCGAAATTCCAAACGAACGTCAACTGGCCCATATTTCAGTGACTCGTTTCGCGTAGAACAGTCAATAACGACTAGAGGCGCGTACCCTATAAATTCTCCTCTGGATAAAAATGGTTATGGTTCTTTAATATAGTAATCAGGTTGAAAGTTTGTGTACATTCCATAAAGCAGGGCATAGTGACTTCTATTAATATCAAGATTCAAATTACTGGAAGAATAACATTGATCATTTAAAATTTTTTTCATATTAGTCAGATTGCAATGATCAAAGTGACTAGAGCTTCTATTTGTATTGTTTTTTACTGTTTGTTTGAAATCCTAGTATAACAAATCTCGGGTTTTCCAATTGTGTTTCGAGTTTTTACAGTCGAAATACGGTTAGAAGTAGTTGGAAGTAGAGGCTATTCAATTCCCAAGTTTGAAAACTTATCGGAATTGATGGATCTTTTCCAATATACTTGAGCAACTGAAATTTTCGTGAATCTGACAGTCTAACGCTAGGCAATAACCACTATACTTTATTAATTTCAATTTTATACAGCTCAATGGAGGCTGTTTGCAAGATGGCGTTTGCATCACTTTTTGATCTTTTCAAAATAAGTTCATGTTTAACATTGACAATGATTTTGTGATATTCTTCAGCAAAACCAAATATCGTGATAAGAGGTATGGCTACATCAAAATAACCACTAGCGACAGTTAGTGATTGATTATTATTATTTATTCCAAGCCAAACGGTATTCTGTAAATAACGTGATTGTCCAGAATTTAGAGATACATAATTTTTCATGAGACTATAGTTAGACCAACATTTTTGTTTCTATCAGTTTCCATAGCACTGATTTCATATTTCACTTCCTCAAACAAATGTCAGTCATCGGTGTTCCATCCGTTTTTACGATTCGTCCATGTACGTGAAATGAGCTTTTGCTTGGAAGCAGACAGTGGTCCTGATTTTGAACAGCAATTCGAATTTCATCACTGCTACTAAAGGTTGACGATGCATAAGGCTGATGTGCTTGAATTTTACAGTGCGCAATTGACTCTTCGAAGATGTTGGTGCTTGAATGTTTAAAATTTGCCCCTCCATGATAAATAAATTCACAGATTCAGATGCCAAAAATCTTAAATCCCTTTATTCTCTTCTTCTTTCTTTGAGTTTCAGACCTGGACTTTTTAGGTACAGCAGGTTTTGAGGTGTTAACCCTTTGACTGCTTTTTGGTGGCTGATTAGTTTGTAGCACTGTGCTGGTTTATTATAGCCAAAACTAACCTTCTTATTAAAGAAAACGATACCCATTATTAGAGAAACTTGATGTGTAGTCTAATTGTTATAACTTTTTCACGAAAATTAACCAAATGGTCATCTTGATTAACTATACGGAGCTGTATATGATCTATTGTCTGCACGGCGACTGGCAAGTAAATGACATGCAATGGAACTTTCGCTATCTTATACCCAGGTAGCACCACAGGGAAATATTCATGAAAAGTATGTTCTTTCTGTTCATTAGTGTATGCACCTGTAGTTATGCTACACTCAATCCTGAAAGAATTCACTTTTATGATTGATACCGGCTGATCAGATTCATAAAGTTGTCTCGCTTCCAGTTTACATGGGGAAAATCCCAGCAAACGACTAATAGAATCTTTAGGTTCAAAGTTTATATCTCTGCTGCAGTGAATCTCACTTTTCGAAGTATTATTGTTTGGTTTAATATGAATTTCAATACCCTTTTTTACTGAAAAATTTTGTGAATAGCGCTTCATGTTACTTATTTCATAACTTCCTGTGGGTATTTGAATTATTTCATCGGCCACATAAAATTTATTTTGACCAATGTCTACATTGAGAATCGAATTGATGGTAAGAAATTCAACAAGTCTAAGTGCATAATTTTTATAAGGAGACAATTCAATCAGAGGAAAATAATGACTTTGCAGGATTGAAGAAGCCCTCTGATAATGTTAGTGTCAGTGAGCCATTCATGATGACGGCTAGCGTTTAGCTGAATTGATAGTGCACATTTGAGCACTTATATAGATTGTACATACTTTTAGATTTTAAAAGATTACGTAGAAATTTCAAACATAAATATCCACACACGAATGTATCGTAATTTTGATATCGCGCATGATTATACTTTATGCTACCAGCATCGAAATACTCAAGAAGATCTGAGGGTGGCCGAAGATTATCGAGGTTATCGAAATAAATTATTTCACTGTCAATCTTTTTAGAAGCACACCAATGTGTTCCTGATCCTTTTCTATCGTTAAGATGAAGCCCTAGTCCTTTCCTATATAGCTTTAAATGAAGAGCTTTTCCCAAAACAATTGATTCCATCGCTTCATTATGTCGTTTACTCTCTGCAAGTTACTGTTCTGCCGAATTTGCATCATTCACAGCCTTAGCTATTCCAGCAGCTCCGCCAGCTAGCGCCCCGGTAGCACTGAGACCCGCAAAAACGGGTATGAGAAAGGGTGAGAATCCTCCTACTTTGGCCGGTACAGGTAGAATACGACTTTTCTTTACATTTCTCTTTCCACCTGGTCCATAGTACTGGTAACCTGGCAAGTGCAACTCAAACGGCAAATTGTTTATGGGTCTGTTGACCAAGCCTCTTCTACGTCTTGCCTGCTTCACGGTTCGCTTACTGACTACTTAACTTCTGTGAACGATCATATCTATTCAAGGGATACTTTCAGACTGAAGGGTCAACCTATATAACCAAATGTTCATACTCTTCCAGTCAGTCATAGTCCAGATGCAGTTTGAAGCACAACCTGTGAGACTACCTATCCAGAATTTTGATTCGCTAGTTCAAAACGATAATAGAGAGAAACGACATGGTCATTTGCTACCAAACAGTGTACGAGCAATATTTTGCGGGCCTTCCAACTGTGGAAAGACAAATGCTTTGCTGACTCTACTTATACATCCAAATGGACTAAGATTTGAAAATGTTTACATCTACTCAAAATCGCTAAAACAGCCAAAGTATGAATTTTTAGAAAAAGTCCTTCAATCAGTAGATGGCGTTGAGTACTATCCTTTCAATGAACATGAAGAGGTTATAATGCCAAGTGAAGCAAAACAAAATTCAGTCATTGTATTTGATGATGTAGCTTGTGAGAAGCAAGATAATATAAGAGCATTTTTTCCATGGGTAGACACAAGGATATCGACTGTTTTTACTTGAGTCAGACATATGCCCATATTCCTAAACATCTTGTACGTGATAATGTTAATTTACTTGTCATATTTAAACAAGATGAAATGAATCTAAAGCATATATATAATGATCATGTAAATACTGACATGTCTCATTCACAATTTGAACATATGTGTTTAGCTTGCTGGTATAATGATGAGTATGGATTCGTTGTTATCGACAAACATAGAAATCTTAACCAAGGTAGATATAGGAAAGGTTTTGATTGTTTCATTAGTCTTGAAAAGTAATATATACATAGGTAATGATCGAATAGAAACAGTCACACCTTGGACGCTGTTGCATCAACATGTCTTCACGTGGAGAGAATATTCAAAAGAAAGCAAATATTTTACGTCAAATTGCTAGAGCTAGTGAAGCAATTCGACGAAAACATAGGTTGATAAAGTTAGGCAAGGAAACAGTTAAGCGAACATTAAGTGATACTTTTAAGCCCATTTTTAATGCACTAGAGAAAATTGTTGGTGGACTCGAGAATATAAAGAAAAAAGTTGAACCAATTAAAAAAGAAGAAGGAAAAAGAGAATTTGAAAAAAATATTGATGATGATAGATAGATAGATTAATGATTGGAGATTCTCCGATAAGTTTCAGCCAGAACTATATTCACGTGGGTAATTTAAATTTCCCTAAAAGTAAAGGCTTGCTTGAACTTTTATTTTAAAAAGTGCCCGAAGAGTCCTCTATAAGTGCCGATGACCTTGAAAATGATAAACAAATTATTATTAACAACAAATGCTTATAAGAAACATTATAGTCCAGATGGTGAGGTTCGTGATAGTAAAGCCTTTAAATATAAAAACTTTATAGAAAAAATAATTCCTAGATCCTCATCAAAAAATGCACGTAAACAAAGTAAAAAGCGAAATTCATCAGGTAAAGGTATTATATCACAACACATGATCGCTAGAGAGGGAAATCAATTTGATTACGTTTACTGGGATGACCCGAATGAATTGGTAGATCGAATACACTTACTATCAGCGTCTCAAGTAGCTAGAAATCCTAGTCACACAAATAAAATTATGTCAATTGTTGAAGAACTACGAGAAGCTGGAATTATATATTAATGCATGTTTTGTTCAGATTTTTATCATTTGCAAGATGAGTGTCGATGTATTTGGATGTCATTTTAAGCGAGCAGAGAGTACAAGTCGTGGTCCTCTTGGAATTGGCTTTGAAGTCACACCTGAAGGAGATTATGATATGGACAACAAAAGCTTGTGTAATATGGCTGAAGCTCAAGGGCAAAATGATGCTGTAAATTTAAATATTGTACAACATATGATACAGCATGAAGTTCAGCCAATTTATAATGTTATAGCTTCCTTGCAAACCGAAGTAGTTAACAATAATCTGATGATTGAAACTTCGGAAAATTCTCCAAATAAACTATGTAAATATTGAAAAATGATGCTCAATCAACTCAAGAACTGGTGTATCACAATTCAGAGCTCATTAGTCAGTTAGAAACCAGACTGAACGCACTCAGAAATGTCCACTGAAAAGCTGCAGTTGGCGAAGGAGCTGCACAAGCCCGCTAGAAGAAATTATCAACCTCGACACTTTAATATCCGTGGCATTGATGAGACTTGGCAAGCTGATCTTGTTGAAATGCAACCATATGGGAGAAAAAACGAAGGATACAAGTACATCTTAGCTGCAATTGACGTATTTTCAAAATTTGCTTGGACTGTTCCTGTTAATTCCAAGAAGGGCGAAGATGCAACTGCAGCTATGGAATCTGTACTCGATAAAGGACGTGTACCAAAAAAATTAAATGTTGATAGAGGCAGAGAATTCTAAAACTCGCATTTTAAAAATCTTATGAAGCGATATAAAATAAATTTATACTCAACATTCAGTAAGAGGAGGAGGAGGAGGAGGTCAAATTTTACACAAATCTAATACCTTCTCTGATAAGAATGTGAAAAGAATAAAGAGATTCAAGATTTTTTGCACCTGCATCTGTGAATTCATTCATCAACGTTTGATTATTTGTCATGGAGGGGGAAGTTTTAAACATGTAAGCACCAATCATCTTTGAGGAGTCAATTGCGCTTATGAAATTCATGCACATCAGTTTCATGCATCGTCAACCGAATTGAAATTCGAATTGTTTTTAAAAATCAGAACCATTGTCTCCTTTGAAGTAAAATTTCACTTCACGTACATGGACGAATGGTAAAAACTGATGGAACAATTGTGACAAACATAGTTTGAGTTTATAAGGCTATCTGCCATTTGTTTGAGGAAGCAAGATATTATGAAATCAATGCTATATAAATTGATAGAAACAAAAATGTTGGTTTATCTAGTCGCATGAAAAATTACGTAACTCTTAATCCTGGACAATCATATTATCTACAGAGTACTGGTTGGCTTGAAATAAGTAATAATGATCAATCACTAACTATCGCTAGTGCTTATTTTGATGTATACATACCTCTTAGCATAATATTTGGTTCTGCTGAAGATTATCACAAAATCATTGTCAATGCTAAACGTAACTTATTTTGACAAGATCAAAAAGTGATGCAAATGCCATCTTGCAAACAGCCCCATTGACATGGATTAAATTCAAATTGATAGAGTGGATTGGTTATTGCCTAGCGTTAGATTGTCAGTTTCACAAAAATTTCAGTTGCTAAAATATATTGAAAAAGATCCATCAATTCCCAATAGTTTTCGAACTTGGGAATTGTATGAATATCCTGTACTTCCAACTACTTTAAACCATGTTCGGACTGCAAAAACCTCAACACAATTGGAAAACCTGAGATTTGTTGTACTAGGATTTCAAACAAACAGAAAAAACAATACTAATAGTAGCTCTAGCGACTTTGATCATTGCAATTTGACTAATGTGAAACTACTTTTGAATGATCAGTGTTATCCTTACAGTAATTTGAATCTTGATATTAATAGAAATCAGTATGTCCTGCTTTATGAAATGTACACAAACTTTCAAGCTAATTACTATGGTGAAGAACCACAACAATTCTTATCAGGAGGAAAATTTATAGAGTATGCGCCTCTAGTTGTTATTGACTGTTCTAAGTAAAACGAGTTACAAATATATGAACCAGTTGACAATCGTTTGGAATTTCAAACTAGTGAAAATTTTTCCGCTGAAACGTCAACATACTGCTTGATTTTGCATGATCGCATAATTGAGTATAAACTAATAAGTGTTGAGGTGAAAAAGTTGGCATAAAAATACTGTAACCAAGTTGAAATAGTTTAGTTACATTTATGATGGAATACGAATTGGATGTGCAGGGCTTCAAGTTACCGGTAAAAAAATTTGTATTGAAATAATTGGCTGTATCGCCAATCTGTGATGATAAAAACGCAAAGCCATATAGTTTTCTCTTTCGATCACCCTGCAAGTGGAACTGCGTTCCATTTAAATATAAAACTATGAACATTTGGGTAGAACGCAGTCATCATGTTCGGAATCCTGGCAAATTACCGTACACTTTAATACCTGTAATACTCGATAGCATTTTAAAAGTTGCGCCAAAAAATTATGTAAAATTGTTGGAAAAAAAGAATTGACTTAAACAATATGTAAAAATATCAACTGACATTGTTGATATACTTGATTTTGAATGTCCCTCGCTACAGAGATTGCGTGAGATGTTTTCAATTAATGATATCAAATGTACGCATCATATGTATGAAAATTACTTGCATTGCGCAATTGAAAATGTAATTTTATTGAAAAACTGGATGTATTTAGAGCAATGCTGCTAGATTAGTTTTTAGTTTATAAAGATAAGAAAGAATATTTTATATATTTACTTATAGTCTAGTTATTTTTAAGTATAATGTACTAATTTTTAAAAATAAATGAAAAAGAAATAAAAAGAAATTCACGTTTTTTTCTCAGAGTTCCTTCTTCTTACAATGAGCGTGGTTAGTAGATATGCGAATAGCTGGTCATTGAACATCGTTAAGAATCATCGTCCTCGACATTGAGAGGGATTACGTTTGATAGATCAGGTTACATCTGATAGCTGCAGTTCAAGAATTAAAGAACTAAACCAGATGAGTTGATTTGAAGAAAGTAAGTTTACTTAAAAATATGATTTTAATGCTTTTCAGTTCGCATTGGATAAAAAACCACCATTTAAAATTTTTACTTATCTCCTTTCCTATTCTTTATTTTTAAATCTTGCATATAAGAAATTGATTTTATAAGTTGACATATATTTCCAATATTCACAATGCATATGTTTTAAAATCTAAACATTATTCACTCTCTCTTATTTATCTACTAGTCATTTCCATTCCATACATTGCATACTAATTCAACTCTCATTCCTCCCCTCACATAATCGCATCACTCACACACCACGATTTTATCGCCTCACTTGCTATCTCATATATCGTTCAATGTACTATTTCCTTTTATTTCGATTCAGTAATAATAATCATCATCATATTATCGGAAAAAATATTCAATACTTCTGTTGATGTTAATGATGTTAGCGTGGAGAAAAGTGATGGAGATCGTGTATTTGAAGTTTTAAAAGAGGAATTTGATTCAACAGAAGAAAGTAAGAAAAAAATAAAAATTTTGACCATTTTGAAGGACTGGACTTTTCGGAAAATACAACATCATTTTCCTTCCGCTACGATCCATATGATCATAGTTGCGAGAAAAAAAAATGCTGAAGAAAAGGATATGTTATCTGATCCCAATCCTAAAAGTCATCAATCATTGGAAGAAGATGTTGTTAATCTAATAGTGAGCTTTTATGAACTTGACGAGTACAGCCAAATAATGCCCGGGAAAAAAGATTATGTCTCTGTGAAAGTAAATGGCGAACGCACTCAAGTTCAGAGAAGATTACTCCTAATAAATTTGAGAGAACTTTTTCAATTGTTTAAGGAAAAATACCCACGTATAGAATGTAGTTTTTCGAAATTTATCGCTTTACGACCAAAGCATTGCGTGCTAGTAGGTGCTAGTGGCACCCATTCAGTTTGCGTTTGTGCTATACATGACGACGTAAAATTATTGATTGATGGATCGAATATTCAAAACCTGACAACTGACTCTCTAAATCCAATGCAAACTTATCATGATTTTTCAAAACGTATGGTTTGCGTTGAACCATCAGATAACTGTTTTTTTGGAACGTGCTCCGAGTGTCCTGGTGCAACGCCTGTGATAGACGAACTGGAAAGCATATTTGAGAACAAGTTTATTGACAAAATCACTTACAAGCAATGAACAAATGTTGATAGGACCACTTTGCAACTTATGATATCCTGAGTAGATGAATATTTACAAAAATTACAAACGGGGTTAGAAAAATTACTTCTTCATTTATTTCTCGTACAAAAAAAAAATGAGTTTATGAACAATAAAAAAGAAGAGTTGAAAGAAAATGAGTGCATTGTTGTCTGTGATTTTTCAGAGAACTATGCTTTTGTTGTTCAAAATTCTGTGCAAGGCATTCACTGGCATAACAACCAGACAACAGGGCACCCATTTGCGATCTATTTCAGAAATGATAATGGTCAATTTGGTATAAAAAGTTTTGTGGTTATATCAGAATGTTTGCACCATGATACAATAGCCGTCCATGTATTCCAAAAACATTTAGTAGATTTTATAAGAAAGAACTTGGTCAAAATTAGAAAAATCACATATTTTTCTGATGGGGCAGCTCCACAATACAAAAACAAAAAAATTTTTGCTCATCTCACACATCATGTCAAAGATTTTTGTTTAGCTGCAGAGTGGCACTTTTTCCACGTCTCATGGCAAGGGTGCAAACGCCAAAAGAATTGTTCGAATGGGCATCTGAGTCACTTCCAAATGTTCAGTGAAATTCGTAAAAAATCTAGAGTATGATGAAGCAGAAAAGAAATTGGAGTCAAGATTCATAAAGGCTGTAACTGTAAAAGGCACATTATCCTATCATTGCATGATACCAATTACACAAAAAACGCAAAAGCCAAGCATTTTTCATTGCAGAAATAGTCAACCGAAGTTAAAATAATGACTTGATCACTCTCTTTGCAACACATAATAATTGTTTATTCTCCTTGCAAATAAATGTATACTTAACAATATTCTATGGTCCCCTAATTTATTCCAGTACTCAAATTATTTTTGTAAAAGCGAGAAATGAACGCGAGCATAAAAAAAACGCCGTTACAACTCTACGAGTATGCCTGCAGCGCCCGCTGCTTGACACGTCACGCCACGTGACGCGCGCTCGAAATCATTTAATATCTTCCGATCTAATAAAGTCTCCAGTTTCTCAAAGTATGTGTTTTTTCGTCAAAAAATAGGGCATACGATGAAATTTTTTTCGATTTTTGTTGTTGTGGGGACCAGCATGTAAAATAGATTTAAACAATTAAATTGTTATTATTTTTCTAATATTAACACTGAAAAATAAAACTCGTATACCACTCAGAAGGTAACATGAGTCAATATAAATAGAATTTGAAATGGAATCGATCCACTTTGTAAAACCGCCAATAATTAATTATGAATGTAAAGAGATTCAATAAAATCAAGCAAAATATCAAGAGTTTAAATTCACATATTTATTGAAATATGCATTTATAAACAAAATCCTGATATACATGTCGTCTTAATCATGAAGACAATGCTATAACAAAATTTTGGCTACATTTAAAAATTTCACATATTTTTTCCCCCAAATCCATTCGGTTTGTAAATAAATGTCCCTCATGACTATATCTTATGGAGATTACATAGTGGCTTTGGAGCAAATTCAAAAAAAACTGAAGTTGAAACCAGAAAATATTACTCGTTAATACTACAAGAAACAACGTTTGCTGTTCTCCAGGAAGTCGCTCCTTGTATCAACCGATTTCTTCTGCAACAGAGTGTTATGCCATTCCAATGTATAAAGGATATTATTATTGGAACCATCGCTGAAGGTGTTTGGCGTAATGTGAAATTACCTTGTGTGAAAAGTGTTAAATTTTATATACAAAAAAATTATGAAAGTTTGAAGAATAAGGCAATGAAAAAACTTATATTTGCTGATCTTATGCGATTCGAAAGTTTGTTTCTGGAAATAATTACTTTTTATAATCAGAATGTCTGTGAAGAAGTGATTGAGAAATTACCAAAGCTAAAATGTGTGAATGGTACCTTCATACATTAAAATTTCATGTATTTTGTCAGTATGAAAATATAAATAAATATAATTTGAACCAAATTCATCGTTTTTCATTTACTAGATTAAGGGTAGGTACATATGTAAGTAAAAAGATATAGTTTTTGAAAAATATTCAACTTTATTCATAAAAAACTTAATAATAATATAAAGAGACTTACAAACTAGACTTACCTATCTAACTATTGTGAGAGTCATCAAAAACCTAACCATTTCACAAATAACTTATTTCCACGTTTTTTCAGTACTTTTTCCACAAGATAAATATCTGGATGCCGAACATTAGCAAGTTCATGTTCATAAAAAGTACCTGAAATGAGGTTATTTCAATAATCTTTAAGCATATACGTTACAGGTTCTGTATTCCTAACATAACTTACAGTTAATATTTCAGTTGCCCAATTTTGTGTAAAGCCTTTCTCAAAAACATGCTTAAATTTACTTATAGGGACTTCATCACCAATTTTGAATTTCGATTTATTAACTGTTTGTTTCACATTTTAATTTCTATATACATTAAACAACAATTTTTTCTCATTTTGTTTAGTCACATTTTTTGGTTTCATTCTGATAGTACGGTGTCTTGTATCATTGTAAGACAAAATTAAATCTTTCAATATATCTAACCACTTATAATTTCTTTGTAAACTGAATTGCATCCACATCTTATTTTTTAATGTTCGATTAAATCACTCGCAAATTGATGCTTTTAAATTGCTGAATGTTGAGTGCAAATTTATGTTGTATTGTTTCATAAGATTTCCGAAATGTGAGTTGTAAAATTCTTCGCCTCTATCAACATGTACATTTTTTGGTACACGTCCGTTATCTTTTTCATAAGGTTGCATTTCAACAAGATCCGCTTGCCAAGTCTCATCGATGCTACGGATATCAAAATGTCGACGTTGGTAGTTTCTTCTAGCAGGCTTATGTAGCTCCTTCACCAACTGCAGCTTCTCATCATCCTCTTTCGAGTGTGTTCAGTTTGGCGTCATTTTGCAAATGACCAAATTATTGACAAAGCATCGCCTAATAAATAATTCCGGCCTTTCGCAATTCTTCAATAATCGATATAATTTCATTTGTCTGACTTGGATTTCCAGCTACTTGGAAGGCTAACAATAAGCGTAATCGATCTACCAATTTATCCGGATCATCCCAGTAAACGTAATCCATTAGACTTCCCTCTCTAGCAATCATATGTGGTGGGATCATACCTTTACCTAATGATTTTCGGTCTTTACTTCGTCTATTCGTATTTTTTGATGAAGATGTGGGAATCAATTTCTTTATAAAGTTTTGATATTTAAAAGCCTTACTATCACGAATTTTACCATCTGGTTTATAACGTTTTTTAAAAGCGTTTTTTGCAGTAATAATTCTTCTGTGATTTTCAAGGTCATTTTCACTTATAGAGGACTCTTCGGGTATTTTTTTGATGAAAGGTCAAGCAAGCCTCTACTTTTGGGAAGATTCAAATTACCCACTTGAATATAGTTCTAACTGACACTTATTGGAGAATCTCCAATCATAAATCTATCCTTTATTAATTTTCTTACGCCATACACATTTTCGAGTTTTCGGCTTCTTTCACCTAACTTTATGAGATATCTGTTTGCATCATCGTCATCAATCCATGATGTAGAAGGTGTTTCTAAATTATTTTCCGCTCCACTACGAGTTGATAACTCTAAGTTACTGGGATCTTCTGTCTCATCTGCTTCCTCCTCGCCATTAATTGATTTAAATGACAAATCATCATCATCGTCATTATTTTCTCCAACTTTACATTTTGTTTCTTCCTTCTTTTTAATTGGTTCAACTTTTCTTTTTATATTCTTGAGACCACCAACAATTTTCTCTAGTGAATTAACAACGGGCTTGAACGTATCACTCAATGTGCGCTCAACTGTTTCTTTGCCCAATTTCAGTAATCTGTGCTTTCGCCGAATAGCGTCACTAGTTTGGGCAATTTTATGTAAAATATGTTTTTGCTTATGAAAGCCCTCCTCACGTAAAGACATGTTTATGCCACAGTGTTCAAAGTGCAACTCTCTCTCTATGGCGTTGTTACGTACATATATATTGTTTTTCCCAATTAACAAAATAATCAAAACCTTTTTCATATCTACCTAAATTAAGATTTCTATCCTTGTCGATTACAACGAATCCATGCTTATCATCATACCAGCAAGCTAAGCACATTTGTTTAAATTGTGAATAAGGCATGTCAGTATTAACATGATCATCATATATATGCTTCAGATTCATCTTATCTTGTTCAAACAATACAAGCAAATTAACATTATCACGTATAAGATGTTTAGGAATACGAGCATATGTCTGGCTCAGATAGAAACAGTCAACATCCTTGAGCCTACCCATTGGAAAAAATGCTTTTATATTATCTTGCCTTCCACAAGCCACATCCTCAAATACAAACGCTGAATTTAAATTAGCTTCACTTGGTATTACAACATCATCATGCTTATTAAAAGGATAGTACTCAACGCCATCTACTGAGTGAAGAACTTTTTCTAAAAACTTATATTTTGGTTGATTTAAAAATTTAGAGTAAACATAAACATTTTCAAATCTCAATCCATTTGAGTTTATTAACAGAGCCAATAAAGCATTTGTCTCTCCACAGTTGGAAGGTCCACAAAATATTGCTCGTACACTGTTTGGTAACAAATGTCCATGCCGTTTTTCTTTCTCATCATTTTGAACAAGCGAATCGAAATTATCAATAGGCAGTTTTATAGGTTGTGCTTCAAACTGCATCTTGACTATGAC
>JAUMHM010000051.1:3354166-3366494 GCA_032362435.1 Melikaiella ostensackeni | reverse complement strand
CGCCCCCCCCCCCCAAAGATCGATCGTGAAAAAAAACTATTAAAAAAAGAACTTAGTCATTTATTACCTCCTCTACGAGAGGTGTGCGTCCAATACCTATCAACAATAAAAAAATTTGATTGAAGGGAATGATTCCCTCGCAACGATTCTAGAGAAGAGAAAAAATTGAAAAAAAGTCCTCTGAGTGACGCTCTAGTGAGGCTTTTCCCATTTGTCGCAGCTCGACCAAAGAATTTTTGTCCAACATATGTGTATTTTTTTTTACGCCGTGACGCGTATATGATCTAATACAACAAGAAAAGAGAAATTTTAGCCGACTGCAGCTCACACAGATACTATTACAATTTCCTGTTGCGCCTTTGCGCCATGTGGATTTTGTAGAGCTCCTTTTCCACCATCCGAGGATCCTCTATCAGCTCCAGGCCCGGAGTGGGCTCCGCCCTGCCGGACAGCACCAGATCGGACCTCCAGAGTTGGCTACAATTAGGACACGTCGCCTTTGTGTGCCCTCTCTCCCCGCAACCGTAACAATGGATCACCTCAGTGCTGAATTCGGGCAGTCCTGTCCCTTATGCCCCGGCTTCCGGCAGATGAAACACCGCCACGGTATTGGGCCAGAATAGGGTTTCAGCTGTAGCGCGCCATCAAGGAGCCAACCCCGGCAGTCATCGAATTGGCGCCTTGATTTAGAAGGCGGGGTCTTCCTCGGAGCCTGGTACGGACGAACCACGAATGGTTTCCAAGAAGGCTCCGCTATTCCTTTTTTCTCCGGTTCCGCGGTAGGTTCGAGAAGCCCCGGGCCGCCGACGGACGGGCCGGGCTCCCCCTCAGTGATTGGCCGCTGGGCCTGGCTGGTAGTCGGTGGTTCAATTGTGAGGGCTTTTTCGTTATCTGCGGGAGACATGCTCCCCCCCCCCCCCTCAGTCGACCGTAGGTACTCCTTGTAGACCCTCCTTCAGTGGCCTGGTGATTTAGGTCTACCAGGGGTGCTAGTTCCTGGGTCACTCCCGTCTACGCCCGGGATCGGCCGGACCAGCTTATACTCCTTTCCCCCACCCCCCGACGTTGCGTAGAGGTATCTTAGTATGGTGGGGATCGGAGGGTCATCCTGTAGTAAACACTCTGAAACGATAGGGATTTGGATCTATAAATCGGGCTGTAGTCTAGTCTGATGCTATAAAAAGCTTTAAATTCTTCACATGTTCCTGACCGATAAATCTACCCTTGTAACCTACGAGCGTAAAAACCACCGGGGATAGTCGACGTTTAATCTTAAAAGGGCCCTTGAACGTTTTTGGTTCGGTCGAAGGATGAGGTCACCCACTCTAAAACTCCCATCGCGTTTCTCAACGTTGTAGTATTTAGCTTGAGTTTCATAGGCCTCGTCCAAGTTTCGGCAAATAGTAACTCTTTTCCTCCATTCTTCAGGTCGGGGCTCATGATGCTGGTTGCCCGAATCGAGTGTCCTTCGCAGAGATCGATAGGGCTGAGAGTTGCGGCCGAAATTCAGGAACGCAGGAGAAACTTTAAGTGACGTCTCCGAACCTGGCCCCGCCTTTTTATAAAATCGAATTTTGAAATATGCTATAATTAAGGGCTAATTGAGGGCTATTGAGGGCCGTGAGTCCTAAATTTTGGGCTCTGCAATTTTTCATAAGAAATGACTTACGCGCTGATTTCACATAAAGCTAGCTCCGCCATACCTGTAACTCTAGATCTTTTTAGAAATTGAGGGGTCATTTAGGGCTTTTGATCTATGCTAGGCCTAATGACGCCGTCCTTTTCGTTTGTCAACAAACAATACGCAGTCTGGTTTCATATGCGAAGCTAGCCCCGCCACACCTATAATTCCGAAACCAATGCTGCTATCAAACTCGGGTTTATACCAAAATTAAGGGCTCATTCAGGGCTCAAAATAACCTTGAGACCCAAATTTTCGGCTCTGCAATTTTTTTATAAAAAACGACGTGCGCGCAAGCTTCACATGAAGCTAGCCGCGCCATACCTGTAACTTCAAAACTATTCATTTAATCTAATGTGGGTTTTTTAGAAATGGAGGGCTGATTAAGGGCTTTCTATCCATACAAGGCCTAATGACGCAGATCTTTTAATTTTTTGAGAAACAATGAGCAGTCTGGTTTCATATGCGCAGCTAGCCCCGACACACCTATAATTCCGGAACCAGTGCTGCTATCAAACTCGGTTTCATACCAAAATTAAGGGCTCATTTAGGGCTCAAAATAACCTTGAGGCCAAAATTTTGGGCTCTGCAATTTTTCATGAAAAATTACATGCGCGTTGGCTTCACATGAAGCGGAAAGTCGAAAAATAATTAACTAATTTATCTTCATACCTTAATTTAGGGCTCACTTAAGGCTCTCGCTACATAATAATAAAAGTTTAAAAAATCGTGTAAGCAATTATTGTTTAAATAAATGAATTAAGATCTATTCAAATGAATTTACGAAAAACTCGTTCTCAAAATTTATTTTCAATGCATATTTTTCAGGCTCATTTAGGGCTTTCTAAATATGGGCATTGCAGTTTTCTGAAAATTGTTTAAATGATTATTGTTTCAACAAATTTACTGAATATTTCTTATACAAATTTATTTTCCTAAAAGAGTTTCATGCTCATTTATGGCTCTTTCAATATCGTGGACCGGAAAGTCGTTCGATATTTCCTTTACCTTTTTATTTGTAATATAGTGTATGACAGCTTAACGTTTTAAAAAATACATGAACAAGTTCATGAGACCAATTGTTTCTTCTCACATGATTTTAGGCACATTTGGGACTAATTCGGGCCTGAATTGCGAAATTTAGGGCTCTATTATTTTCGGCAAAAAACAGTCAAATCTGTGAAGTTTTCCTGAATTATGTTCACTCCCATTTTACACAATTCAATGGAAATTTTTTTACTTTTTAAATTTGGTTCACTTCACTTAAATTCTTATGAGTTTCAGCAGTTTTTTGAATTCCTTCGAATTCATCTAATTTTACACCCAGTTTACTGAAATCAATGGAACTTTTTGGATTTCTCCCAATGTGTTTGAATTTTTTTGAATTCAACTTCAAATGTTTCAAATTCACTCTGAGTTGTTATGAGTTTATCCTGAATTCTTAAAAATTCAACTGGAATCTTATGAATATCATCTAATTCTTTTGAATTTAAAAGAACATTAGTCACATTATTAATGCAGATTAGTCATTCTCAGTCAATTTTAGTCACTTTTTCGGTTTAAATAGGTTACTTTTTGTGCTTTCTGCGTTTTTATAAGTTTCGTTAAGTTTTGCTTACCGATCTAGTTAAATTTTTAATTGCTGAAATCAAGGCCTGATATCAATAAGAATAGGAGGTCTGCTTCGGACACTAGGGTAGTATTATGTACATTAGACGTACAAAATATTATAGAATTTAATAAGATCAATAAAAACAGCTTACAAATAGTGTGTGTGTGTGTGTGTGTCATACTTTCTTGTGAACACGATAACTTGAAGGCTGATGCATATAAACTGATGAAATCTGGAAGGCTGATTTTCAAAACTGATATTCAAAAACTGACCGAAGCATTTCTAAAAATATTCATTACAATTTTTTAAGCACTTCTTAATATTTTAAAAATGGGTTTTTTATAATGAAAATTTCTTCATTCACATAATTTAAAGCTGATGTAAGAACATAAAAGATTCCTTGTCTTGAGACGAATTGATTGACCTATAATATTAATGCATGTCATTGAAGATTAGAGAATCTATGATCATTTATAATATTTAAAAAATCAGTTATATAGTAAGACTTTTCCATCAAGATAATTCAAAGTTGATGCAAAAACAGAAAATACTCTTTGATTCGAGGCAAACTGATTGACCTACTTGTATCTTTGTATTTTTACTTCTTCTTTGAGGAAGCAAATATATCTGCTGAGTAGTCATAATAAAGAAGCAAAGTGCTTATTTGAAATGAGCACCATACAATTGTAAATACAAGCAAAGTGCAAACAACCGAGATCGAATTCACAGCTAGCTTTATATGTTTCGAAATTTATGATTTTTTTCTGTCACTTGGTGTAAGTATTTTGAATTTATTCATCATGAAGAATATTCTCTATATATCGTAGAAGGAACCCTATACATATTATTCAATAAAAAAAATGTTTTAGGGCCATTTCAGACTATTAATTGTAATAAAGTATCAAATTTACGTATTCTAAGGCCGATAATAACTTCAAAACAAATTTTAATGAAAAAAAAAATATTTATGAGAAAATTTGTGCTAATTATTATTTATTTTTGACTACAAGTTTAGTGAAAAGTTGGAAAATACTCAAATAAATAATGAAATAAAACTAATAAGTACATAGTAGAATTTTTCACTAAAGTAAATTAGTGACCGACTTTTCACTTATTCAGATTTGGAGATATACTAATAAAAATTTACACAGTATGTAGGTGAATATTCTACTCGCTTTCATATTTTTCAAATTGCTAAAAATTATCAATATCGTTAACTATTTTTGCCAATTTAAAAATATGACAGCAAGGAGACCGTGGCAAGACATTTCTAGTTGATCCCTGGAAAAAAATTAGTCAAATCCATGCAAAAATGGTTAAAATGGGCATTTATCCATAAAAATTGTTTATATAATTATCTATTTTAACCAATTAAAAATATGGCAACAAGGAGTCTCTGGAAAGACTTTTCCAGTTGATTCCGCAAAAAAATGGCCTATTCATGAAAAAGTGGTCCAAATGTGCATTTGTTTTTCAAATTTGTTTAGATATTTGACAGTTTTTGGCACTAGGAAAAATATGACAGCAAGACATTCTAGTTTATTTCGCAGAAAATTTAGGCCTAATTATGAAAAATGGTCCAAATGTGCATTTGTTTATAAAAATTGTTTATATAATAATTTTTTTTTTAATTTTCAAGCAAATCGAACATTTTGCTGGTTCCGTATGGAATTTATTTAATTAAACGATTTTCGGAGAAACTAATTTTGCAAAATGGCTATGAATTTCATTTTATGATGAATACCATAAATTACCTGGTGTTAATGAGAAATTTCGATTTAACAGTATTATAATTTCAAACTGCTAATTTTTATTATGCTTTCATCAGGTGAACATTTCCTATAGAAATATTTTCGGGATTAAGGCTCATGTTATTACAGTTTACATTTTGTCTTTCAGATATAAACAGTTTTATGAGGGCTGGGAAAAATTATTGGGGCTAGAGCTCATTACCTGCGACAGTGGGCAGGAAAGTAGTTTAGGAAAGTATATTAGAGGGTCCACCAGACTGCTGCCGTCCACGCTTGTCAGCAGGGGGCCCTCTGCATTTAAGGAAGCATAAAATAAGACACATAAAATTTTTAAATTTTGCAATTAGTAACTTAGAAATATGATATTCGACATCTACGTTTTTTGTCCATTCTAACGATATGTTACTTGCCTTATTAAGTTGAAAATTAGAAGTGTTCTTCAAACTGACTGACCAATTATTAAAAAACACGTGTAAGGATAATTTTATGTGAATGATTTAGAAACTGTAAGATTCAAACAAAAACAAAACAAAAAAACATAAAAACAACAAATTTTAATCCTGTGTCTACCTCTACAGTCGAATTTATTCGACCAATTGACATACACTCAATCCAAAAACGCCAAATTTGTTGTTGTTCTCAGCTTAACATCAACCTAGCAGAAACACTATTTTTTGCCAAAAATAATGAAGCCCCAAATTTCGAAACTAGGGCCTGAGTGAGCCCTAAATGAGCCCCAAATTTTGTAAGAAGAAATCATTAGTTTCATGAACTTGTTCACGTATTTTCTAAAACGTTAAGCTGGCAAACATTTTATAGCATGGAGTAATGAATTTTACAATAGGGGCTCGAATGAGCTTAACGATAACCTAGCAAAAACACTACTTTTTGCCAGAAATAATAAAGCCCTCAATTTTGCCATTGGTGTCCGAACTAACCCTAAATGAGCCGTAAATTATGTGAGAAGAAATAAACTCGTTCATGTATTTTTTATAACAATAATCTGGCAAATACTATACTACAAAAAAAAAGAAGAAAGGAAAAATTGAACGACTTTCCGGTCCACGATATTTAAGGAGCCCTAAATAAGCGTAAAAATCTGTTAGGGAAATAAACTTGTCTAAAGAATACTCTGTAAATTTGTTTGAGCAATACTCAGTTATACAATTTTTAGAAAACTTTAATAATCATATTCAGAGAGCTCTAAGTGAGGCTGAAAATATGGAATGAATATAAATTTCAAAAATGAATTTATTTTACATTCGTTTAAACAATAATTGTTTGAAAATTTGGAGAAATTTTTATTATCATATTTCGAGAGCCTTAAATGAGCCCTAAGTCGTGCTATAAAAACTGATGAAATTCGAAGGGCTGATTCTAACAACTAATATCTGAAAAATGACCGAAGTACTTCTGAAAGTAATCGTTACAATTTCTTTTAGCACCTAATAATATTTTTAAAATGGGTTTTTTATAGTAAAACTTTTCTCATTCATATAATGCAAAGTTGTTGCAATAACATAAAAGATTCCTTGTCTTGAGGCGAATGGATTGACCTATACTATTATTACATTTCATTGAAGATTTAAGAATCTATGATCATTTATAAAATTCTAGATATCAGTTTTATAGTGAAACTTTTTCCATTAATATAGTTCAAAGTTGTTGCAGAAACAGAAGAGACTCTCTGATTCAAGACGAATTTATTCGCTGTGAATAGGCACTTCGTTAAACAACCGATTATTCATTTGAATGACGAGAATCGCTCATAATTTCTAAAGATTTGCATAAAATTCTCCAAAATAAAAAAAGTGCCTTGAAATTTTCTAGATACTTTTTCGACAATTTGGAAAATCTTTTCAAATGTTTATTTTTTTTCATTCTTATCTTGAAATGCTTAAAATGTCTAAAGTTACAAGTGAAAGCTAAGTTTATGTTCAAGATGAATATTTACTCATTTTTCACCAATAAATAAATAATTGTCAAACAAAAATATTTGCAAAACACATTCAAAGTGCAGTCTTTGCCATTTTTTGCTCCAATTTCTATTGGGGACACTTAGTCTATTCTGCAAATAAATAGGTGCTCCAGTTTAATTAATGAATAAATAATTCTTGAAACAGATATATCTTATACTTAATAATTGAAAGTTTGGTAATATCTTGAAACATTCTGAACAAATGATATATTTCTTTAGATTTCAAAATAAAATTTGCATGCTTTTTGAGAATTTTGATAGATTTGAAGAGAATAAGAAAATTCTCACAACATTTCTGCAGAAATTGCAATGATTTTTTATTTCGACTAATCCATTTCACAAGACTTCATAATCGTAATCAGCGACTTCGAAAACCCCCGAGTAACTATTTTCGAACCGATTTGAGGAAATTTAGTTGCAGAGAGCATGATCGTTGAAATACAGCCGCCATATTGGATCCACCATTTTAAATTTTGAAATATGTCATATGGTTCGTTAAAATACCTATGTGAACGTAGAATTTAACCCCAAAAGAAGTATTTCAAATCGACACTTTCATAATTTTTTTTCTAAAGTAATTTGTTCATTTACGTTTTTCCTGACTCTCGACGCCATATTTAGTCGGCCATACTGAATTTCATAAACCGCCCAATTGTTATAAAAACTAGATAAGACTTGCTAAATTTTGAGTCTGAACACAATTTTTTCTAGTCAAACCAACTTTGGACAGCAGGGGGTGTCCTGTTGAGAAAGAATGCCCCATATATATATACATAATGGGCCTGGTTTTCTTAATAACCTATCCTTCCCTTCTTCTTTTCTTTTCGCCTTATTTTCTTCTCTTTTATTAGAACCAGTTTTGGAGGTAACTAATGCTCGGCAGGGACGCTTCCCTGTGGCCTTAAGTGCACACCTGTGCGTTCGGTCTATGATAGCTGCCGTTCGCACCGAGGAGAGAAACACACGTATCGCTACAGAGAGAGAGTCTCAAGATCGATTTATAGTCTTTTCTACCGAATATCCTCACTGGGATTCAAGATATTTGTCTTTATTTTCTCCGAAAAGGATCTCTTATTCGGAGGATTTGAAGCAGTCGCTTTCTTAACCAGAGTCAGGAGTAGACTACTTTCTGCTTATGAGTGACCGAAATTAAATAGTCAGGATGTTATTTATAACACGCTACTATCTGTATCAGGAGACAAGGTAAACCTTGCGCTGCTCTTCAATGGAATGTTATGAAATTCAATCAACAATTCAAGATTATAGAATTCATGTGCATTGAACTGAAAAGACTGAGACACCCCGTGAATCTCGTTTTGTGACAGTGACGCATCGGACGAGTTTGTCAATGTGTGTCAATTCGCGAAAACTGTATTTCAATTTTGAACCTTTCTATACGTGCAAATACAGCGCACAAGTTTGAAGTCAGCGAATTCACGTCAATCTGTCAGCACGCAAATGCTTCAACATTGGTCAATGCGTCCTCATTCGTGAGAGTGAAAGGTGCACTTGAATTCGCCACAATTCGTGATGGTGAATTTCAGCAAGTTCTTCTTTATTCCATTTAATGCAGACCTGCCCAAAAAGGGGAAATTCCCGATCAAACCATATGGAGCGTTGCCACTTTCAGTTCTTCCGAAGAGCTAAAGTAGGCTGCTGTAGTGGGAGAGTCGTGTGGTGGTCTATCGTTGTAGTGAAGTAGCGTAGTCCCGAAAATACGAAATATCTGTAGGGGTGCTTCCGGGGCGACTAACTTTTCAATGTAAAATTTGAATTGCAACTAGAGTTTTGATTATTTTATCACAGTAATTTAACACTTATTATCAACGAAGGTAATTGAAAATAAAAGTTGACAGAGTGTTTTTTCGAATGGTTTAATTTTATTATCCCCCCTTTGTGCGGAAATGTTAAGTGATACTTTTTGAAGTACAACAATATATTCACATTATGTACAAGGTAGAAAAATAAGTTATAGAAATCAAATATGGTTATCAAATATTAATCTAGATCAGGGTATTTGTTGGGTATCAGTATTGTTTTATTTCGAATATCAAAAACGTTTTTTGTGCAAAGACGGTAGAAATTTTTTTCAAATTTCTAAATGCAAAAAATAAAGCCATTTCTAATTGACTGACGTTTCGGAAAATCTTTTCAGACCTAGATATCAATTGAAGACACAATTCGTCCAAATTTCATGATCAATAGCTGTTTCACTTTTTCAGATATGGTAAACCGAAGAAAATTACACACACACAAATTTTTTTTTAATTGAATTTTTGAGTTCCTGTTGTCAAATTATATGGAAATGTCTAAAAAAGTACGCTGTTGAAAATTTCTGTAGTAATTTTACAATAAATGTATTGGAAGTTTGTTACCAAAACCTGATGTAATTTTACAATATATTTTTTGTATACTGAATTACGAAAAAGATGAAAGTTTCCTGCACATATGGTCTGTATTCAATTTTAATTGAAAACTAAAAATCGCTGGCCTTAGAGTTTGTCCACACATCAATCAAGAATGAAGGGCGCACTGGAGAAAAACGACCTGAAAAGTATTGTAACGATATGCAATTTATTTCATTTCTTAATAATTTGCCCACTGAAATCTGAAAATTATAATATTTAATACAATAGTAGGTTTTATTAATAATAATAATAATTAGCCACCTTGATTAGCATGCTGATTTTCTAAAGTACCATTAAAACAATGGTGTGAATGAAAAATTGTTTATACAAAAAGAGTGGCCTATAGAAGCCTTCAAAGACCAATTATCTATCTACATTCCTGTATGCAGTGGAAAGTTGGGTCAAAGCTTGAACAATTTTGGGGATTATTTGAAATTCCGTCATAAAATTCACTTTTCTTAATTTTTATCCGTTCAATAATTATCAACCTTTTTTTTTGAAGAGCTTGACGATAGGACTATAAGTGATATCGAAAACTTGGAAGCTTGCTAACGATTGGCCAGGTCAGAAACCAGTGGCGTAGAATCGTAGTTGATACCGAGCAAGGATTGGTGGCCCACTCAGGCGGATTATTGTGCAACAAAGTATTCTGCGAAGAAATCGCAGAAGGGCTCCAAGTATTTTTCATGGAACTCTTTTAGACCTAAAACTTTCATGTCAACAATTTTTCGTATCTGCCGTTGTTTGCGAGAAAAATTAGAAAATTCAATTTTATGAAAAAAAATTCTCCTGGACACAATAGTTGTTTAGCCCGCACAAAACTCAAAGATCTCTTTTTTATGAAAGGAAGCTTCACCTTCATGCTTTTTTAAAAATTGAAAAAATAAAAATAATTTTGACCCCTTTTAAATTTTATTTTGATTCTACAATATCTTTAGTTTTGCAAAGTGATAAAAGAAAATAATTTTCGTAGAAATTGAATAATTTCTTACTTTTTATATGGGCCCATGTACCCTTCTGCTTGCATTTTGTAAATCTACGCCTATGGGCTCCGAACTAGCCGTCCAGATGTGTCCTTCCGAGTTTACGATTTCACTTATCGAGCCTTTTGTCAAATTCTTGAAACAAGGAAACTTGATAATTATTAAACGGATAAAAATTAAGAAAATTAAATTCCATGACGGCAATTCAAATAATCCCCAAAATTGTTTAAGCTTCGTCCCAACTTTCCACTGCATACAGGACTGTAGATAGATAATTGAACTTTGAAGGCTTCTATAGGTTAATATTTTTGTATAAACAATTTTTTATTTTTAATTTTTTTATTTGAAAACCCGTAATTAATTATTCATACCTCGTTGCTTAAATTAAAAAAATTTTACCATAATTGCACAGGAACTTTGTGTTCCGGAGCGGCAACTATATATTTGGACAAAAATGTTGCCTCTAATATGTATTTGATTCAAGAAAAATGACTATTTACTATCACACCGCAGAACTCCTCCAATAAGAGTCCATTTTTCTAACAAATTATCAACTATAGAGGAATAGTGTTTATCATAAAAATGTGTATTTTAGCTGTTACTTTCAGAACCGAAAAAAATATTTCTTTTTTAGATGGTATTTTTCAAGATATTGCAGACAGATTTTTTTCCAATTTTTGTGCCTATTAGTTGCATATGTGCAATAAATATTCGTCGGAGGGCAAATATATTTAGACAGTTTTTATTCGTCCTGGACTCATCTAATGAAAGGCAAAAAAAAATTGAAATACGTTTAATGGGAAAGAGTTAATGGGAATAAATTGAAAAATTGATTAATTTATTGCGAATATCTCGAGAACGCACAATCTGCCGAAGACGTACCGCACAGATTCGGAATCAGGAGATCATTCTGCATAAGAATCATCAAAAATATTGCGGCGACATCTCCGATCCGACAGGACTGGGTATGGCGTCTGGACTACAACTCGAGATTACTCAGTTTTGGAGATTCATATTTTAAAGGTATTTTATCTTGAACGTTTTTTTTTTCTGAATAGTTTAGTTAGGAATATTTAAAATTGAAAATTCTTTAATTTGAACAATTTACAACTTAAAATTTTTCTATTTTGAATATATTTGCAGTCGAAAGCTCTAATATTTAACGTGTCAAACAGAAAATGATGCACTTCTAAATATTTTTTTTGGAACAGAACAATTTCAAAGATATATAACCGAAAATTATTGAATTTTATAGATTTGGAATTGTAAATTCTTCAATATGGACAAAGTCAGTGAATGAATTTGAAAATTATTACCATACAATATTATTATATATTTTATTTATATATTCTGTAGTATATTTTTAATAAGATTATATTTACCAATAGAATTGAAGATGGCCACCAAGGTGAAGACCAGAGTATAAACCATCTTCATTTTTTCCAAACAGAGGAAAAACTGATTACAGCACACATTCCAGCTCACATTCCAACTTTAACACACTTCCGCATATCCAATCGACTTGAAACTTTGCATACATACGTATCTCCCACGACAATAAGAAATTCAATCAAATTTGAGTTTTCCCGCCCCCTACGCTTTTATTTTATTATTATTATTACTATTGCAAGCCTCCTTCTCATAGAGAATTATTTTGTTTCTTTTCAGTGTATTTTACTGAAAGCTTGTTTTGTAAAAACTTCTTGAAATATTTCTTTTTACATTCTCATCAGAGAATCTATGAGATTTGTGTAAAATTTGACCCCCCCCCCCATTATTTGTATTTTAAGTATAGAAATAGTATTGGAATATTTTAATTTCAATTTTTGAGCCAAAGAACGCGAGATGAGAAAAAAATAGTCAAAAAAGTAGAATTTGTGCTTTTAACAGGTCAAATAAAATTGCTGTTAAACAT
>JAUMHM010000051.1:3298438-3311429 GCA_032362435.1 Melikaiella ostensackeni | reverse complement strand
TCGCCAAAAAAATTTTCTGTTTACGGATAATTAAAAAGCGACCTTTAATTAATATAAAACGACAATAATCTCGAAATGGATTTTTTTGCTCTTAGATCCCTTTCTTCGGAGCACGTCACATATGTTAAATTTAAAACGAAAAATCAGAATTCAAGTACGGACCATGGAACCCACAAAATTAATGGAGGCCCAGAAGGAGGCAGCGGAATATGAAACCTGGCTAAAGGAAATACAGCCAGCTAGACATATATTAATAACATCCCGACCAACCCCTAGATTTATCTGAAGACCTGTGCAGCCTCCTAGAATAGAAGCTAACACAACAGCAGCCACTGAGGCTGAAGCTCTAAATCAAACTTTGCCTCTAGCGGACAGAGCAAAGATGTCCTGCCACAAATGCGGTAAATTAGGCCATTTGGCCTCTCAATGTTTTAGCAAACAAAATTTTTCACATAGACAATTCCCAACAAGACCGCCGCAAGTAATGAACATTCAGGAGGAGAACTGTTTGACGATATCCTGGATCAGGTTGGGATAGCAAAATTCTTTTGAGCCCTCGATCTAAGTGCAGGTTTCCACCAAATACCAATGGAAAAGGAATGTAAGAAGTACACTGCTTTCTAAACACAACAAGAGCACTTCGAATATAATCGAATGCCCTTTGGTTTAAAAAATGATCCAGCCATATTCCAAAGAATGATGGACAGAGCATTCCGCGGCCTCATTGGAAAGCACTGCTTCGTTTATATCGATGACATAGTCATATTTGGAAACACTATTCAAGAGCACAATAATAACCTTGAACTGGTTCTACAACGCATCACTGATATAGGACTAAAATAAGAATCTTCAAAATGTGAATATTTAAAACCAGAATAGGAATATTTGGGTCATATTATAATAAGAGATGAAGTAAAACCAAACAATGAAGAAATTCAGAAAATCCTCGACTTTAAACAACTAAAAACAATAGAAGATATACAATCTTTTCTTGGATTAACTGGCTGTTATAGAAAATTCATTGAAAACTTTTCTGCCATCGCTAAATCTTTAACAATAACGCAAAAAGAAACACAATTCGAGTGGAAATCAAACTGCGAAAAAGCCTTTCAAGTTTAAAAAAATGCCTTAACATCCGCGCCAGTATTAAAATTCGCAGATTTTAAGAAGCAATTTATTTTAACGACCGATGCATCCAACTACGGACTAGGGGCAGTCCTTTCTCAGAAAGGGCACCCATGCCTATTCATATCAAGAACTTCAAATAGAGCAGAAGAAAATTATACAACCAGCGAGAAAGAGTTGTTGGCAATAATATGGACCGTTAAGCGTTTAAGGCAATACCTATTAGGAAAAAAGTTTACCATTCAAACTGACCATAAAGCATTAATTTGGCTACATAATGTAAAAGACCCTAGTTCTTGTTTATTGAGATGGAGACTAAGACTCGAAGAATACGTATACGAAATCGAATACGTAGAACGAAAGGAAAACAAAGTAGTTGATTGCCTGTCAAGATCATTCCCCATCCAGGACAAAGACACAGGACAAATATTTGCCATAACTAAAGAATCTTTACGACAAGCAATGGAAAATGCAAGAATATCGGAGGAGAATGAATAGGAAGAAGATTTAAAAGACGTATCACCAAAAGCAGGAACATCGGATGAGAAAAAAGAATAAAAAGATTTAGAAGATCTATTACCAGAAATTGAAATATTTAATATACCAGTTATTAGAGAAGATAGGGTGCTACAAGAAGAAAATGAAATAAAATTACCACACAGAAGAACGAGAGAACCTCCACGTGAAACAAACTCAAAAGATGAAGAGGAACCAAAAAGACAATCTGAATCAGAAAATTTGTATATTGACTTTATGCAATGGCGATTAAACCATGTTCCAGGAAAAATCCAAATAAAACCGAATGCGATAGAAAAACTATGAAAGACATTCAAAAAGGAAGGCCTGCGAAAATTTAATGAGAAACAATGGCTTAGAAAATTGGGCCAAATCATCGAAGAAATATTAAGTAGAAAACTAACCATCATTCGTATCCGTATAGGAGACCCTTTAATTTCCCCTTTAGAAAAAGAGTTACTTTAAGAGATGCTAGAATTTTTATCAACATTTACCCAGATAACTCATTCTCACTATGCATCGTTAACACAAAAGAGCTAACAAAGGAAGAGAAGAAAGCAATGGTGAAAGAAGCACACGCAAGTCACATGGGTGAACAGAATACCCTGGAAATGGCACAGAAATTAGGACACTCAATTAATATGGGAAATGATGCTTAAAAATATGTGAAACATTGTCCAGGTTGTCAACTCAATAAGACAACAAGAATTAAATATCGAATGGAAAGCGTAATCCCCGATATTACTTTAAAACCAAATGATAAAATAGCCATGGATATCTATGGACCTCTACCAGAAACAATCGAAGGAAATAAGTATATACTGAGTATACAAGACCGATTAACCAGATATACAGTACTTCTTTCTTTAAAAAACGAAACCACTAAAGACATAACTGAACAACTAATTGATCACTACATTTACATTTTCGGAGCCCCCCAAGAAGTATTAACTGACCAAGGACAGAACTTCATCTCTGACCTAATGCAACAGTTCGAAGAAGCTCTTGAAATAAAACATATTAAAACGACCGCGTTTCACCCACGATCAAACGGAAACATCGAGAGAATGTATTCGACTTTGGGAAATTTAATCAAAACATCTATAGCAGAAAATAACAAAGAGTGAGATAATAGCTTAAAATTTATAAATTTTGTAATAAACACGACGAAAAATCAAACTACTGGATTTTCACCCTTTGAGCTCACCTTTGGAAGAGAACCTAACTTACCATCAACCATCCAACAAAACCCAAGAATAACCTACCAAGAATTAATCGGAAAATGGAAGAAAAGGCACGAGATAAATCTATCAAGAGCGAAGGAAAGAATTGGTGTAGAAAACGAAAAGTCGAAAAAAATACCTTGATGCAAAAATTATCAAACATCACCCACTATATAAGGTAGACCAGTTCGTTAAGGTAAAAAAACATTACCAAAACCGATAAACTAGACCCCTCCTGGAAAGGTCCTCACAAAATAATTAACATTTTGGACAACAACAATCTAAAAATATTAACAAAAAATAAGGTAATACAAGTCCATATTGACAACGTCATGCCTTATTTTTCAGATGAAAGTCAGCTTTTTACTACAGACTGCGATACTCTTAATCAGGGCTCAAGTAAAAATCGAGCCGCTGACAACTAACCTATATAAAGAGGAACTCGGATTAGCTACTATTTACGAAGAACAATGGACACTCATAATTGGAATCAATCTCACCAATACTCACGAGAGAATGAATACTATCAACAAATTAAAAGACTTTTTAACCGGAAATTGCGACAATAATTTCCCGATTAGAAACACTGTTGATAGAATGGTTTACAGGTATAATCGATTAAAAGCTAAGGAAATTTTATTACACAACATTATGGGAAAAACTAGATTCAGAAGAGGCTTGTTCAATTTTGTGAGAGATATCTCAAAAACAATTTTCGGGACATTATGCCAAAGCCACATAGATCAAGTTCATCATGAATTTGATCAAGTTTATTCGGATAATAAGAAAGTGGCCGAAATTGTCAAAATAATACGAAAATCATTAAATTAATTCTCGATAGCTCTTCGCAAGATATGAAAAGTCTCAATAACAGGCTTATAAGCGAACATCAACTAATAAGGCAATTAGCGAACGCATCAAACGAAAACCGAAAGCAACTTATACTACAAGATAAGATAACAATCTTAGGGATTTTTATCGCCGAAATGAGTGAAGACTTATCAACCGCTTTAAACGCAATTAACATTGGTGAACACGGAATGATCGAACCAACAATAGTCACACCTGCAATAAGGAAATCAACTATCCAAGAATTTGAAACTCAGCATAAGACAAGATATCACTTTGAAGGACAAGAAACAAACTATCAAAGGATAATTGACTCAGCAGATATTAATATACTAACAAGAAAGGACTCTTTAATATACATTATAAAATTACCAATATTAAAAAACGAAATTCTAACCATTGAAAGAATAATACATATCCAAACAAACAAAAGGATGAGACTTTCACGAGTATTATATTGGATCACGAATATCTTCTTACCGGAAGGTATATTTATGTGCCGACCGACAAAGAAAGTTTAAGTAAATGTAAATCAGTAGAAGGAATTAAAGTGTGTAAGAGACAACAACCAGATTTCTTGACTAAAACAGAAAAAATTGACTGGATTTGTCCAAATCACTCAATAGATTCCCAAACTATTAATATTGGAACATTTATAATAACTGAAGAAAATTGCAAAATTATATCACCAAGAGTTAAATATCAGAAACAACGACCTAAATGTTACGCAGACAATAAAATTGAACTTAACATATGACCTAGACATACCAGACATGACTTTAATAAAAAACAAAATGATTTTATTACTAAACATTATCGGCTCAGATACACTACGGAACACACACCTTAGTTTAGGAAACTGAAAGTATTTTAGACACAATTTCGAGTCATCACCGGATTCGAACATGGAAAGAAAATGCTTTAAAATGGTTACGATATGTAGGATATACATCTTTGGGTATAATTACTTTCTTGACTATGTATAAAATTGGATTATTCAACGCTATAATCCATCTTGTAAAACGTCTAATAGGTAACTGCTATACGAATTGTAGTTTCGGAAACAAAGCTAAAACCGTACACCGACAAGAAGCAGTTCCAATGATTAATACTAATATTTCTATCCCAAAAACAATCACACCTCGATTTTTGAAATTTTAGGTTTTTAGAGACTAAAAACAATCTAAACAGGGAGCTGTAATATAGCTACACCTTTATTCCTCATTTACATAAGCGGCCTATATATTGTAGAGCGTCAGGCCCACTAATTAAGTTCTAATTTCGACTTCATACTGTAAATACATACGAAATAAAGGCACGTGATACCTCGCCAGAGATATCACTTATTTTTAAAAACTCATTCGAGCCTTTCTCAGTATAACAACATGAACTCTATGAAATTTTTCCCGTAAAATCGAATGGTGCTATTTTTTTCCGTAACTCGCATGTTTAAACAAATTGTTTGAACGAAAAATGTTTAAGGAATCGAAAATTTAAATTCTTTTTCATGAAATTCGTCTCTTAATGAAATGTTCTCAGGCACCAAGTTTCGATTAAATCCAATGATTTTTTCAAATGCTTGTCCGCTATATTTATTCCGCCATTTTATTTTATTAAATGTTGACTTCAGATATGGAATCAGTGACCCAAAAAACAATATGTAGGTGTCATTAGAATTCATTTTTGTTTACTCTAATGGTTTTACCGACTTTTGGCCACGAAACCGGGTCTCCTGGCCCACTGCGATCTAATGCGGTGGGAAAGTATTCCTAAAATATTAATATTTTTAAGAATTCATTTTGCGCTAATCACCTTTTCAATTTTGAAGGTTGTATGAATTCATTTCAGAGGAAAAAGATTTAAAAATGTAAAAAAACTTTTGCCACAAAGGTCGAACTGAAAAGGGTCCCGTTAGTGGAATCACCCACATACGCGTAAATCGACATATGAAATGACACTTGTAGAAAGGATTCCGCACAAAACGGATGAAAAGGCCTTCCGGTGGATTTCATTGACACTCACTTATTTTGTAGTTTATGAAACTAGAAGAGATTTTTTCATAAAAACAATAGATTTTTCTCAAATCAAAATATGTATATGCAATGCCCACAGACGTCGGACAATAACGTAGAATTAATATACAAGAAGACATTCGCAGGGCATTGTGAACGATGCCCGAGCATGTGCGGTCATTGTTGAATTAGGATAAAACAAACCTCACGAGACATTTTGCCTAAGGTGCAACATTCTGAAGAGCCTGAAATTCTCTCGCACAATCATCTCTTTACATTTTTTTTTCAATTCACGCATTTGCATTTCTTTGCTTATGATTTATTATTAGACAACAAATAACGTACTATTTGGTGGTAAAAGAAAAGCTATTTTTTCATTCAGACAAAAAAAATGTATTTAATGATTTCATTCACGTCTCCAAGTAAATGAACATATTTTCATCAAAATAAGTTAAAAGTGGAATTTCGTTGTCTTAAGCCATTCAGTTTATCATACAAAAAAGTGCTACAGGAGCTGAAAATCTTACGAGAACTGAAACCCTTCAATATTTTTGATAAATAGTGAAGAATGAGGAAAAATTAGTTTCTTCGAAAGCTGCTTCTTTCCACTTCATCCCAAGTGCTAAGTACCTGAACAAGAATAAAAGTGTATAAAATTATCTGTGAAACAAAAAATTCGAATGTTCTATCTCTAAAGGTTTCAGAGTTATGACCATCAAAATTCGATTTCCTTAGGGAAGATAGAATTTATTTCTGGGGTTCACAGTGTTCCTGATCATTGCAGGTGAAATTTGCCAGTAAACTGATTAAAAGAGACTCAATTTTTAGTAGATCTAAAAAAAATATTGCTCCAGCTCTAATAGCACCGAAATTACGCTTTTTATGAAACTTTGTTGAACATTTTCTTGCATAATGTTTCGACATTCTTACCTTTGCCTGACTGAACGACGAAATTCTAACTCCATTAATTAAAAACAACAATGTCTCATTGAGACATGCCCAGGAAATATGTTATTTTGGAAAACGATAAATTCTATATAAAAAATTGATATTACACAAAATTTCATAAAAAACGGTCTTATTCAGAACGCCATAATTTTGGTGCAATTAGAGCTAGAGCAATGTTTTTTTTAGATCTACTCAAAATTGAGTCTTCTTTAATTGATTTACTGGCAACTTTCACTTGCAATGCTGAGAAAGTGAGATATTTCACAAAAACTAGAATTTTTTTATTTTGTTTGAATAATTTGCTCAAAATCGACTTCTGAGGGCCATAACTCCGAAACATTTAGAGATAGAACATTAATTTATTTTGTTTTACATATAATTTCATACACTTTAATCATTGAGCAGATACTTGAAACTTGGATTCAACTGGAATGAAGCAATTTTCAAAAAGCTTATTTTTTCCCACTTTTTTCACCATTTTTCAAAAATATTTGAGGGTTTCAACTCTAATAAGGTATTCAGCTCTTGCGGCACTTTTTTGGATGAAAATCTGTATCGTTTCACCTAATGGTATCAAATTTTGAAAATGCATGACGTTTCCAGGATCTTAAAATTGATAAACTCTCCATAAGTCCTCTGAGGACCAAAGGGCGAATAATTTTTTTGGAAAAATATTCTCATAGAATTTGTAGGGTTAAGGGAGCAAGAACCTATCTTGAAGTTGATATTACTTCAAAACATTTTCTTTCAAGTATAGCACAATAAACATGAAAACTGTCAACTCCGAAGCCTTTTATTGTGTGCGTTGGTAAAAGGTTCAAGGCCGCATTAAAGAGACATTAGAAGCCTTCTTCCGCTTCTGTAAACATAAGGAATGTTTCAATAGGTATTCTTTAAAAACAATTTTTTTAAAATTATGTTTGAAATTTTTTTAGAATATACAAGGACAACTTTTAAATATTTGCTGAACTTTCTGAAGCATTTCGACTCGTTAAACCTGTCCAAATTAGTCTGAAATCCTAATAATAATGTACTTTAAGCTAAACAATAATCAAGACACAAATTAGTGTAAAAGAAAAGTACTCTAGGTCGAACAGCTTTTCAATGTTATAAGCTGATGACGATTTTTACATTATTTAGAACTTCAATTCACTCACATTTCGGAAACCAAAATTGAAATCTATTTGCAAATCGCCCAAATATTGTCAAGGGTCTTAACGAAAATATCCGGTGACAAAGCATGTTCAAAATTTCCTTAATAAAACATTATAAATCATTTTCTTATAAGCGGATTTTGATCACCACTGTGTAAGTGTGTAGGAAGCAGCGGGTCCAATAATTTTTGTGTAACAAGTATTCAATAATAAAAATAAAAATTACACTGTAATCGAAAAATAAGAATAAAATCCATTTTAGAAATCGCGTATCATTTCCTATAGGTTAAAATACTTCAAATGCCTGGTAGCATGTCATTCTGGTTTTTCGTCGCTCAGAAAACGTAAACTAAGCAATAAATTCGTTATCTTATAATGAAAAATAAGTTAGTTTACACTAATAAAAATAAAAGATGCTCTTCGACCCACTGTGACCAGAAGACTTTGGAAACTGAAACACTTTATTTTCTTACAAAAGCGTTCAATTTGTATAATCAGCTACACGAAAAAAGTGCTGGAAAATTTACTGGAGTAGTGCAAGACTTTTGGATAGGCAATCATTTTTATAAAGCCTCCTGTACTTTTTATAAAGGGTCATACATTTTTATCGAAAATTTAAAAAAGTCGCGGAAGTATCCAAGCACAGTTGAGGAACAACAGTCCTAGAATTTCTATCAGATAGTTCATAGCACAATTGTAGACAGTCATGACATGATTATTAAAAAAATGCTTCATATTTGTAAAGCCTTAAGTTCAATAGCTTCATGACTAAGAAACAAAAGAACTAAAATACGAGTCATAGAAATAATCTTTGACTGTCTGGAAAAATTTGCAAAGGTGGCGGGACAGTGACAAATTCGCATTGGTATGAGTGTATACATGTAGTGAATACTGGGTGAAGTAGTGTACAAATGAAGTTATAGACATATGGTTGACGGTGTTGGAAGGTTAAGACTCACGCGTATTTTTTTACATTAAGCAAATTATTTTGCAGATATTAAATATTAAAGCATGGGGTGGTAATTAAATACTTGAGTGGTACAGGTTAAGAATTGATTATGACTTAACAGGTATACAAATTCTTCTAAAATCACAACGTATGTAATAGTTTTAGACGCTATGTTTAATGGCGGATAATTTTCTTTTTAAGTTGAATGAAAAAAATATCCATTATTAGTGTTTTACACGAGAAAATAGAGACTACAGATGCAGAGGTAAGAGACTTCAAAAAGTGAAAGACAAAATTGTAATGAGAATGTTTGTAGATAAATTCTAAATATAGTAGTATGGCTCAATGTGGTTTCGGAGAGTCTAAGTATTTAATACTTTTTTTGTCATTTTTTAGGTGTTATTTTTATACACATTTACATCAAGCGCAAATTTATGCTATTAATCGGTTTATTTATTGATTTCCAAGTTTTGAGGGACTTGCTGATCCTTAACAAATTGAAATTGTTGCAAATGAACAGGACGAATACAATTCGCGGTTATCATAGAAAGCGTCTAACGAATTAGAAGATTTGTCAAACTCAGTGGTTCCCTAGCGAAAGTTTCGGATAGGAATACATTCCGAATCATTCCGAATTATTTCGAAATCTGTATCCGAATCAATCCGAACAAAATTGAATTTATTGAAAATCGGTTTACTGCAATCCGAGTTCGGATTAATCCGAATTCATTCGTATTGAAAATTTGGTTCGGACTGGTTCGGATTGGTTCGGAGTGAGTCGGAATAAGTTTTAACCGATTCGGATCAAACGAAATTGAGAACTTTTTTCGGATTAGATCGGATTGATTCGGTTTGGTTCGGATACATATTTCGGAATAGTTCGGATTGGTTCGGAAGGATTAGGAATAAATTCCTGTCCAAAACTTTAACCAGGGTTGCGCCTACAGACGTCAGCGAAAGAAGGGAAAGTACAGCTACCAATAACAACTGTGCAAATTTAAAGCCGTGGACATCAGAACCTGGTTTTAAAATAAATTAATAGCAAATTTACGCAAATATAACGTATACTAAATTAATAATGTTGCAGGAGTTGAAGCAACAGTTGGGCAGCGAAACCAATGATAAAATAGTTTTTACGTCATATGAAAACCACGACAAATTCATTACTGAAGCGACCAGGAAACTTTTAGAGCACTCCTTTGTTGAGAAGAAAAAAGTTGAATTATTGAGGCACTATGTTAAAGAACGACCGCTCGAAGACCGGATATGCGTAATTTTGTTGCTAATATTGAAAATACAACTGAAAGTTCGGCAATAATAAGTTTTAAGCTCTATAATTTAGAAATTGCTCCGAAAACTTTCTGAAACCTTTCACGGAAAAATGTGGAATTGAGGAATAATAATATTTGAATTAAATTTGATGAAATGAAAATTAATAATTGATTAAATGATTTATATTTTCAAACATTTTAGGAGAATTGCAAGTATAAAATGTTTTCTCTGCTTTTTTAAAAGTTCTGAGAATGCTCGTCTCCAATTATAATAACATGAAATTCCATTATAATTTTTATTTTTATATTTTATTTACAGAATCGAAAAAGAAAAATTTCTACACTTTGCAAATACCGTTGCTGGTTTTTTTCCTTGGGAGTTAGCAGACACACATTTTACCCCGTTTTGAGTTGAAAATGGAGAAAGAGTGCAAGCAGCAGGAAAATACACAGTATTTCCTTCGCTCGTGAGACAAATTTTTACTTATGATAGATGATATATTAAAATTTTGAATTCATAGAATTATCGCGTGATTTATTTACAGCGTCTGAGATACTCAAGATTGATTATTTGGGAACCCATTTTGAAGACGTAGACGAAATTTTGCAATTTTAAGAAGATAGGATTGTCGCAGAAAAAATTCACTTATAGAAGAGAAAAATGTCGATGAATATTCAAACCTCTGCGGGAACAAATAGGACGTGACTTAGTATGTCCTTTAACTTATCAACTTTTATATTGGGAAACGTATTCTATTACTTCTTATACGTATTTGTATACAAACTTGTTTTTAATTCTACAGGTATGAATCGATTTTGATGTACTCCATCCTACAAAAAGTAGGTGCTTATTCGAAAAGTAGGGAATAGTAGGATACTATTTATTAGAGCTCTTGAAGAAACACAACTTTCAGATATTGATACAACTTACTTAAATACATTAACATCATTAAACTCCGGTATGTAGCATCACTAGTCAATGTTTACTATTCATTGATATTTATATACATGTTTTCGCTACTTCCTATTAATTACATAGTTTCTATCAAATAGTTCTTAACTCATTTTCAGATCAACAGTGTACTATAGTCTTCTATCTACTGCCAAATTTCATACTGTGTTGTGATCTCAATCTAAGAAGAAAAAGGCAACTACAGACTGATCAAGCTTCTGAAAAGGAAACGGTCGAAAGCACCACAACCTGGGTCACAGGTAACAGAAACGTGGAAAGAAATGACAAGTGGGATACATATTTGCAAGTGATTCCGATAAGAGCACCACGTTTTAACTTGTTCTTGTTATTTTAAAAAAAAAGTCATGTCATATTAACCTCAGGATAATTCTCCGACATATTTTTTGCAACATGTCACGTACGAGCGAATTGAGATATCGAGTTGAAAATTAAGGAAATTAAATAACAAGCAATAAAGAACGTTATACGTTCCTGGGCTTTTAGATTTAAAGCAGAAAATTATTTTTGGAAATATTTTTTTTGTATTTCCAGAAATTTAGAACCACACAAACGTTCCTCAGAGCCTTTCATTTAATTTAATAAACTTTCAACTCGTAATCTCAATTCGTATTAATGTAAGCTGTTGTGAAAAATGTGTCGGAAAATTATATTGAGGTTAGTACGACATGGTCTTAAGCAATATTTCATAAATTTTTTTCCATAATTTTGGTTTTTGCATGTGACGTTTCAGACTGAGACCAAAGCCGATCTAACTTAGAGAACCTAAAGAAGGTTTTACTAGAAAAAAATTGACTTTGCAACCCGTGACTGTGATTGTGGGGACCGTTTTTCAATGTCGACAAATCTTCGTAGTCATAAAAAATTACTCTTACGATTCGACTTTGTTCCTTGATGTTATTGATTTAACGTTTGAATCATTTTTTGTCAAAATATCAAAATATTCTGTTGATGAAAGTCTAATTCGTCATGTTGAATCATCGCATAAATTTATCGAACACTTTTGTTTGTGCGGAGAATGATTGCTCTAATTGTTATGTTGTTTTTGAATCGTATAGAAACATCGCAATAATAAGCATGAGCCTGCATTACCTTCAGAAAATGAGCAGGGTATAATTTCAACTGGAGAAAATATTGAAATTGATAGTGCCGAGCCTCTAAAGTGTTTGGATACCAAACCCGTATTATTTGTAGATACAAAGGATTCTGAAATCTTGTCTGAGGCATTACTATGCAGAGATTCGTATAGTTCGTCGGATGTTTGTGAGGAAATTTTTGAAGATGACTTTCTGTTCTCTGAAGCTTTAAATGCATCGAATGCAGAAGCTTCAAGTCCGTCTGAAATGAGAATATGCTTATTCGTTGCGAGATCGTAAAGTTATCACGTTATAATGTGGAGTGAAATTTTTTTAAATGATAACCCTAAAAATTCATTTTTGTGGGATTTATGGAGGGGGAAAGAAAAATTAAGACAGTGGTTTCTCTCGAAGACGAGTTGACTGATTCTGATTACCAAAATATATGTTGTAGACACTAATGAAGCTATTCCAAGAAAAAAATTTAAAAAATGTTTGGAAAAAAGTTACAGGTAAAAGATTTCTTTCGAATTTTTCAAATTTTCTTTTTGAGGTTATGTTCTAGAGTGACCACATTGATATTTCACACGAACATTTCTTAGAACATCCTTCAAAACATATATTTTTTTTGTATTTTTCAAAGGGGCAGAACAGTGTTAACAAAAATCTACCCGCCTCGGGGGCACATTGCCATCGCGCGCTTCGCTCGCAAGTTTGAGCGCGCCTGGGGCGCTCGATTCGGTTGTCGCGCTTCGCTCTCGGTGTTATATGTTTTCTATGCACAAATTACTAAATTTGTTCTTGATTTCAAATGAAAAAGAAAATTTATTTACTTAAGGCTTTATCGGCCTTAAGGAATACATTCTCATCATAATATTCGCGCACGATTTTCTGCGCT
>JAUMHM010000051.1:3266990-3283660 GCA_032362435.1 Melikaiella ostensackeni | reverse complement strand
AGAAATGCGACTTGAATTTCTGTTTCTGAGTAGGTTTCCTGAATTGTCGCAATCTTCTTTCTATTAGTCGAAATCGAACAATCTTCAAAATCATTCTTCGAACGTCATCCACATTTTTGGTGCTCAAAATTTACCACAAAGGGGGAAAGCAACCAATTTTGATGTTTGCTCTCATTCACTTCTTCTTTATAAAAAGAGGTGCTTCTTTTTTTTGAAAGCGGGAATGGAGTGTCAAAGAAGCTTTTCTTCAACTAATTCAACCTTATATTCCTTCAATTTAAATTTCTCACTGATGAAATTTGTTAAAGGTCCAACACTGATCCCCTCGCCTGACTTTTTACTACCTATCAATATATCCGATAGGATTTTGTTTTTGACTTTAACGTCACCCATTTTAGGAGTCAACCAAAACAATACTTACTAACGAGAAAATACAATATAGAACTAACACAAGACCTAAAAACTAATTGAAACAGAAAACACAAAAATGGAAGCATTCAATGAACCCCAAAAAAAAGTAAGAAGTGTATTTCTTAAGACACCACGGTTAAAAGCCTGTTAACAGGAGCTGCTGAAACCGGCTACTCAGAAAAAAAAACAAAAGTAGGTGATAACCGAGGAATAGCAGGTTCAGTCTGAAGTTAGATATCTATTTCAATGAAATACAAATGAATGTAATACCCACGGAATTGCCGATACCAGTCTGAAGTTAGCCGTCTACTTCGAGCAAAGACAAATAAGTGTAAATAACTGCTCATTCCTTGATAAAATTTTTTTATAATAATCACATTTGTCATGAAATAGCAATATCGTTTTTGAAAGTATCACTAGCAAGACTATCAAAGTACGTTTGAAAAAAAAGTAACTGGAACTCTTTAAAATCACTCAAATTGTGCCTTTGTTTATAAAATTTGTTCATAAGAACCCCAGAATTGTCATGAAATGACAACATAGTTTATTGAAACATCACTGCCACGTCAAACAAAGCATGTCTTTTTTAAAAAATACGTCAAACACTCAAAAATTGCTCAAACGGCGCATTTGTTAAAAAAATTTGTTCATAACAATGACATTTGTCTTGAAATGACAATATAGTTCACAAAAGTATCACTAGAACGACTAAGGAAGTACGTTAAGGAAATGTAATCGAAACTCTTACAAATTACTCAAATTGTGCATTTGTTTATAAAATTTGTTCATAACAACCACAAAATTTTCATAAAATTGCAACATAGTTCATTGCAACATCACTCCCAAGTCATACAAAGTAATTTAAAAGAAAAAGTACGTCAAACGCTTAAAAATTGCTCAAACTGCGCATTTGTTCATAACATTTGTTCATAACAATAAGAAATATATTCCGTTTTGTCTTCATATGCTTCATGTTATTTTAAATTGGATTAGAAACGAAAATCGCTTAATGAGTATCTAAATCCACTCAAAAATCACCTACCATTGTTTATAACAATACAATTGTTAATAACAATTTATTAATTTATAATAAACTGTTAGGTTATGTTTCACGAATGTTTATTCATTGATTGAACACTAATATCAATCATTTTGGATTAATTGCCTGTTATTATATCAACAATATCTTGAATTTTAAGATTTTTGCCAACTTTGTATATAAATAAAGTAAACAATAATTTTTTTTTAAAATCAGCCTCGAGGAATCTCTTAAGAATTTAGTTAGCCTTAATTTCCAGAAAAAAATGTTTAATCGGTTGAAAATTGTAGCCGGAATCGTATTTTGAACATTTTTTCGTCATTTTGCCTCACTGTGCAGCGTGGATTTTCGAAAACTTGCTTTTGACCTTGCCGTACAAAACGACTTGAGAATGCCACACTCTTAGCAGGAAAATAAAATGGCAGCGAAGGGTTGGTTCATCGGATTCTTGAAAAAAAATCCACGAGTCAGTCTTCGAAAACAAGAAAATTGCACTTGGTCTCCGGCGACTTCATTTAATCCCCATAATGTGAAAATTTTTTACGACAATTTGGAGCTTGTTTACAAACGAGAACCTCGTTCTTCTGATCCATTGAAAATGTGAGATTTAGACGAAACTTCAACAACGAATGTTCCCACCAAGCGCCCAAACATCGTTGCAGCCAGAAACACAAAACAAGTTTCTCAAGAAACGAGTGGAAAAAGAAATGTCCTTGTAAATACATGTTGCTTCGTAAACGCTGCAGGAGGTTTTTAACCTCTTGCAATGGTATTTTCTCGACCTTATTTTCTTCCTAAAATGCTCAAAAACTGTGTACCTGATACACTTGGTCTCGCGCATAAAACAGGTTGGATGACTGTTGAATTCTTCGTCGAAGTTATGGAGCATTTCATTAAATATTCAGGCGCATCGATTACTAATCCACAATTGTGCATTTACGAAAATCATGAGAGTCATTTGTCACTAGGAGTTCTTGATTTAGCCAAAGAAAAAGGAGTTACTATTTTGACCTTGCAGCCTCACACGTCTCGCGGGCTATAGCCATTGGACAAGACTTGTTTTTCGCCATTCAAAACTGTCTACAACAAAGCTTTGAACGAGATGATTGCTATCATCAAGCAGCCGCTTACGATCTACGAAATTGCAGAATGTGTACATGAAGCTCATGATGCCGCAATTACACCAGCCAATATCAAATCCAGATGCGCTCGTACTGGAATTTCTCCATTTGCTCCGCAGAAGTTTTCTGAATCCGATTTTCTCATCAGTGAATTTACAAACAAACCTATGCTTGCGAAGGATGACGTCAACAATAATAAAGGAAACTCAGATCTCGATGACATTCCACTGATTCACCGAATTCGTCCATTCTTGGTGGGAAAATCTCCAGAAGAAATCAGAGGATTTCCAAAAGTGAAACCAAGAAAAACCACGCCAAGAACACAATGATGTAAAAGCATCATTGCTACAGACAGTCCAGTGAGAAAAATGATCGAAGAAAAGCAAAAGAAGAAAAGTTTGAAGAAGGAATCTGGAATAAACATGCCTGTATTCAGAAAACATAAAAAATCGAAAAAGTAATGGGCGAAATGTAGGCATTATGATATTTATCTTATTACAATTTAATGAAACGATTTGTTTGAACTATGTCTATTTAACTGTAAAAACATGCGTCATCCAGTCTGATTGAAAGATGAAAATTAATTGGAACACTTCATCCTCAACCAACTTATATTACAGTAATACTATAAGTAACATTTTCAACTTATCTAAGAACTGCTAAATTTGGTTTGTACATTGATCGAACTTGCCCCACTGACCACTCCGATCAAACAAGAGGTTAAAGTAAATGTCGGAATTTACCTATTATTAAAAAGTATGATAAAAATATTCATCGATTATGTAAAATGTAGAGGGATGTTTATTCTTCCATTTGACCACGAGCACAAAAAAACAATTGTTCGATTTCTTGGAGAAAACTTTGTTAAAAAAAAAAGTAATCGAACCTGCCCACTTTCTTCTAAATATGAACCAATTTGGCTAAAATTTGGAGGACATTCTACCTTTGGGCATTCGCCCCAATGTCGCAAGTGCGAGTAATCCAATTTCCAAGAGAAATTTTTGCCATGTGAATAAGGACTATCCTATTTGTGCACATGCAATCATATTTAAGATAAAACTTTTAAAATAATACTTCAGAAATTTTCTAATCAGAAAATTTGCGGGCAAAAGGGTCTTGTGATCGACAGTGCCATCATCGACTGAAAACAACCTTATTCCATGAAAACTTAGATTAATTTCATCAATTTTTCCAATTTTCCAAATATGAAATCATTAAATTTTTTATGACATTATTAAAATTATTGAGATTATTTTGGTTCAATTAAATGGGTGAATTTTGGGAGTAAAAGGGTTTTTAATTTAAAGAATTTCGAATAGTAAATAAATATATATTAAAAGTTGAAAATATTCGTGTGGAAATTCACCTAGAAATTTAAGTGAAATGCAGAGCACAAAGTGCAAATATCTCGTAAGCCGCAAGAGATACGCGAATAAAAATGTTATTTTTTAGTTTTGAGTGTCCCGTATGTTTTAATAAAAGTTTTATTCCACATATCTAGAAAAGATTCTAAGTGCGTCTTAAGCAACCTCTAAAGTCACACGTCAAATCCTACATAGATTGTCATGTGTATTTTTTGGTGAACCTTTCCAGCTGGGCTACAATCGAGCTTTTATTGCGAATGTACTTATAATTGCATATGTAATATGATATGATATTATTATATATTTACCAACAGAATTGAGAAAAACGGTTAAAAAGGATAATAGAGTCCCGACGGCGATCCTCATCTTCTATTATAGATGATACTGATTACAGAGAAATTCTTCAACACTGTAACTAATGAATATTCTACAAGATTTTTCAGTATACTAATATATACTTGCCGCTATCTCACTCGACCTTCTAAATTAAAGCGTTGGTGAAGATAACGTAGGATTTACAATCATAATTTTATTTACAAATTTAAGATAATCCCGTTTGAAGGTTTTGTAAAATACTGATTCAAGCTGAAATTGAATCGGAAAAATTTGATCCGATCTAGCACGTGTTCAAATGTCGAATTCTCCGAAACCGATCCAGGTTTAGATTAGCTCTAATTTTGTCGAATAATACGCTCTGTTGGTCGGAATGCAATTTATGAGACAGGTTTTTGAAATTGATTAAACTGACCAAACGCAATCTTTCATCGCCGTGGAAAGAATTAAAATATCTGCATGACGTTTTTTTTTTAATGAAAGGACGTGATAGCTAATGTAACATAAGTAGATGAAAATTCAACAGTAAGTCCTCACTAGGGTGGAGCAAAAAAATATAATTTTGAGATAGGTTTGGTGGAGGGGGCTCGAAAGTTGCAATTATCCTCCGATAAGAAGCCTGCGAAAGGTTTTTTTGATCAAACAATATCTTCATACAGTCGGACGTCGACAAATATTTGAACTCTTTGCGTAATTAACCTAGAATTGAAATATGTGTTTTGCCTAGTACACGTGCGCAGAAAGTCCTTGAGAATCGTAAATAAAGATAGCAAAAGCTAAAATATTGTTTATTCTCATTAAAGTGGTCGAAATACAGGGCGAAGGGGGTGGGGGGAGCATATTCTTCAGTGGTTTTATGGAAATGTAGAATTGTTGCGACAAATTAATATGGCATTATTTTCAGCAATAAATTTGAGGGGAAGAGATGATGATAGGGAGAAGGAGAGGGACGGGAAAGGAGTACAGGGAAATATTCATTTTTTAAACTACTTACCACAGTAAAACGGAATTAGTTTTATGCTCTATGATTTTTCAATTATTTGTTTGGTTCCCTATAGAAATGAGTTTGGATTTGAATTTTGTGCAGACCTCATTCTCCTCTTTACAAATTAATTTGAAAAATGCATCTTCCCTTGTAACCCCTCCCCCTCCACCTTATCATCATCTTTTCTCTCAAATCTACCGCGGAAAAAATGTCCTTATTAATTTATAGCAACAATTCTAAATCCAAAAAGAATCAATGAAAAATAAGTTCTATCCCCTCAATCCCCTATGTGTCGACCACTTTACAAGATTATACAACATGTCAACTTTTACTCCCTCTATTTATTATTCTCTACGATTTTTTGTGCATTTTCACTAAGCAGAACACATATTTCAATTCCACATTTATTGCTCAAAGAGTTCCAATAGTCGGTGACGTCCGACTGTATGAAGATATTTGTTGACCACACTGAGAGAAAAATCAAGCTTCGAATCGATGGAAACATCCCATGCTTCAAAAGCTTGAAAAACCATCCTTTTAAAGAGGGAATCATGCTTCTGAAGCATGCAAAGTGTTGATGCTCGGAACGCAAGGTGTTGATGCTTTTTCAACAAGACCCTCATCCTTTAGAGGCATGAGTAGAACAGAGCAGGATCATGAAATAGCTCACTGTCCGAAAGCAAGACTTTCACGCTTCTAATCAGTGAAACTCTTGCCTGGAGTGTCCAGGTCACGTCCACTCTTCCTGTTACCAGGTGTGCATATAACTCATATGATACAAACTGACAGTGGTCATTCGCTCTGCAGGCCGCGGGAGAGGAAAGGGGGAACGCACGAGATTCACATTTCAAACGGTCAGTTCATGGGTTTGAAGCTTGGACTCATCGTAAGCATTTGAAGGTTGGACTACGTGCTTTCGGACGACAAAGCCCATGCGGCTGAAGCATTCTTGCCCTCCTTTTATGTCCTGAATAGATTTCTCTCTTTCAAAGGATGAATCCAACGATGTAACACGTGAAATTCATGCTTTGAAAGCATACAAAAATTACAAGCTCCAAAAGCATGAAAGGTTATCCTTACAAAGCTTGATTTTTCTCTCAGTGCAGAAACACCTTTCGGGGGCTTCTTTTTGGAGGATAATGGAAACTTTTGAGCATCCTCCCCAAAGTCTATCTCAGAGTTTTCTTCTTTCGCTCCACACTAGTCTCCACCATTTGCGACCGCATATATGATGTATGAAGGAATAGATTTTTTGTCATTATAAAATATATTAGTGAATCATCTAGCAATTTTTTTGCAATATTAGAATCAATATGAACCGTTGTAAACAATTTTCTATCCGTGTATTGAATCGTACTGTCGAGTATCACGAAATTTTTCGTACACCTAACCAATTTCCTGCTCGTTCGCATTACAGAAATTTTCGTGATAGACACCAATGATTTCTTCCATTTGCTTTAAACTTAATTGAATTCACTTATATTTGAATTCCTGTTAGGGCTGATCAGGTTCACATAAACATTATAGACATTTCTCATTTTTTAAAATTTTGAGCTTCAAAAATACAGTTATTACAATATCTGTAAAACCTGAAAAAGATATGGATTGAAAAAAATGCACCAACTTCGATTCGAAATGTTCCAAATTAAACAATTTGAAATTGAGGCGATTCGAAATTTAAAACTTTCGAGAATCCAGAAATTAAAATTAAATGCTTTGAAAATAAAGGTTTTCTAATTACAAATTTTTTTTTCATTCAAATGCGTTAAATCGAAGAAACCTTCACCATCAAGCATTCTTGACTTTTGAAGTTTAAATGTGAAACATTCGAAATTGAAACAATCAGAACTAAAAACTTGGAACTAGAATAGTAAAGAGTCGACAATTTGAAATATGCAGTATTCAAAACTACACAGTTTTCTAATTTGAATCATTGTAAACCATCAATTTCATTTGTGCAATTATTATTGCTTGATTTCAAATTGAAATCCGTTTAAATTAAACAATTGAAGAAGGTAAAGTCAACATAATGAAAATTCAAGCAAGAATGAGCAAATCTAATTTGAGGAGTATCAAATCAGAGATGAAATAGGATCGTAGCAGACATATTACTGATAAGACAGACAACTAATTAAGACACACTATATCTAGCAGCAAACAGAGGCCGAAAGAAAAACATCAAGATAAGATTCAAGAGAACATGCCGTGGGGGTTTTTTCCACACCTCTTCCAAACGTGCCTGCAAAATATCAACTGCCTTAATATGACCAACTGAAATTTATATTCTTTTGATGCTCCTGATGCTTAGGACCTGAAAGTCCCTCTGTTATGAAACGGGTTTATTGTAACATTATATTATTTCAGAATTTAATTAAAATTTTATATTTTATTTGGTTAAATTTAAATTAAGTAAGATAGACTTCACAAATTATAATCATCACATAAGTTACAATGCCCAATTTTTATCAAAAATCACGAGATATCTATATATTTTTTTAATGAGATATTCATGATAAGAACACAGCATGAGTATTCAAACGAGGATATTGTAACCACGTGGCTTTTGCAGATTAACTAAATGAGAAATAATTATTCTGTTTCATTTATATTCCTAATTATTTTCCTTGAATCTTATATAAAAGTGGGTCTCGCATGGAGAAAGAATAAGATTCCCATTTCAAATAATTGACTTTATTTAATAATCCCTGTACTTCGCAATTTGCACGCACTCGTCCCTGACAGCTAATCCAAATTCCTTATGATATTAAAAATAAATGATTCAATAACCCTCTGAACGCGAGGGTTTTTCTAGAACAAATATCGCATCATCTCAGATTCAGCTGAAAAAAAGTAAACTACACGGAGAGAAAACTCGGGGAATTTTCATAAATACTCTTTGCAGTCAACAACAGAAAACTTGTGTAATTATTTATATGATTCTCGAAACAAATTCTATTCCTTATACCATATCGCAACGTGCAACATAGGAATTCTTGTAGAGGTAAATAAGAAGGCTGACCGTCCCCTATTACCTGCAGTTCCTTACCGAATAGTACCTTATGCCATGAGCATGATAATTTTTGTACAAGTAAATAGGAAGGATGATCCTCCCCTACTACCTGCAGTTCCTTACCGGACAGTGTCTTATACTATGAGCATGGTAATTTTTTCGGTGGAACTATGGTGAAAGCTGCTATTTTGAATATTTGTTCATCCAACCATATTAATATATATTCTAGCGTGCCCGACGTAACTTTTCTCTCAGGTTCATAGTGCAATGAGCGACCTTATATACCAACCACGTTATACCTACATTTTTAAGAGTTCTATACTATGTGCACGGTTATTATTTCCATCCAGTTTAAGAGGTTTCAAAATAAAAAACTAAATAATTTAACGTTCCTTCTGATCATTTATTCGTCTAACAATCAAAATATTGTTTCATTGATGTATGTAATAATATATAATGATAATAATGTATGAGAATATGTATCAATACCTATACATTCATTATTTGCATAAAAGATTAATATTTATTGCCACTTTTCACAATGTAATTTGCTCCATTACATGCGTGTCCAATAATTTCCCATTTCGGTACAGCAGATTCCCTTTTTCAGGAAGGAGAACATTGACGTCAATGTCTATCTATAAATCAAACATGAATAAAAATTTAATACAAACGGAAGTGAAATAAGAATATAAAAAATATGTATAACTCTAATTTTTTCATAATTGCCAATTCTGAGCCATCGGTTAAAGCCAAACACCTATACTTCTCAAAGTAATCATAGGGTTGTATTTTTTTATTGATGAGTATGTGTCTCCTCAGTTCAAACGTCGTAGTCCACTTTTCGGCAACTGTATTCCACGGTTCTATGTACTGCTCCCACCAACGTAGGTGCTCTTCCAGTTCGTCTGAGGAGAAAAGGAAACAAATTTTATCTATATGTTTATCTATACCACTGCAAAGGTTATTTTGAATGAGATAGGAAATTAGTATTGACAGTTTGAGAGTACCTTGTAATCAAACTTGTATTGGCTTTCGCGCATTATTTTGTAGTGTAGTTTTTTTGTCTTTTAGAATGCCTTCTCGGCGCAAAATACCTTTTACATGGTTAAAATGTTCCCAGAGCTTCCCAATGGCATTCACCTTTGTTTTGTTAACACTTGCATAGTGTACGAAGTGTTTCTCTGGACAGTCCTCAAATAGTCTACTGAACTGTTATGCCCAATAGAAGAACTCTTTCCGATCAATGCTGAAAATTATTTTAAAAGTTTTGAAATAGTTTTCCACAAAAAAATTATTTTCTTTCTTATTACCGATAAAGTATAAATGTGACTCACCAGAACTTCTCTAGTACTTGGAAATTATTTTCCCGAAAAACTTTCTTCTTTTCCCTGTCTATCACAGTCCGTGCCAACTTTGACTGAATACTATTGGCTAATTCACCATTTTCTTCGAAGTGGCTGAGGACTGTGATGGCATTGTCCTTCAAATATTCGATTAACTGTAAATGAGAAAATTATTAATATGAATACAAAACCTAGCTTTACACTATTGAAAAACAGAAATTATTTGGAGAGAACAAGAAACTGATTTTTTAAATCTTGGATGCAGAGAACATTCGTTTCAATAAAAAAGAAACGTTTCATGACACCATTTAAAAAACGGGGAAATAAGAAGAGAAAGAAAAATTAGGTCTACAAATCTTCAACACATTTGTGAACTGAGAAACGTGTCATTAAACCATTTAAATAAATGAGAAAGCAAAAAGTAATTGAAAATTATGAGCGTAAATTTTTTAATACCTTCACATCGTCTTTAGTTGCAATGTTCCTTCGTATGCGTTTAAATCTATCAATGATTGGAAGCAATGCAGCAATGTTTGGTGCAGTACTATTACATTTACTATTATTGTTAGCGTCGTTAGCAAGCAATGCCAGGAATGATGATGCAGTAGCAGGAGTATTTACTATAACTGGTTGTGTAGTTAATTGTGTTGCATTCAGAAAGGCAGGACTTGGTGCAACATTCGCATATTAACGACTGACAAAAGGCAATGGTGATAGTTTAGTTGAAAACCCATTGAAAACGGCAGTGGCTTGTGTCTCAAGATTAGTATACAATAAACCTTTCGGACCTGAATTTAAATGTTCTGTGCATATGAATGAATTATTGAAAAATGCTGTAAATTAGAAGGAGGGAGAAAGCTTATTAGAAAATTCAATTCGTACCTGTTTGCTGATCAGTAATTGAGTCTAATATTCTTTGACTCTTGCTTAGGAGTTGGTGAAGAGGTCGATTAGACTACAAGAAATAAAACGTGTTGCAATTGAATTTTAGAGGAATATTTTGAAGTGTTTATATAACATATATCTTCAAGAAAATAGAGAAATAATTTCTTTCAAATAAAATTAATGTGTGTACTGTATTAAATTCAATGTGAAATGCTTCAAATTCATAAAATTTCTGATAAAGATATTGCATTTTCAGCAAAATAGATTGATTTTTAAGCGAATAGTTTGAGTTGATTAAATAATTCTTAATTGAAAACACCTGCACTTTCAATAAAAAAAGATGAAATCTCCACCTTCGTGAAAGATGAACTTCTAGTGCGAAGTGATGACTCTGGGAGGTACATTTGGCATGGCACTAATGAACTATCGACCAATGAAACGATAGGGGTCTTGAAATGGAAAATTTATATGAGCGAACCTGTACGACTCAAGAATTACCGAGAACAAGCCGAGTGAAAATTTAAATTTTAGAATTCAAGTTCAATGGACAGATGGATTACACTTTCTCAGGCTAACTGTAAGGTGGGGGTATTTTTCCCCAGACCTTTGGGATAGAACATCTGTTTCAAACACAGTAATATTCCGCCTCACCCTAAGCCAGCCAAAAATTGACCAGGCCTGTTCGGTTTAACAGAATCGGTAATTCTACAAGAAATACTTCAATGTAAAATATTATTTACCCCTGACATCATTCATATATAGGTTTCTCAGATTATAAAAAAATTGAAAAATTCAAAATTACTTTATAAAAGAAACATTTTATACAATTAAAAAATAAATAAAAGCACGGAAAAAAGTGAATGGCTAAATTTTCCATTTTGTCGTGCATAATTTGAATGTTGCACAATCAAATGGCAAATTTATTAATTCCTTTTTTTACGTCAATGAACTTTTTTCTACATGTAGTTTATGAAATTATGATTTTCAAGCCCCGAAAAGTACCTCCCATTATTAGCAAAATTAGAAATATTTTTTTGTCCCCAAAACCTTGTTCAAAAATCAAATTGTAAATCTTACATTCTTCAGGAACATAATTCTTTTTTTTGCAAATTCTTTCGCAAATCAGTCTGCATCTTTCTTTAGTTCAACCAAACACAAATTTTTTTCGAAATTGAATAAGTTTTCCTGTCAGAATACTTCAGTGCTCAATATTGTGATAGAGTTGGCCCCCAACCCTTCCTCGGTAATCTGCATGCTGAATTTCAAACATTCATAACGTTTTGTTGCAAAGTTATTCGTATTTGAAAACCCGTAGTGAACTATTCATGTCTTGTTGCCTAAATTTGAACAATTTTACCATAATTTCACAGGAACTTTGTGTCTCGGAGCGGCAATTATATTTGTGCAAAAATGTTGTCTCTAACAAGTATTTGATTCAAGAAAAATCACTATTCATCATCACACCGCAGAATATCCTCCAATAAAAGTCCATGTTGCTAGGCATTATAAACTTTGGAGAAATATTGTTCATTATATGAAATGCGTGTTTTAGCTGTTATTTCCAGAACTAAAAAAAATATTCCTCTTTGAGATGATATTCTTTGAAATATTGCAGACAGAATTTTTTCCCAATTTTTTTTTGCCTATGAGTTGCTTTTGTGCAACAAATATCCGTTCGAGGGCAAATATGTTCGAACAATTTTTATTCGCCCTGGATTGATCTAATGAATTGCAAAAAAGAAAATTGAAATACATTAAATGAAAAAGCCTTAATCGGAATCAATTAAAAAATTGATTAATTGTGAATAACTCGAAAACGCACAATCTGCTGAAGATATACGACACAGATTCGGAAGCAGGAGATCATTCTGCATAAGAATCATCAAAAATATTGCGGCGACTTCTCCGATCCGACAGGAATGGGTATGGCGCTTGGAATGCCCGTCGAATCCCTGGAAGGATGTTTTCTGGTTTAGCGCGATTTTTCGTCTCCGATATTTTTGATGCCTCCACGCCGGCAGCTTTCGTCTCAGGGTCTTCATTATATCTCTCATAGGTGTGCAACCTTGCTTGGCTGGTCGTAAGTCTTGTGACGCTGCTTTCTTTCATGGGATTTAGGGGTCCTTTTAGCTGCGCACAACCTGCCCCAATTCATCGTAATTACTTATATATATTTTTTTTTGGAAAAACTTTAAATTCACTTTAAGTTGGGCGCCAATCCTCTTTTGAGACAGATCTAAAAAAAATTCTCAGAATTTCTAAATGCGCTTCGAATAACAAGAAAGCTGAAAATTTGTACTAAACAAAAAAATGACTCAAAACATGATCCTTCACAAGTCAGGTACATGGAACTCGTGGTTTCAGACCCCACAATTCCACTCTATAAAATTTCGAAATGAGCTACATGGACGATAACCGAGAGGGAGAGAGAAAAGCGACGTAAATAGTAAAAAATAAAGTGAAATTGAAGAAATAATAGAGCAGCAAGTAGAACTCAAACGGAACTCAAGTAGGTTAGCTTTTTATTGGTCTGCCCTATCGCCTTTTCTTCTCTTCGTTGCGTCTTCTTCTGTCTCGCGGAACCAAGTCGTCAACCAAGAATCTTTTCTTGTTCTCGAGGAGTGGTTAAATCCTTAGGAAGTCGAGGCTAGCGGGGATGGCCAAATGCACCCCGTGCGAGAATTGGAGAACCGAGATCCGTACTTTAAACGGCAGATGTAATTTTGGACTCCATGACTCCCAGAACGAGAGATGAGAGAGACGGCATCAACAGCCAATAATAAAATAAAATACGCAAAGTGGCGAAATTACCTACCTTGTCCATAATGAAGCTGGTAATCACCTTGGTGTATCTTCACCAGAGACATGTCGTGATTCTCAGACGGCCAAAGAGAGAGAAGATACACGATTTGTGATGTTCGGGAAATCCGCAACATCACAGTCTTTGTCATCCGCCTCACTACCTAGCGTTATTTTTTTCTTTGAGGGGCCGCTGTTCCTGGCTGCCGAAGGTACGTGATTGTTTGCCTCGTCATCCAGTGCCATGAAGCGTAAGGAGTTAATAGTGACCTCCCATAAAATTTCCTTCTCTATGACACTCAGCTGACTGAAATCGTCGTGCAAGTCAGCTTCCTCTTTCGGCAGTTTTTCTTGCTGCTCCGTTGCTGTATCTTCTGTCCCCTCTTTGGACGTTGAGGGCTTCCGTGACGCGGCCATGGGACTTTCATTATTCGATGTCCCAACGCCTTGTTTTCTTATGTTCTTTGTGAACTTAGGGGTGCTTACCTCCGATACATTCATTTCCTGTGGCCTGATTGGTAAGCGTGCTGTTGTTGTGATGAATCGATGTTGGGTTTTTACTACCTGGTGACTGTGGCTATCGATCTCGATGACGTCCTAATCCTCACTGTTTACGTCGCACTGGATGGCCCCGTTGCAGTGGGTGTTCAGAGTTTTAAATTGTGTAAAGGCGTCAGGCAGGTTTGGCATTTCAGTGGTTACTGACCTATCCTCTGCTTCTTGTCTATCCTGGAGCCTGTCAGGTACCGCCGCCACCTTTTCTCCATCTCCTCCATCGATTTCCTTTTGTCGGTATTTGCGTAGATCGTTGGCGTGATACTGCCTTCTCTCTCGATCATTTTCGACGTTACACAGGATGTACACATTTATTGCGATCTGTTTCCTAATGACGTTGGGTCCTTCGTATAAGGTGAGAAACTTTGCCATTGCAATGCTCCACAGGGTGTCACCTCTGTGGTGTCGTGATGAGATTCATTGATGATGGTTTCTACATTCTTGAGTTGAAAGTACGATGCGTCATGTTTCTCGGGTGGTAGGAGGTTTCTAAAGAGTCGTGCCAGTTCTCTATTGAACCTCTGTACTATTTTGGCCTGTGGGTGACTTATCGATGTGAGAATCATTTTAATTCCTCGATCTTTCAAGGGTTGCCTCCATCGATGCCTGGTGAATTGTGAACCCCTTCAGATAAAATTTTACGAGGTGCTCCTTTAGTCCTTGTGTATTCATCAAGTTTTTTTACTGCAATTTCACTCGTGGCTTTACGAAGTGGGTATAACTTAGTATACCTTGTAAACGTGTCTATCATTACGAGAAAATATCCATAACTATACTTCGTTTTTGTCAATGGACCAAAAAAATCTATGGATTGAATCTCTAGCAGTTCCTGTGACAATACAGGTTCTAGCAGAGCCTACGAAGCCTGCGTGGAAGTCTTTTTCCTCTGACATGAGTCGCTGGTGGCCAAAATGTGACGCGTGACTTTTGCCATGCGTGGAGAGAGAAATGATTCTCGCAGAATCTTATAAGTTTTTTTAGCACCAGGATGCCCATATGATATATGACATTCCCAAATTAGCGTTCGGAATTATTCCTGCGGCGCATAGATTCTGTACGTTAATCCATCGTTATAGTATAAGGTGTTGTTTATCATCTTGAATCGTGTTTGAACCTCTGTGTTTCGTAGCACGTCGTATTTAGTTGATGATTTTTTCTATGAGCTTGCTGCTTTTATGGCATGCCCCTTATACGTTCTTCGATTTCTGATGTCCAATCATGATTAAGTGTATTGATTATTACCCTCGTCTCTCCACGATTCTCCTTATTACTTTCACTGTCATGTGATCTGCTCAAAACGTCAGACATAACGTTTCTTTTCCTGGCAGATGTTCGAATTTGATGTCATAATCTTGAATGGTAAGAGTCCAACGTCTTAATCAAGCGTTTACTAACGAAATCTCTGTAGTGCCCAGACTATGGTCGGGAGTTCCTTTTCTGTCGTGAAATATGTTGACTCCGGTTCCTCTATAGTCCGACTCGCTCAAGTTATTATCTCTTTTTCTTGTTTATCGTTCAATTGATATAACACCGCTTCGAGCGCATAATTGCTCGGATCAGTTTCAAGATGATAACTTTTTCGTGAATCAGAAAAATAAAGCATTTTGGAGTTTTAAAAAAGTGGTTTTTCTCTCTCAAAACTCTTTTGTGTCTCTTTGTTCCAGTTCCAAGAAACTCCCCTTTGTATCAGTTTAAGAAGGGGCACAGTTTTGGCGGCATTTTTTTCACTAAATTTCGAATAGAAATTCATGAGCCCCAGGAAGCCTCGTAATTGTTTCGCGTTTTTGAGTGCTTGAAAATCATGAGAGCAGCTGATTTTTTCCGTATCCGGTTTGATGCCTTTCGTGGTCAGAATGAAGCCGGGAAATTCTGTCTCTTTTTTGAAGGAATTTTACTTTGTGAGATTTAGGGTGAGATTATTTTCCGCTCATCTTGCTAGAATCTCACTTAGGTGCTCGAGGTGTTGTTCATTCGACTCGAAGGCGACTGACGCGTCGTCAACGCATGTGAAAAGTTGTTTCTCTGAGCTTTGTAGGGCGTCATCCAGGCCTCTGACGAGAGCGGCGGTGCTAAATTTCAGGCCCAATGGGACGACTTTGAATTCATAGCTCCGCCCTCTGTATTGAAAGGCAGTGAATTATCTCGAGCTTGGATGAAGTGGCACCTGCCAGTAGCTGCTGGTCATGTCCAGATTCGACATTACATTTATGCCTTTGCACTTTAGAAACAAAACTCCTGCAGGTTCTGGACACTTCCAGTCCTTAATTAGTATTTTACTTAATCTTCTGGATTCTAAGTATAGTCGTATCGTCCCATCCTTTTTTATCACAGGTACCAAAGTGTCAATGTATGGGCTGTTAGACTCCTGTATGATTTTCATATTTATCATAAGCTGGATCTCCTCATCTACATTTTTCCTGTGTGCCATGGGGATCAGATAGCTACGTCCGACGAGAGGTTGTCCTTCACTAACTTAGAGTACGTGTTGATAGCGCTCAGGAGGAAAAAGGGGACCGGTAATTGATTATGTTGTAGTGGACGACGAAGTGAGAGAGAAGGTCAAGAAACTAGAGGTACGGAATTATAAAGATTCCAATCACTTTCCCATAATAGTGACATTAGAGGGAGAAAAGTGTGAGAACAATAAGGCTAAGAAGGAAGCAAAAGTGAAAGGAGCAGGAAGAGGGGATTGGTCAATGGAAGTTAAAGAACACTTTAAGGAAAAGCTCAGGAATATCAAAATGTGGGAAGGAAATGTAAACGAGGAGATGGAAATAGTGATAGGAGAAATAAAAAGAGTATTAGAGTGCACAGGCAAAAAA
>JAUMHM010000051.1:3242858-3263190 GCA_032362435.1 Melikaiella ostensackeni | reverse complement strand
ATCAAGAAATAAAAGCTAGAAATAGGCTAGGGGCCACCGGCCTGGTTCAGCGTGGGACCGGGAAGTAACCTGGCGATTTTTGCACGGGTTATAACCTGTGTAAGATTTGAAATAGATCGATTAATATCCTGAGGTTCCGAGTGGCAAAAATACGTTTAAGAAATTCGTAATTCTGAGAAATCGCTGATAGGGTAAGTTGGGATATGCCGGCAACCCTCCCCCCCAGTGATTGAAATTTTCCTTATTTATTTATTTATTCATATTTTCCGTAACTTCTAACAAATAATATCTTGCAGGTTGCAACATTCACGAAATTTTTTTAATTATCAAGTTAATGAGTAAAAGCGCTACTTCAACATTTAAAATATTTGAAGACCTTATTTTTCAATTTTTTGTTCGGAATATATGTAAAAACAATGTTTATCTACCATTTTGAAGAATACAAAGTAATTGTTAATGTTTCAGCCGGCAGATTTCCTTTTGTCAACAGAATCAATTTGAAATTAATTGGCAAAATCCTTCCTCTATGATACTGCATTTACGGACAATAATTGTTTTTTTTATAAACAATTTTGATACGAAATTCACACTACCGCTAAAGCCACCATAGATAGTATTTAAATTGTTTGAAGAAACGGTGGCGAACTCTTAAAAAATGACAGAATCAGAGATTTTTAAATAAAATTGTTTATAAAAAAACAATTGTGACTCATTGATATAATATAAGAAAGGTATATATTACCCGGTCATTAAAGGTTAATTCTCTTGAGAAAAGCGAAATCTGCTGGCTGGGTATTGACGAAAATCTGTATTTGTTTATCGAATTTATTTAAATAAATAACAGATATTGTCGCCTGAAAAACTCTACTAATGAATAAGGTCCTTTCTGGACATTTGCTTTCGTAAAAAAAAAAACGAAATCCATATTTGTCGACAAGTAGTTAAGTTGTGAATCTGTTTATAAAATAAACAATTATTGTTCGTTAATGATGTATCCCAAGGAAAGGTCTTCCAAGTAATTCAATATTGATTCCTTTGAAAAAAGAAATTTTGCTAGTTGACAATTTTCTAACGTTAACAATTACTTTATATTTTTCAAAAATGGTAACAAAGCATTCTTTTTACATACATTCCGAACAAAAAATTCAAAAATAAAGTCTCCAAGTATTTTTAATGTTTGAGTAGTTCCTTCACTCATCACTTTGTTAATAAAATGATTAACAAACTTTCTTAAATTTAGTTAACTTTGATTTTTTTTAACGCTCAAATCGGATCAACATTTTTTTTCTCATAATCTACATTATAAAGTCAACCTGTGGGCTGCGACTGATTCATTTACTTAATATTATGAGGAAAGGGAATTAATCTATAACGAAGTAATCAAAGTGATTAAAACTAAAGTAGGAACTTGGGGTTAAGCAATATGTAGTATGATTAGCGGTAGCGAGTCGGATGGGAGGTCCGGTTTTGGGGACGGCGACGGAGATGTTCCAGAAAGATCTTTTTTTACTAGTTTCCCAATCTGGAAGAAAACAAATGGACTAATCTGGCATTACTTATGTAAATATTAAATAAAATAATGATTTGAATAGTTTTTCCGTCCAGGGTCAGAGACTAGAATGAAAAGGTTACATTTAAAGATTGATTCGGTTCGATTGGATGATGACGCCTTAGAGAACCAATGAAATTAAGTATCAAGAATCTGTATTATCATTAGGTGGCATACGACCGACCGTTAGAGAAGATTTCTCACTAGCCCTGAAACCGAATCCCACTTGAGGTTGGTCGAAAAACAAAAGAATTGGAAATCAAATCAGCCTGGCACCTGAGGTACCGCGGGGCACAGAAAGTTTTTCAAAAATCGCTAACATTAATTTGTTTTCATGATTTACATAATATGCCTGAATTAAAAAAAATCTCGTAAGATTTCAATATTTTCCGTTTTTCTGGGACAAAATCTCATTTTCACAAACTCGAAAAACTAAAATAATTTTGTAAAGCTTTGCAAGTAGCTATCCTAGCATTGTTTTGAGCATGTAGAAGCTCTCTTGTACTCAAAATTTACATTTAAAAAATTAGGAAGACTTCAGAAATTAATTCAGGGACTGGCTGGCTATTTCAATTGCTAAAATCTTCTTATTTTTTTGAGGTAAATCTTGAGTATGATAAAGTTTCTCCATATTGAAATCAATTTTAGGATAGCTTGCGAAACGTTTAAAAATTATTTCAGTTTTTTGAGGCTTATAAAAATGAGATTTTGCTCGAGAAAAACTGAAAATATTAATATCCTGCAAGATTTTTAAAGAATGGACACATTATTGTTGTCCGCTAAGTTTACTTATTATTGTAAATCAAGCGAGCAACCTTCTGCCTACCGTCTGTGCCATCCAGATGATCGAGAAATATTAGCAATTATAGCCGGCGTGGAATATTTCATAGCCTTTTCTTCGAAATTGGTCAAATAGTGTACACCCCGACATAACGTGCAGAAAAAAAAACATTTTTAAATCCACCAGTAAAAAATTTTATTATGTTATGTCTTTACACAATTTCTCAATTATAAGACTGATTTTCTATAAATAATTGACTGAGAAGTGAAGCAGAAGTTACAATGGGCTTTTTAAACAATTGATGATATACTTTTTTCTTTCGTGAATAACTTTTTTGGACGTGCGACAATCATCCATAAAAAATGCTTAGTTTCAGGTTAATGAATTACAATAATCTTATTCATAAATTTCAAAACGAATTTCATTATATATTATATCTATTATATATTCATATACTTATGCGCCAGTAAAAAAATAGCTTGAAGTCAAAATGCCAGTATCTCAGAAAACTAAATTTATGTTCAATAGTACGGAACACTGGTAACAACAGACTTTATTTCATCGAGATTGTAGTAAGATTTTATGTTTTCAGCAAAACCCAAAACACTGTAAGGTGAAAATTTTTCCATCCATTCAGTATCACGATTTACGTTCAATAAATAGGTCGTAATTTTGTTCACAAGTGATGCTGAAACAGAAAAATTATTTTTTATTAGATTAAATAAGAACATTTAGTTTTTAAATTTCAAACGTTCTATTATTAATATATTTCTTCAGGGTAATTTAGATCATTTTCGAAATTCGAATTTCTCTCTTTATGAGATTAACTTGAGTAAATAATTAATTAAATTAAGTAAATCTTAAATTTTAGATAGTAACGTTGGAAAATTTTTCGACTTAATTGTAATCTATATGCATTAACGAAAAATTTATAGCGATAACTGTCCAATTCATTTTTCCTATGATCTAGTAAAGCTGCTTACACAAAAAAGAGCGGTAATGAAAAGTGGTTTCCGAGACAAAGCCCAGATCACACCGTGATCTGACAATCACATCGTAATCAAAGAATGAAGTAGTTGCAAAATATCAAGAGTAAACTCGTTAGTGATATTCATTTCATGTCACATATAACAATTTTTTTGAGAAGGTAGGCATCATATGTGATATTGCTGTCAGTATAAAGTTTTTTTATTACACAGGCATATGAAAAGGAAAAAATTGCATGTTCACTAAACGAAACCACCATACCTACATGTTTTTGGGGTCGCTGAATCCGAACCTGATGTCAGATTTGCTTCATTATGTCAAGTTTTCTGATAAAATTAACCTTTTTGGCTATTTTTTTAAAACAAAATGGAGAGTGACTAAGATATGCATTTGTTTATTAAATTTGTTTATAACATTAACAATTACTTTGGATTAAAAAAAATAGTAACTAAGAATTGTTTTTACTATCCCCAATAAAATATTGAAAAATAATGTCTTTCATTCATTTATTTGTTAATAAAAATAATTAATTTTTTTAATGCTATAGCCCGCCGGATGCTACATGTGAGGATATAAAAATTGTTAGCTCTAAACTAATTTGTCCAGAAAAACATTTTTTGTCTCATTGTGCGCTGCCCGGGTGGTGAAAAGTGGTAAGGGAGCGCGCGCACAGCAAAAACCTATTACTGTTCAAGATAGGCGACGGAAATAATTTTTCCAATATAATCACCATGAAGTACATGGTTTAACATTCAATTAAAGCGGTTCTAGGAGTTTCCAGAATGTCAGGTTCACATTCTATATTGTTTTTAAAAAATTGCCAAAAAGGCTGATTTTCTCAAAAACCTGACGTGATGGAGCAAATTTAACACCAGATTTATATTCAGCGACCCGAAAAACATAAAGTTATGGTGGTATGGTTCAGTGTCCTGATTGCTATGTGTATTTTCATTGACAAAACGTCTTAACCATCTATCAAATTTTTGGTTTTTCCGATTTAAAATTCTTCATTTTCGACTACTGCCATTCATAAAAATGAAAGAAGAGGTCAGATTAATTAATACTGGATCAAAAATAGGGATCCAAGATGTCAGAAAGAAAGATGTCAAAAGAACGAAGAGGTAAACTTGTCTTTTTTCCTTTTTAAATTAACGTTTTCATTTTAGTGAATATCACGAATTATTATAAAGTCTAAGGTGCAACTTTCTGCTTGTTCCAGTCATATGAAAGAACAACCCAGGACTCACGACCGGGACGTGGGTGTATATTGAGTCCCAACGCAGGCCGTCCCGACCACTCGCCTTTTAGGACTTAAAGCTATATGCTACTCTTGAGCTCAGTTTATTTTTTGGAAAATTTGTGATTTCCTTTCGTTTCCATCTTCGGAATTCCCTGTCTCGATCGCAACCGTGTTCTTATGAACCCATCTCGATTCTTTTCTCCACAAACAGAAGCAGCAGATTCTGTCACTGCTTTGATGCACAGTTCTACACTTTGTGATCCAAGATCATCATCAGAAATATGAGAGAGAACTGGTGAAGCTATGAATGTGTTAGAGTTTTGTTTCTCCCAGTCTATCACGTCGTAATATTCTGTTGCGTTTAAGTTTAATTTCGGTGTTTGAAAAGTTCGAAACGGAAGTGGATTGATCTTCTCTTTTCGGGGTCTTCCTGTTTTTCTAAACAGTTTTCCCTTATCCTACTGTTGACTTTGTTTTTGAATTGCGAGTTGCTTCTTCTTCTCATCGTCTCTTGCTTTCAGCATTGTTTGTAACCCCTTGTATCTCACGAACTAGTTCTCGCTCATATTTCTAATGATGATCTTAGATCTTTCATCAGTGATCGAAGGCATCCCCTTGTCAATGAAGCTCTCCGCTTCCCGTGTCACATACTCAAAGTGTAACACGGTGCGTCAAAGCAGTAACAGAAGCTGCTGCTTCTGTTTGTGGAGGAAAAATCGAGATAGGTTCATAAGAACACAGTTTCAATCAAGACAGGAAATGCTGAAGATGGAAACGAAAACAGGTCACGCATTTCTCAAAAAATAAACTAACAATAAGCGAAACTAAGTATTAAGCCCTGAAAGGCGGGCGGTTGGGACGGACTGCGGTGGGACTCAATATGTAACCATGTCCTCGTCGTGAGTATTGGGTTGTTCTTCATATGATTAGAATAAGCAGAGAGTTGCATTTCAGCATATAAGTTATGGGTGGATAAAAATTTACCTGTTTGGGTTAGCAGAAATTAGACAAATATTGCATTTGCCACAATAAATTTTTTAATTGTATGCATTAATTAATTATTATCAGAGGCAAATTATTTTATGTCTTATATTTTTTAGTGAAGTAATTTAACCGCAATTTCAACTTAAATTTTTTATTTTAATTTATATCATCTAATATATTTGTCCTTATGAAAGAAGCAATATGAAAAATAGAATTATTGAATATTGCATTTTTGAATGTATTTTCCAATATTTTATTTTTTCAGATAACTGAGTAGTGGTGATTCAAACGCAATTTGAACGAAAGAACATTTTTTTTGCAAAGGCAAGGTATATAATGTTTTGTTAAATAATTGTATTGATAAGGTGATATAAATTATGGTGGGGTATTTTTTCACTGAATTCAGTTTAAAAATTTTCAACATTTAAATACTGAGAATATAAAATTGTACAATTTCAATGCACTATCTAAATAAAGTATTCCATTACAAGACAACAAGTATAAAATGTTTGACTTATAACTTTTTCAAAAATAAAAGCAGTAGGTATAATTTAATTTCAAATGTAAAATTAATTAATTTTTGACAGTTACAATTTTGAAAATTAGTCACTTTTGATACACTGTCTGTACAAATTTTGAAATAGCCCAATTTGAATCTATATGGAAATTTCAAAACTTCCCATTAAGAATTGTTTAATTGAAAACTCTTTACACGTAAAACGCTTTAAACTGAAAATTGCACAACAGTTGGCTTTCGACAAAAGTTAACTTCGGAAAACTTAATTATGCGAGAATGTCATTTTACACAGTTAAATTTTTTGACAGTATATTGTTTGTAAATTTATATTTACTTCTTTTTAACAATAAAATACAATTACATATTTTAAAATCATTCAATTTTGAAAGATTTCAAAACAAAAGCAAAGCATATTTTTATTTTCAAATTATGTGACCGTAAAGCTTTTAATAGAAAATTATTATTGTATCTTTTCAATCACGAAAATTTGAAAAGGCAGAATGTAGAATTTTTATTTCTTAATTTTTAAATGCTTTAAAATATTTTTCATTACTAATTTTTAAGATTTTCAAATTGAACTTTTTTTATTCGTTGCGTTCAATTTCGAAATGTTTAACTTAAAATATTTTGATTTTCATCACAGTCTATCCAGATGCTTCAAGTTTCGAATCATTTAATTTCGTAGAATTCCAATCAAAATTTCAGTGACCGTGTAAAATTTGTTTGTTTCCAAACGTATAATTTTGTCTCATTATAGACTAATAAGGTATGAAAACATTTGGTGAAAAATGAATAAAAATATCTTGGAATTTCTAGAAATACATTCAAAATATTTACAATCTCTTTAAATCTCTTGAAATCTTTACAGATCCCTTCACAATATTCTTAATTCCAAATAAATATTTAAAAGTAATTCTAAATTCCTTGAAAACAGTTGAAGTTATTTAATACTTTTTAAAATTTCAACCTTTATTATTTAATATTTTGCTCTGTATAATGACGTACCTTCAGATAACAGTGTACGTTGTATATTCTCATAATGATATAAGTATGATGTTTTTGCACAGATGGAAGGCATTTTAAAATTAGTGCGAAAATAAAGGTTATGTGCAATGATCGAAATCACAACGTTATTGTCGAAAACAATCGACTGAAGCAAACAGTACTGTATAAATACTATACTAAAGATAGCAAATTAACATATAACTCAGATGGAGAATTATTTTTATTACAAACGGATGATGAGTACTCCTATCTTCAGTCCGATGTTGGCATCTACAGAGTCACTGTCTCGAAATGTATTTGTCATTATTTTGCCGCTTTTAAGTAAAACTTAAGTTCAAGGCGAATTTTTACATGGCTTCTTTTTTTGTAATGAAATAACTATTACAGATGATCCTGCGTCAAATGAATTGATGTTTTATTCCAAATAACACTTACTATATGTTATACATGTAAATATATAGTAAGACTATTGCATTACTTTTTTGAAATAAGGACTTGTGAACTAACGCGTATTGTACGTTTACGGCTGTATGACTTATAAATAATAATAATAAATTCAATTATTTCTATTTTCAGCTGTCTGATCGAAAAATTTGTAACAGGAAGCATGAAAACAAGGAGGCTGTAAAGGAGAAGAAGAACTAAAATTCTGAAGTTGACTATAAGTATATGGGGTCTGCTATAGGTGAAATGATGAAAGTAGTGTTAAATAGCAATGAGGATTATCCTATAAACAAATTTAAATCCACAATTTTTGAGCAGTATGTTGATGACGACAATAAACATTATTTTGATGGTTCCATCATTTGTCTGGGCACGTGCGACGGAAGAATAATTACGGAACATACTGATAATGATGGAGAGAAGTGCAATTTCTGGATGTTCAGTTAATATAAGCTCGGAAATAAGAATTACTGCTTAAAAATTCCTTTATTCACTAAAAAAAATCAAGGGTGCCAACGAGAACAGCCTTCCAAACTCGTCGGTAGAACGTGAACATTTCGTTCCAGAATTACGTGTACCAAAATATTTCGCTCAATAATTACGTGTACCGATAGATGAAAGAAGTGCACCTATTTATAATTCGAACACATTAAACCTTGTGCTCTCAACTTCAACCAACAATCATGTAAAGCCTTGGACCCAGTCAAATAAACCATCACCTCTATTTTCGAAAGTGACGAATGCCTCTTCAAGATCGGCCTCCAATGCAATTCAACGTAAAAAATAGGCAGCCCCATGTACTTATCTTCAAGAGAGGATTACTTCTTGTTGAATATTATCAATTTACTGAGAAATTATTCGTACACTATGGAGGTGAAAGTTTACTTGAATTAAGTATTGTACCTATTTTTCAGGTTCATGCGTTGATGACATTGAAAGGGAGGAATCACGTAAGTGGCCAAGAAACCTTGTGCTCTCAACTTGAACCAACAAGCCTGAAAAGCTTTCGAACCAGTCAAGATTTCAAGAGGAAATTCAACAACAGGCAATACGTAAGCGACGAAGAAACTCCGAGCACTCAGCTTCAAGCAAAAATTGCCGTTTTTCCAGTCGCATAGAATTTGCAGATAATATTTCTGAGGGTAATCAAAAACATGTTCTTAGTAATAAGAATAAGGAGGCAGTCTCGTCTCAACGTCCAAAACCTCTGGTTTCTCTTCAGATTTAGGTTTTTATAACAAAAAGAATAAACATTCAAATGAACTTGATTATCAGTTTGAGAACCGCAGACTAAGCAACCGATGAAAGTAAATTAGATTCTTTAAAATTATCGAAAACTCGAACAAAATGAGTTTGAATTTTCGACAGGGATTTTAGGGAAAGATGCACAGAGTGTTGTGACAAAAGGCGAGTATTTAAGTACTGATGTCTTTATAAGAACTGTAATGAGAGGAAAGTTCGAAAAACTGATACTGCGAGTAATACAACTTTTATAAAATGCGACATCCTAACATCATTTCAATTATGGATATTTATCTCGCTGCTATCCAATTTCACATAATAATGGAATTCTTCGATTCACGTTCATTGTATGATATTATGTTCGATCAGAACGGAGATGATGTTTCATCAAAGAACTACATCGCATATCAATTATGTCGTGCAATTGCTTATTTGCATATACAACCAATATCCATTGTGTCCCTTGGACTTCCTCATTTACGACTGAAATTTGCGGAACACCACATAACAAGGTAGCTTATTTTGAGGTCCCAGTGTAGTATTGTGGCGGACGCTCGAATGATTTGGGAGTATATGTGTATGTTGAGTATTCAAGAATATGTTGATTGAAGATAATTTTTATGAAAATTTATAATCTTTGATATTTTGAAATGTGATCCATACATTTAGGTTGAAATTGAAAGAATTAGCAGTACTTGATATAATAATCATTGCAGGAAAAATGTAACATTGAAGAGATTACATAATGCTGAGTTGCCACGTTTCAGCCCTGAAACAAAAAAAGCGATGGGTCCGGAAAACTGAGAAAAAACAAGTAAAATATGTGCAAGATCGAATATTGTGCATTGAGAAAAGTGCGTGCTTCGTTCGCGGCGTACGTGAGACGTGTAGAGAAATCGAAATTTACGTGTCAGAGTTCTCATATACTCGTAAACAGTGCAACTGATACTTGTGCCGGAAAATAACTGCAATTTTGTGAGAGAAAAACGTATAACGTCCATAGAATCGATACTCAAAACCTTGTTACTGTGGACGGATGTAACGAGGGGGAGACTAGCAAGACTGAGGAAGGAATCGGAGTGATGAAAAATACAACTCAAACTGAGAAAATTAGGGACACCATGTCTTGTTTAATTTCAGCTTCAATCGACACCCAAGAGAAAGAAACGGAGAAAGAACCACTGAGAAGAAGCGAGAGAATAAAGAAAGGAGTTTTACCCGAGGGACTGGGGTATGGTTCTAAACCAGCGATTCCCGAACTACTGCCGACGGTCACGTTCCGACAGCGGTCGAGGGGTACCACCCTGGCCCGGCAGCCTCCGTAGGGGGATGCCACCCCGGGCCCGGCAACTAGGCAGACTACGAGGCAGCCTCCCCGTTGTCAGCAGACGGCTACTTTCGTGTACCTGCTATGATGACCCTTTCATTGTTATGAGATGGAGGCCTATGACAATAACTAAAGATATGGAGGCATGGCTCAATTAAATCTTAATTAGCTAAATCGATTTCCTGATATAATTAGAAAAAAATTTCAAAAAAGTTCATGGAAATCGGTTAATATCATGAGTAATAGCAGACAGCTTTTGAAGTAGTAATAGCAGACAGCTTTTGAAGTGTGAATCATTAATTCATTAAAATGTTTCCAAGAAATAAAGTTTAACACTGTCTCGAAAAATGTACATTAAAAAATTATTATAAAGCGACACATTGTGTAAAGAAATGAATCGTCACTAAAAAAAAATTAGAAGGAAGTAGAAGCTGTGAGAAATGGCAAACACAATAATAAGACTTATGTAAGACAAAAACGCAAATTTATTATAAATTAATTGAAATTTTAAGAAGAGTAATACCTTTTAGTACAAATAATGCAAAATATAGTCTATGGGTCGATACTTTAACAAGTGTCCCTGGTTACACACTAATCATAATTTATGTCAACTTGTACAACATTGTGTTTGATTTTTGTCTAGATTTTTTACATTTCTATATTTATAATGTTTAGATGAGATTGATTATTGCTTACTTTTATTCTTACAATTAATACGTATACATAAAATGCACCTACTGTGATATAGACATTTTACAGTTTATTACACTATTACAGGATACACCTGGTTAACGAACTTGACCTTCATTTTGGGACACTAAAAACTGTATCGAACGCCGACTCTATTGGACCAATCCTTCATTCAAAACTAGAGATCGAAAATTCGGACGATTACATTACACTCTAATGAATGGGAGTGTAAAAAGTGCACAGAAATCTGCATCAGAGTGATACTCAGCTAACTAAAACAATTCCCTTCTAATATTTAATCTAATGAGTGAGGTTGGAAACGGCATTAAGGGGTTAGACCACTGTGACGGGCGTTTTTTCAGGGCCATTTTCAGGAATTAATTTCTAACTAAATATTTATAAAACACCAGTAATTTTTTTTATTATCTTCTATACACATTAAAGAACCTGTCAAATTTTTTTTGTCCAAAAAAATATAAAACTCGTAGACTTAAGGCACTTCACGCATCCCTATGATTTTCACGCATGGTCGGATGGTGTACATGATTTCGAGAAAACCAGTCGTTCGAAACAGAAATGAAAAATATGCACATTATCTATATTTTATTTGCTATCGCCTGACGGAGCATTTCATTTTTTTTTTCATTTTTGGTGACGAGAAAAAAATTCCTGAATTTTTACTGCAATTTTCGGCCCAGATTACATATTATTATTATTATTAATTATTGAACAAAACAAAATATTGACAAAATCGTCCGTCAGGCGAGAGACACTAGTCCTTAGAATGAGTGTACCAAATTTCAAGTCGATTCGTTAATTAGATCTCGAGAAATCGTGTACACCGTTTTGAAAAACGTAGTTTTTACAAAAATTCGTTTAAAGTTTTGGTACTAGTTGTTTCAGTGAAAGAATTTATTTAAGCTTCTTACCCTTAATCTGCCATTCCTGCCTCATAAAAGGGGCCTTCATCTTCATAAAAATTCTTTTCGAGATCTGATCTCATCGCTCTTCTTTTGATTCTTTCCTCTTTTGAGGCCTCGAATGATTTATAATTTTTATTTATTTATCGCAGGTAGGCGTCTTGGAGAATTTCGGAGCGCTTGAGTAATAGCTCGAAATTTCAATGAACTCGACATCGGGCGGGTATGGGACCTTTTGTCCTTTATTCTAGAGGGTTCAAAAGATATTTTAAGCCAATAAAAAAAAAATTTCAAAATTTCACAGTGGTCTAACCCCTTTATATTCAAAGAGCTTTTGATGCAAGCTGTGGATATTTGTCTTTCAGAAATATGCAAAACTCTGAACTCATGCGAAATGAATGCTCAGATTTCATTCTCATATTACAACTCAAATCAATTAATGCAAACTTCAAGGATGTTTTCAGATTAGTATTTCTGATAATAACTTGGTTAAAAGGGCTGATAACCCACTCATTTTCATACTCCTGATGAACAGGAAAATATTCTTTATTAAAATATGCATGTCACGTAAATGCCTCTTAAATAAGTTGAGACTTAACGCATCTGGCGGATAGTTTGCGAAATGAGCTTTTAGCAAAGGAAATGCATCAAATTCATGCATTTCCAATTGATTAATTAAATAATCAATTTTCAGCAAAAAACCTTCTATAGCTTACTGTAGAGTAATCATGTCGCTATTACGACCTTACATCTCCGTATTGATGTCGTTCACTAACGCAAAAACATCAGCTAAATAGCACATTCTGTAAACCCAGACCTGATCATCAAAATTATGCGCAAGAGGACTGTTGTCATTGCATTAAAACAGAGAAACTTCGTCTTTTAAGAAAACTGGTCTATTAACGACTTTTTCACGTAAAAGCCACCTTACTTACGTGTGGTACAGTAAGTTGACACAATCTGCTTCCAATTCAAAGCTAAGTTCCTCAGACAAGCAAGTCTTCAAAGATGAAGTTTTTATGTGATCAATAATACTCACACAGTCCTTCACGACAAAAGTCAGATCATCTGGTACAGGTTTAACAGCCAGTGCATATCGATGGATCATGCAATGTGACCATTTCGAATTTGGAGCTATATCCAGAATACGCTTTACAAAACCTACCTTTTTTCTTGTCATTGCAGCCGCACCATCCGTACAGATTACAACACACTTGTCCCAATCTAAATTGAAGTACGCAGTTTTTTCTATTATAGTGTCGAAAAGACACTCTCCTGTGGTGTTTCCAGGCAATGCCAAGCAGAAGAAAATTTTTTCTTCGACATCATTCTCTCCTACGTATTTGACATAACTCAGCAACTGAGCAGTACCGGAAACATCCCCGGACTCGTTGAATTGAAGAGAGAAAGAGGGACTGCTGTTCAATCAAAATTTTAATCGAAATCGAACATCAGTCGACATTTCCCCAATTATTCTTTTAATTGTGTTGTTGAAATGAGGAATTGTCGCAATTTTTGCAGCAGCGTCGTCTCCCAGAACTTCTCGAATAGCATTAACCATTATCGGCATGACTGTGCTTTCCATAAGAGTGTGCAGTCTTGAATTCCGCACAGTCGTTAACGAAGCATAATACGAGGCCCTTAACAGTTTGCAATTGGAAGGGTCCGAAGTGTCCATTACGTTTGCTAATGTCCCATCGTCATGTACTAATAAAGAATCCAATTTCCCTTCAAAAAAGTGGACCGGTTTGCCTGATTCTTGTGGATGTGCTGTTTCCAAGTATCTTTTCAATTTCGAAGGTGTCTTTAAAGATGCTGCCAGATACACTGAACAAAAGATGCACTGCGGTTTGTCTTCCACCAACCGGAAACCATATCTTGGGTAATCACTGATTTTGAACAGAGTTCTCACAGTTTCAAAGATCACAATTGAAATTCTGCGAGCACAGCACACACAGCGTTTATAGAATTCCCAGCGTTTACAGAATTCACAGAGTACATAAAGTTCATAGAGTTTGAAAAATTATAATTTTCACTTATTTCTCAGAGACAAACGATAGATCTGTCTGCCTTGAAGATCTAACGAAAAGTGACAAGATTCCTGCAAAGAGGGGGAAAGACAGTCAAATTTTGCAATTTCAGGAAGGAAATATAAGTTTTGATGCAGTATTTCATTTGGAAATTTGAATGGAAACTGTTAGGTGCCCTGTTGGGATAAATCTTTGGTTAAGACCGCCACCGATCATCAGATCATAAATCTTTAAACTTCCAGAGATATTTTATTTTTTCCAATTTACATCACAGTTTGAAATTCACAATTTGCTATTCTATGCAAACTTTCAGATGGTAAACTAAGTACAACGTACAACTAAGGATCAGAATTGTGCATCCACTTTTAAAAGTCGTATTGAAAAATGCTTGTCTTTCCTTATGGACATCTTATCGATTAGTACAGAAAGAAAAATTTATTTTCGAAAAACCCCGAAAAACTTATTATATCTCGCATAAAATGCGCCTTATTTCATGTACTCATTTTTCATGAGTACGGACCCAGCAGGGAGTTGAAATTGAGTAATTAAATTTTATTTTAAAAATCGGGAATTAGGTCGGTCTTTATCACATACCACCTGGGTCTCTAATCGCCCAAAATACTTCAAATAGGGCTCATTGGATGCTGCATTTCATAAGTTGTTTGATGTTTTTATTCTTTTATGTCTCTTCTCTGTTTCTCGATGACATATCCACGAAGAAAGGTTGGCATACTTTCAATACGAGTTTCTAGTGTGGACTTAAAACTAGATTCGAAGATATCAACCGATTTTTACCATAATTTTTTTGACTTTCTTGCAGTTCTATTACAGAGTTGATCCGCCTATTAAAATTCGATTTAATAAGTTTTTAAGGAATTTTAATTTCTCTCAACTGCCTCTAATTTTCTAACGATGGAAAAGTTGCGCCAGGCAAGAGACCACCCGCACCAAGCGAGAGACCGCCCGCAAGGCGCGGTTAATTGTCTCCCCAAGGGTTCGGGTATTGTAAGAAAATTGCAGTGTGTCGACCCTGCCCCCCCCCCCTAAAAAGTGCTTAAAAAGTTTAGGAAACGCTGTTCTAAACAGCCAAAACATAAAACGGCACATAGAAGAAGCGTAAAAGCTGATGTACATGCGGTAAATGAAAAAGTACATAGAATTTCGATCGTTATTCACAAACGAGGTGATCGGACGTTTCGCGCTCAGAAACTTCGCGTTATTCTACGCGGTCGGGAACATTATCTGCCAGTACTATTAAGAGGAGACAAATAAAAATAGATTTAGCGCAAGCTAAAGAAATCGCTCGAATTAAAAGAGAAGCGGCAGAACCCCAAAGGGTTTTGGTAGAACAAAAGGCTGAGCGTCAAAAGAAATTAGCGAAAATGGAGAAAGAGAGAATCAGTTCGCTCTGGATGTACGAAACAAACGAGTGTCTCGAAAGTACACTCATGGATGGGAAAATCAAATAAAGCTCCACCTGAAAAAGACAAAGCAAAATGCGACAAATGATGACCTGAAGAAGAAAGAAATACCGACAGATGAATTAGCGCCAGAAGCTACATTGAGTCGTAAATATATGGCAAGGCAAGCCACTGACAAAGACTTGCCACCCATTGACGGTAACCCAGCAGACTGGCAATTGTTTATAGACAGTTTTGGTGAATCTACCGGGGAATGCGGATTTTAACCGAGAGAGAATATGCTTCGACTGCGAAAGTGTTTAAAAGGAGAAGCACTGGAGGCAGCCCGAGCGTCATTAGTGTTTACCAACATGAAGAGAAAGTGATAACAACATTAAGGAGACGTTTAGGTCCTCCAGAGTATATAATCGACAAACTGACAAGACAAACTACTGAGTGCCTAATAGAAGGAGCGAATTAGACCGTTTTCGAAATAGCGAATTAAACCCCTCTGGATATATTGTGAAGGTTCCACTTGATTCCAAAATGCCCTAATAGAGCTCTCTACGGCCTCATTTTCAGTCTGTGCATCGCGTTTGAAAGTTAAAAATTTCAGTCAAAATGTGATAAGAAAGCATTTATTGCGGCAGTGCCGTAAAAATCATTTTCAAAGTGAAATATGTGCCGTATGAAGTATTTTTGGACGTTAGCACTTTCTAAGACCTTAGTCAGAGTCGCAATGTGTGAAAATAATACCGCAGGGAGAAGGAGCAACAGGGCTGATTTTAGGAAAGAACACTCAAGATGATTCGTTGCTTTTCAAGCCTTCGTGCACCTCTTCGCTAGTATCTTTGTTACTTTTGTTAATACTACCCAGCACTGACCATGTTGAGATGGCTGCACACTGAATACCATCCCTTCCCTCCCACCCACTCGGGTGGAATTTCAATTCAAATCGCATTTGGTTTCAAAAACTGGATTGAACTGCCTTTCCAAAAGCCTAGCTCGAATGAAAAACCATCTGAAGCTTGTACTCCGAAGACACGCTTTGATGCCTCCGTCACCTCTTTTACGCATCTCTCCACTGCCTGATTGTGACAAGGCATTTGCAGGTAGTCTTTAATTTTCTACGTAGGCTCAAGATTCTTGCTGTAGATTTCATTCAAGTCATCGTTCGAGAGGATTTTTGTGATTAGTGGTTCGAAGACTTGGGTGCCACGCGACAAGAAACAGAAATACTGAAGAATTTCAAGAAGCCTACCTGGATGCATGCAGATCAATTATACAGAAATTATATAGAGACACTACATGGATGACGATTTGGACAGCGTACATACTGCAGAAGAGGCGATCCAGAAAGCAAGTGACGTCGCATTCATTCATTTTCAGGGCGGATTTGAAATTCGCAACTGGATGTTCAATTCAACAAAATTATTACAAACATTGCCACAAGATGCTCTTGCACCATCTGGAAGTGGAATGGATTTTAACGAAGAAAATTCAAAGAGTACTAGGTGTGATTTGGTCATCCAACAGTGATTGCTTTACTTTCAAAACAGATTTTCCATAATGGGAAGGAAATTTATTATGCGGCGAAAGGATTTCAATGAAATGAGAAGTGAAATTACTGCGATATTACTAGATTTATTGGAGGTTGGAATTACTGCTTGCAGATGCATGCGTACGCACGTGCAAGCTTGCAGAGGTGTAAGTGCGCCCTCAGGGTAGAACGTAGAATCTTAAACGAAAAACACAAATAAAAGATTTCCCTTGCTTATAAATCTCTTCTGAAATACATTAGACTATTCTAAACGCATTAGAACTCATTATAGACCACTTAGCAAAAAGAAACTGAGAACTTGGAATCGCCATTTTGCTCCAATTTAATGAAGTTAAAGTAACTATTCAGCGCTTGCGTCATAACTCTCCTAACTTTTTAAATGAAAATTAAGGCGAAAGCAGGTGAAATATTACCGACGTAAGTTTAAAAGAGCGAAATTATCTCCGCTTCAAGTGAAGTTTAACCGTCAAGGTTAATTTTTATTGTAGCGAATCGTTCACCTGGAATCGATGGAAACATTATATTTCGTTTTTTCTATGAGAAGGTGCACCGTTTTTCCGATTCTGGCTTTTCGAAACAACCTGGTCTCAAATGTTCAGATTTTTCTACAGTAGAGTAGAAGCAGCGTTGGAAAAAAAATCGAGAAGGGTCATTCAGAAGCAAATATGGACTTATTTGCAAATTTCAAATTAGTGAACTCTGGCAATGATAGAATCTTATAAATATCCTCGGTGTCCTGGCTATGCTGCAAATTCTACAATCACATGTGCTCGATCTAATAAACATTTACTCAACAGAAACTACTTAAAATTTGGCACGTTCACTGTAGCTGTATTATTTACATTATCTTCGACTCGACAAACATATCTTATCCATCCACTACAGATTTATGCGTTGAGAACGAGTAATCAAGAAAAAACTAAATTTTTGCACCTGCTTTAAAATATTTCAAAGCCTTCTGAATGATACGTGATGTTTAACTATTACATGCCTTTTTAGATGTAAAACTTAAGGGTTTGTACTAATAAACATTCAATTTGCAATGATTTCAATGGAAATATACTTATTAACCCAACGAAAAAATTTTTGATTAAGATTTCTTAAAAAGGGGCCCAACAATTTTTTTCATTTATGGCTTAAAGTACTCCGGAGGTATCCCCAAAAAATATTCAGAAAAAAACTGGGATAGGCTAGCACTTTTCAGTCAAAAGTTATTCAAGCTAGCCGTGTTCTCCATTGTGGTTGGTTCTAGTTTAGGAGATATTCGCATTTTTTCTAAATCAAGGTCAAAATTATTATTTGCAAATTTTTTTTTTTCGTATTTGAGTGGGGCATGATACTAGGACATACACTGAATCTACTAGTACTAGTACTGTTTAGATTGCAAAAAAATTATGAATTTCCCTATCTCTCGAAGAAAACCTCTCAAGCTGAGCGATGTAAGCAAGTTTATTTGCAGTAACTATGGAATAGTCAGTGGCAGCCGAAATTTTGAAAAAATCCAAGATGATGGCTGGTTCGAATTTAAGAAAAATTATTAATTTCACCATTTTTGAACAAAGGCCTCTCAAATTTGGCAATTTGAACAAATATATTTCCAGAAACTGTCCAGTAATCGGTGACAGACAAAATTAAAAAAAAAATCCAATATGGCTACCGGACAGCGATATATGCCGATCGATCGCGTGAAGAAAACAATTGCCGATCTGCCACATGGCACATGAGGCACCTACTTTTCATTTGTTTTGTACATAACTTCATAAGAAACAAATTTAAAGTGTCTTCTAGAATTGCAAGAACAGTGTTACGACAACCAATCAGTAAATTAGATGTATGTAAATTTGCAAGGCTAACTGTTTCAAAAATCAGATTTCTACCTGAACAAAAACTGACAAAGCAAAACTCACGTTTTACAATAAAAGGTAAAATATTGGTTGAATTGACAACTTTACTTCAAACGGCCATTTTGGATTTTTCGAAATTTCGGATTTCGCGCACTACTGCACAGTTTCTGGAAATAAATCTGTTTAACTTGACAAGTTTGAAACGGCTTTGTTGAAAAGTGGTGAAATTAATCATCCTCCTTAAATTCTAACCAGCCGCCATTTTAGAATTTTTCAAAATTTCGACAGTCACAGCCTATTGTACAGTTTCTGAAAATAAACTTGCTTATCCTGCCAAGTTTGAGAACCTTCCGTTGATAAATGGAGAAATGAAACATTTTTTCATATTTGACAAGACGCCATCTTAGATTTTCTTTCAAAATTTCGGCTGTCACTGACCATTGCATAATTTCTGCAAATAAATTTGCTCATCTTGTCAAGTTTAAGAGGCTTTCCTTGAAAAATCGGCAATATGATCATTTTTATTTAATCTAAACAGCCACCATCTTGGATTTTTTCAAAATTTATCATTTTTGAATCGCCCTTGGGAGCAAAAGAATTTTGAGTTCGAAAAGTAAGGGACACCCTAATGTGCGCTTATGCCACTCGCCAACATTAGATGCGTTTTCCTCGAAAAGCGGTTTTTCGAAGTTCCAACTTGAAAAATGCCCCGGTGACTGGACTTTCAAATTAAATGGTTCGTCTTGGGCTCAATATGCGGGAATTAATATGGGGCATTATTTTTTAACTGCCTCAACTTTAAAAGTCATGTCCTCCAATCGCCTTGAAATTTTTAGAGTTTGTTTGCCTATCTGATGGTAGTTTACCCACCAATTTATAAACTTTTACTACCATCTCTCCCCGAACTACAGGGGGTGAAATTTTGATCCCCCGGGCAAAACGGGTATTTTCAAATGGTCATAACTTCCTTTCTACAAATGCGAATTGAATTTTCTGTGAGTCATTTCTGAGGGGTTTTTGATGTCCTTTCATTCTGTCAAATCAATTGTTTTTAATTTTCCATTGCGCGCTCGGGCAGGTCGGCCAGTTCATCCGATGCACCGACTGGTGCTGTTTCATGTAAATTCGATTCATTCAAAAATACTTTTCATTGGTACAGAAACTTTCTAAAAATTAATTTCAACGGTTCTCAATGCATCGGAAATCTTTTCATGTAGTTATGAACAAATTAGGGAACAGAAATGTTTTTTGAGACAGCGTTCACTAATTAAGTAAAGTTTTTTCGACCCTTTTCACCCCTCGCCCCTTCGTAATGTTTTTTTCAAGTTTTTGCTGTATATTTTCATCATGGCCGTAACATAAATCAGACTTGTGGAAGGCTAAAATCAATTAACAATAGTTCAAACTATTTATATAAACAAATTATCACTACATAGAATTTGTCCTTTCTCTGAATTAAACTTGGTCTCGCGTATAGTCGAAAAAGAAAAGACATCGACATACATAGACTGTCATTTGTATCTTGGCCTCAAGAAAAACGTTGCACTACGTTACTCCGACTTCAGTCTCCTGAAAGGTAAGAGCATCAAACGTGTAGTGCTTAGAATTTTTCTGTGTTTTTTCTACACGGAGAAACCCAAACACCAATGGTTGGTGTTTGCTGGAAGAAAAATCACGAAACACCACTGAACGCTGCGTACGCACGAATCGTTGGTGTTCACGCAGTGGCCAGTAATGCCTTACGCAACAATAATCAAAACATGACTGAGTGGTGCGTGCGCGTCACTGGCCATAGTCTACGCATTAATGGT
>JAUMHM010000051.1:3199806-3224300 GCA_032362435.1 Melikaiella ostensackeni | reverse complement strand
GAGCGCATTTGCGGCGCAATTCAGTGTGCTAAAGAAATTCTAAAATTATGATTGGGGGGGGCTGGTGTAACTGACCTTTCCAAGAAGGCGCAGGCGCTATTTTGACAATTTTTTAGGAGAGACTAGAAACATTCCCAAAATAAGAAATTTCCAAAATCAAGACGTCTAATCCACAATAATAAAGTACGTTGGATTATTTATGTGCATCCGCTCAGATTGCAAATTTAAGAGGAAAATATGTTGCCGTGAATGAATGCGACTATACTGACTACTGAAATCTCGAACAAAAATTTTGATTAACTTTTTGTTGTTCTCCCTTGTGCTTACACAAATTTGTCCCAGACATACAAATTTCAAGATTCAATTTCATAAAAATAAACAATTTTCAATTCGCTGTGTTCGAAACTAAAGTGAATTACTAAATTTTAATGGGTTTAAATGCTTAAACCTAAACAGTTTTTTTGTATCTGCTGAAAAAAATCGGGTTTTGGCACTTAAGCCCTTATGTCCCGGGACCCTTCAAATAATTAAACTCTTTTAGTGTTTCTGGGTACATTCCCAAGGTCAGTTGCTCTAAAATGTGGAAAATCTATCAAGAAAATTCAGAAAGATTTAAAAGTGCTGAAGATTTCAAGGTTAAGGGTTTTCATTTTTGAATTATGATCCTCCATTCTGTTTTAATTCGCAATTGAAAGCTTTATACTCCAATAAAATTTTGAACGTTTCTAAAAATTATTAACATCAAAATTTCTAGAGTAACATTTTTTCAGTTTAGTAGCTTTGGAATTCAATATAAGTTTTCTACTCAGTTTTCTATTTTGAAGCTAATTCATTCAGTCTTGGAAATTTGGAATCCTGTATATTTTCAAATTTGAAATTGATTTCTCCTTTGAATTCAGTGTTTCGAGTTCACAAGCTTTCAATTTTCGAAAACTTCGGATTTTCAATTCTAATTAGAAACAAACGAAATTTATTCTCTTTGAATTTGAGATTTACTATCCATCATATTCCAATAATAATCATTCAAGGTTGACAGATTTTAGTTTCCGCATGAAGTTTTGGTAAGAGCTTTTAACAGTGAAACTCTTTCTTTTCTTCGATTTTTCTGATATTGATTTTAAAAAAATCATCAAAAATAAAAATGATGTAAATTGTCAACAAAAATTGTACGAAAAATGTTGTGTAGTTCCGCTTGTGCCTTTTTCCATTTAGTAAATTCAATAAATTTTAACTTTAATAAAACACAGCTCAGAGATTTTGCCTCGAAATATTATGTGAAAGAAAATCGTGAATTCAGGATGTTCGGGATTCGTGATTCGAATCTGAAGTGCTGCCATCTGCTAGACAATTCGCAAATTAGTGATGAAGTGATAGTGAAGTGATGAGTAATTCTTTAGCGTGTAATGTTCTTGATTATATGACACTTTGTGTATATTTATAATTTGATATTTCTCATTTTATGATAAAATAGTAAAATATTGTACTATTTCTCCAAAGTAGCAAAAAATACTATTTGAACAGGAATTTCCTTATTGACACAAAAATTTGCTGGACTAGAAATTTCAAATACGGCAAAATTTGACGCAGCTCAATACTCGATCTTATGAATATGCAGAGGTGTGACTATCAAATAACCAGACTGATTATTTCGCCGTTTGCTTGGGGCCTTGGCAACGACAAGAGGGGTCTGATATTGATCTGTGCTCTTCCCCTTCCTCCCATACCCTCCAAATTACAAGGCTGTCGATCCTCAGTACGGCAGTAACCTTTGTTTGAAGTTGACCGTCTACCTGAGCTGCGCCGGAATTATGTTTAATGTGAAAGTAGAACAGCGCGTCAACGTGAAGTCTCTTGTAAAACCTGGAAAATTTGTTTCAAAAGCGTATAGTTTGTTGAAGCAAGTTTATGATGATGCGTGAGTATCTCGTACTCAAGTTCTCGATTAGTTTAAAAAATTTAAGGAGTGTGAGGAAGCGATTGAAGACAATCCGCATCCCGGCTGTCGTCGGACATCGAAAATCGACGGTCACATCGAAAAAGTGAGTGGAATTTTTCGAACAAATCGATGCCTGAGCATACGAGAAGTTGCTAACTAAGTGAACATCGAAAAAAACTGTTAGACAAATTCTGAATGATAATTTACACGTGTAAAAAAAAAACCTGAAATGTGGAAGAATGACTCGTGGATTCTTCACCAGGACAACGCGCCAGCACATAAGGCGCTGTCTGCCTAGAGATTTTTGGCGAAGAACAAGATTCCCGTGCTGGAGCATCCACCGCACTTACCTGACCTAGTCCCATGTGATTTTTTCCTGTTCCCAAAGATCAAGTCTGAGCAACCAGATTCAAGTCGGTGGATGCTGTAAAGGAAAAAGCGGCGCTGCTCATGAAAGACCTCTCAAAGAAGGACTTGCAACATTACTTCCAATAATGGAAGATTCGTGTGGAGCTGTGTGGGGATCGGGAAGGCAGCTACATTGAAGGCCTCAAATGAGCTGCATAAATTTGCAAACTTAGTGGAAATGTAGTCAATGTCCTTACAGAAATTTTTATAGGACATGGAAGGTTCGGCTCTCACAAACATAAGATAGGGTTCGCAGATAGTCCCCTCTGTCGCCTGTGTCGAAAGGATGATGAAGGAGCGATTTATATCCTTTGCCACTGCTCCGCAATTGCGGGAAAGCGTGTGACACTCACGTTCAGTAAGTGCATCAGTGAGTCAGACATATCGGACAAGGGCGTGGCTGCGGTTCTCTCCTTATGAAGAGGGCTGTGCGGTCACGCATAGGCCTAGAAGGGGACGCAACGGGACTACACGGGCGTCAGGGGCTCTTTTCGTCGCACCCTCAATAATAATAATAATAATAATATTAATAACCGTACCGAAGGTTTTCTTGCGTTGTCGTCACGGTAGGGCTTGAGCTTTCCTCTCATGACTTTGATGGCTACATTAGCGGTAGCATTGCTAATGACAGGGTCTCCCATACCAGACAGGCAGAGAACGAAAAGGGAAGGGACCAAGAAGAGCACCAGAAGCCCAGAATAGAGAATATTAAGAAAAATATATGATCGTTGGTTGCTGCCTGAGCAACTGCGTGTTGGACAGGCGGATCTCCCCGGGATATCCGAAAGGGCTACTGTCCAGCCAGAACATCGGCAAGAAGTGGTCAAGAAGTGGTGAGCAGCAGGACAACAGCTGCGCCTGCGAAGGTTGTTTCGGTTGGGAGTCCCCAACCGACCACTTCCGCAGGGATGCCACGGCAGCGCATCAATTTTAAAACTCATCACGATGAGTACTTGATGCGCTGCCAATTTGAACACAAGATGGGAGCAACCACCATTTTACTTGACGGGATGATCTTTCGCCAAAGATTCGTAGCGAATTTTCCTGAAATGAATGAAAACGTGATCAGATGTCATTTTCGTGCAAAGGCGAGGGGGGAACACGTGAGGGACGAACAACATCGTCTCTTCGTGAGTCTGCATCCCGATCTGGCTCACAGAGTGACTGAACAAGATCTTGCTGATCGATTAAATCCATTAGGCGGCGCCACGTTTTATCCGAGGTCGGAATGAAAAACATCGAAAAACAGGTGCGACAACAACTAGCATCTCCTTTAATGCACCCTGCGGATGCGGTGGAAGATTAGGTTCATATTCTCGTGACACAAGACGTCACAGATGAGCAGGAGCCGGACCTGGGGGATGTAGCGGAGCGACTGTCCCATGGGCGACAGTCGTTAGGGCTGTAGCCGCTGAACCCTACTCCTGCTCCTGTTGAACTCATTGATGAGCTCAATGAGAAAAGCCTACGTCTCAAGGTGTGTTTCACTGACGCCATCTTAGAATTTGCAGATCAAGAACTATCTATGAGAAATGGTGTGTCGGAATTCGGAGTCAACGGAGACCTTCTCCGGTTAGTTGGCATACTGAATACCGAGATACTGCCTCTGTTCTTGCAGCGGGATATGAGCTTGCTACAGATGCAGAATCTTGCGTATTGCGCTGCGGTCACGTGTGCCAGGATGATGAATATAAAACTAACAGTCCGGATTGCTAACAACTACCCCCCAAGAAAGATGTCAGATCCTTCATGGAAGTTTTGACTTTAAAGCGAGGTTAGTAAATAAATGCAAAACTGGGACGGTTGTACTAATTTCGAAAGGGCAATCAGGCTCTGAGACTAACTCGCCTTGTGGGGGAGATCCTTCGTCCACATAGCATCGACTCAAGAGCATCTACGATCCTGGACGAAGTGATTGAATATCTTAAACAGAGACTCATGTTCCTATTAGCACGGCTGTGAAGATTCAGGAGAGCGACCGCGAGAGGGAATGGCAATAGGACCTTCCTGGTAGACGAAAAACGTTTCTTTCGCAGACATGCATATGGCGAAATAATGACTCAAAATCATAATGAATGACCTTTGGCCGAGGAAATGGCCAGATATTAGTCGACCATCTGGGGTACTCATAGGTCAAGTTAGCTGGACACGACTTGGCTCCGTCTAGAAAAGGATAGAGTTGCACGGTTGCCGGGAATGAATACTCTATCAATCTCAGCCTCCGACTTGCCTCGCATCCTAAGAACTGGGTTGTGCAATTAAGAACTGGGAAGTGCACGTTGTGGATGGGGTGCACAGCTTCTGCTATAAATACGTGGAGGCCCTGCACACTGCCCTTGCCGAAGCCCTTCAAAACATCTTGAAGAACCCACATCACTCACCCTCTTTTATGACGGACGGCGTAGCGTATATGATTCCCAAAAAGGTAGATGCTGGTAGGCCTAGTGATTGACTACCAATCACCTGCCTTTCGGCCCTCTATAAGTGTCTCACAGTCATCATTTCTGACTTCGTCTATAGATATTGTAAGGAGAACAACGTCCTCTCCGAAGAACAAAGAGGTTGCTGTGGAGGTTCCGGTGGGTGCGAGGACCAAATCATGATTGACAGTGTGGTTATGTTGCATGCGAAACATCATCAACGCAATTTGCAGATGGCCTGCATTGACTACCAACAGGCGTTTCCCTCAATATCCCACGATTACATACATAAGGTCCTTAAGACATATAAGATCTGTCCGCGTGTCATCCAATTCTTGGATCACGCTATGCACACATGGTGCACAGAGATTAAATGTTTCAATCGTCGGGTGATGAGGGCTACCCGGTCCTTGCCCATTAAACGAGGAACCTTTCAAGGTGATTCATTTAGCTTACTATGGTTCTGTTTAGCATTGATCCCGCTATATTGGACGCTCAACAAGACTCTCTGGGTTTAAAATTGAGACGGCAGTGTCTGAGTCTCAACTCACTCACCTCCTGTACATGGACGACCTCAAGGTTTATCCAGGCTTAGATTCGAAACTGAACAACCTACCTAACACCGTGCTGCAGTTCTCCAATGACATCAGGATGTCTCTGGGCTTGGACAAATGCAGAAAGCTGCATTTGTCCCGTGGAAAGGTAAATATTCCACAGATGCTGGACGACTGCGACCTGATTTAGGCGATAACTGATGAAAATTCATACAGGTACCTTGGCATATTGCAGGCAAGGGGTCCGCTCCATTTTGTAATTAAGAAGCTACTTGAAACTGCTTTTTCGGGTCGCCTTATTCTGGTTCTGGCGTACGGCCTCAGTGCGAAGAACATCACAAAGGCAATTAACACCTACGCCATTCCTCTCGTAACACACTCTTTTGATTTGGTATCATGGTCCATGACTGACCTAGAGAAACTAAACAGAATTATCCGCGTGAAAATGTCTGCGCACCGAATGCACCATGAGAGGCCAGCTGTAGAAGGGATAGTTCTACCACGCAAGCTTGAGGGCAGAGGGTTTATGGATGTTCGTCAATTTGTAATTCTCAGGTTGCACAATTGAGTGACTATTTCCAGAACAGGACTGACATCTTGCTCTACAACTACATCTGCAGAGTTGACCTGTAGACCCCCTTAAAACTTGCAGCTGTTGATTTTCAGAACATCGGTCACCTCAACGCCGAGCAACTAGTTACTCAATGACGGGGTTAACAGTTGCACAAACAACACCCCCAAACAACAGATCTTCCTTGCGTGGATAGTGATGCTTCAAACCTCTAGTTAAGGCAGGAAGAACTCTTTCCGAAAACGAAAGAATTTGTCATTGCCATCCAGGACAGGGTAATCAAGACGAGGAATGACCAAAAACATGTTTGCAGTATGGCGGCAGTGGTTGACAGATGCCGCCTCTGTGGAGATCCCAATGAGAACAACGAACACATCATTGATGGCTGTACGATGCTTGCTTCGCAAGAATACACGCGCAGACATAATGATGCTGCTGGGATCATTCACCAACAAATTGCCCTGAACAATGGCTTACTAAAGAGATATGAGCCTTGCCATAAATATAGCCCAGTTTAAGTACTACAGAACGAACACCATCTTCTTTACCGGGACAGGACTATTCTGACTGACCATCTAGTCAGACACAATCGTCCAGATGTCCTCTGGTTAGATAAACGTGCTCAGCATGTGAAAATTATAGACATTAGCGTTCCTCCGAACAATAACATTAGGCTCCGAGACACTGAGAAGATCCAGAAATATTCGGCGCTGAAGCAAGAAATCCTGACCATGTGGAGGGTGCTTAGAGGCTTTAGATGAAAATATACGTAGTTTGAGTTGAAATTCATATATTTCTAACAATAGCTATTAGTTGTTCATACTCTTCTTCTGTTTTATTCACAGCAAAAACCTGACCGCGCATGAAGCAAGTCCGTTTCGGTAGGTAAATAAAAAAAAATACTACATAACATAAAACCACAATACATCTTGTAATTTACATGAAAGTTGATTCTATATCTTCAATAGATTAAAAATAAGTATTACGTAAATGAATTTGTAAAACGCAAATCACAATTTATAGCTTCATGTTTCTTTGGATTTGGGATTTTAAGAGATAGCCATCCCGGGATAAAGTCACTACAGTCACTTTTTTAAATAAAAAGATCACTTCAGTCATTTTTTTTTCGATGAATTAAAACAGAAAAATTAGATCTATTTTTATTACTGAATTTTTTTGAATTGTTTTGGAGGTCTTTGAATTTCTTCGAATTTTTATAAATTCACCCTGAATGCTTTCAAATTCGTCTTCATTTCGTATGAATTTCATCGGATTCTCTTGAATTCCCTTAAATTCATCTAAATTCAATCCAATGTTCCTGAAATGAATAACATGTTTTGGATTTTTTTTCAATTCATTTAAACTAATTGTAATTGCACCCTGAATTTTCATCAATTTATCCTGAATCTTCTACATTCTTTTAAATGATTCGAAATTCTCCTGAATTCTTTTGAATTTACTCAATTCTACTCGATTTGATGGATTTTTTTCAGTTTCATTGAATTTACCCTGAAGTCTTTTAAACTCACCTTGAATTCTTGTGAATTTCATCAAAATCTCTTGAATTCCCTTGAATTCTCCTGAATTCACTCCAGTTTCACTGAAGCCGATGAAATATTTTGAATTTTTTCATTTAATTTTAATTCCCTTGAATTCTTTTAGATTCACTTAATTCTTCTCAGTTCAATTGGTTTATTTTTTATTGTTATTAAACTCCTCCTGCATATTTTAGACTCACATTGTATTCTAATGAATTTCAATAAAGTTTTTTGAATTCCCTTCAATTCTTCTAAATTCACTCCAATTTTACTGAAATTGATGGTATATTTCAAATTCACTTCAATCCATTCTAATTCAATTGGAATCCACTCCTAATCTTTATTAATTTATCCTGATCCTTCTTAATTCTTTTGAATTCTCTTAAATTTTCTTCAATTTTTTTGAATTCACCTGAATTCTCTTGAATTCTTCTGAATTCACTCAATTCTACTTAATCCAATGGATTTTTTTTTCATTTCATTGAATCCACCCCGAGGTCTTTTGAACTCACTTAGAGTTCTTATGAATTTCATGAAACTCTTTTGAATCCCCTTAAATTCCTCGAAATGAACTCAAATTTTACTGAAATCAGTGGAGTGATTTAGATATTTTAAATTTTTTGGAATTATTCCAATCCATTTGGGATTCACCCTAAACTTTTATTAATGTATCCTGAAACCTTGAGAAAAAATTTTAATTCTTTGGAAATCTCTTGGATTTTTTTTAAATTCACCCTGAACTGTATGAAATTCTCTTAAATTTTTACGAATTCAACCTAGATTATGTTAAATTCTTCTAAATTCACTCAAATTTTATTGAAAACAATAAAAAAATTTTTTAAATTTTTGAATTCATTTGAATCCATTTAGAATTCATCCTAAACTCGTATAATTGTATCCTGAATTCTTGAAGCAAATTGAGTTCTTTGGAAATCTCTTAAATTTTTTTAAACTCATCCTGAATGCTTTGAAATTCTCTCTAATTTTTTTGCATACACTCAAAAATCTTTTGATTTCTTTCAAATTCACTCAATTTAAATCAATTCAATGGACCTTTTGGATTTCGTTTAGTTTTATTGAAATCACCCTGAAGTCTTCTAAACTCATCATGAATTCTTATGGATTTCATCAAAGTCTCTTGAATTCTCTTGAGTTCTCCTAAATTCACTCCACTTATACTGAAGTCAGTGGAATATTATGGATTCTTTTCCAGCTAATTTGAATTCTCTTGAATTCTTCAGAATTCACTATATCCTTTCGAACTCAATTGATTTATTTTTATCAAATTCCCCCTGAATATTTTTAAACTCACCTCGAATTCTTATGAATTTCATCAGAGTTCCCTGTATTTTCTCAAATTCTCCTAAATTCACTCTAATTTTACTAAAATCAATTAAATATTTTGGACTTTTTTTTTCAATTCACTTGAATTCATTTGGAATTCACCCTGAACCTTTACCAATTTATTCTGAATCTGCCAAATACTTTTGAATTCCTTAAATTCTTTTTAATTTTTTCGAATTCAACCTGAATGCTTTGAAGCTCTCTTGATTTTTTTCTAATTTACCCCGAATTCTCTTGAATTCTTCAAAATTCACTCAATTCAATGTTTTTTTTAGTTTCACTGAATTCAACCTGAATTCTTTCAAACTTATCTTAAATTCTTATAAATTTCATCAAAGTCTCTTAAATTCCCTCAAATTCTTTTAAAAGAAAGTGAATCTCACTGAATCCATGGAATCTTTTTGATATTTTAAATTTTTTTGAATTTATTTTCATCCATTTGGAATTCATCTTAAGCTCTTATTGATTTATCCCGAATTCTTCAGACAATGAATTCTTTGGAAATCTCTTGAATTTTTTCGAGTTCACTCTAAATTCTTCTGAATCATTCTAAATTCACCCAGTTCCACCCAATTCGATGGATTTTTCAATTTTTTTTTTATTTTATCAAATACATCCTGAAGTCTTCTAAACTCACCGTGACTTCATATGAATTTCCTCAAAGTCTCTTCGATTTCCGTAGATTCGTTTAAATAAACTCAAATTTTATTGAAATCAATTACATATTTTTGATACTTTGAATTCTTCGAATTCATTTTCATCCATTTGAAATTCACCCTTAACTCTTATGAATGTATCCTGAATTCTTAAAAAAATTGAATTCTTTGAAAATCTCTTGAATTTCTTCAAACTCACCTTGAATGCATTGGAATTCTCTTTGATTTTTCAGAATTCACGCTTCTTCTAAATTCACTTAATTCTATTGAGATCAATAGAACCATTGAACTTTTTTAGTTTCATTGAATTCAACCTGAATCTTTGAAGCTCACCTCGAATCCTGATGAATTTCATTAAAGTCTCTTGAAGTTACTTTAATTTTTCTGAATTCACTCCAACTTTCCTAAAATCAATGAAATATTTTGAATTTTTGGAAGTCTTTTCTTCATTTATTTGAATTTTTTCGAATTAACCCTGATCTCTAATTAAATTATCCTAATTCCTATGATTTCTCTTGAATTTCTTTTGAATATTCTTGAATTTTTTTCAATTATCTTCAATTTTTCAATATTTATTCTGAATTCTTTCATATTAACTTAGATCTACCGAATTCAATGGATTTTTGATTTTTTTAGTTTCATTGAATTCACCCTGAATCTTTCAAGTTCACCTCCAATTCTGATAAATTTCATGAAAGTCTCTTGAATTCCCTTGAATTCTTCTAAATTCACTTCAATTCCACTGCAATCAATGCAGTATTTTCAATTTTTGGAGATCTTCTGTTGATTGATCTGAATTTTTTTAAATTAACCCTGATCTCTAATTAAATTATTCTGATTTCTTCGATTTTTCTTGAATTTCTTTTGAATTGACTTCAGTTTCACTGAAGTCGATGGAATATTTTCAATTTTTCTCTCTTCACTTCAATTCATTGGGAATTCACCGTGATCTCTTATTAATTTGTCCTGAATTCATTTCAATTCTTTGCAATTCTCTTTAGTTTTTTTGGAATCTACCCTTTTTTCTTCAAGATTCACTTCAATCTCACTGAAATCAATGAAATATTTTGGATTTTTTGAACTTTCTTCGCAATTGATTTGAATTCTTCTGAATTAACCCTAACTTTTTTTTCAAGTCGAAATCTTTGGACTTCATTCTGGATTCTCATAAATTTATCTTAAATTCCTTTGAGTTCTCTCAAATTCCTTTGAATTATCTTGAACTCTCTTAAATTCACCCTGCATTTTTTTATGTTCATCTTGAATTCGTATGCATTTCTTCGAACTATCTTGAATTCCTTCGGTTCTTCTTGGATACTTTTAAATTCATCCTGAATTCATTTAAGCTCATCTTAAACTCGTAAGAATTTCATTGAATTCTCTTGAATTCGTTTGATTTATCTTAAACTCTTTCGAATAACCCGTGAATTTTTTCAAGATCATCTTGAATTCGTATGAATTTTATCGAATTCTTTCGAATTCCCCTGAATTCTTCTGAATTCACTCCAATATTATTAAAATCGATGGAATGTTTTGGATCTTTTTCAATTCTTTTTAATTCATTTGAAATTCTCTCTGACCTTCTATTAATTCATCCTGAACTCTCTTTCATTCATTGAAATTCTTTTGAATTTTCTAATTCACTCTTAATTCTCTTGAATTCGTCTGAATTCACTCAATTTTACTTCATTCAATGGATTTGATAAAAAAAATTTAAGTTTCATTGAATTCACTCTGGAGTCTTTTAAACTCACATTAAATCTTATAAATCTCATCAGTCTCTTGAATTCCTTTAACTCTTTTAAATTCTTCCGGATTTTACTGAAATAAATGGAATATTTCGAATTTTATTTAATTAATTTGAACTCATGTGGAATTCATCCTTACCTTCTATTGATTTATCCTGAATTCCTTTTCATTCTCTAAAAATCTCTTTAAATTTTTTGAATTCGATGGATTTTTTTAGTTATATTATATTCAAATTGAGGTCTTCGAAACTCACCTTGAATTCTAATGAATTTCATTAAAGTATTTCGAATTCCCTTGAATTCTTCTAAATTTACTTAAATTTTACTGAAACCGATGAAATCTTTTGGATTTTCTTCAATTCACTTCAATTAATTGGGAATTCACCCTGATTCCTTATCAATTAATCCTGAAACCTTTCTAATTCCTTGTGATTCTCTTGAATTTTTTCGAATTTAGCCTGAATTCTTCTAGATATACTTTAGTTTACTGAAATCAATGGAATATTTTGAAATTTTGGAATTTTTTCCTAATTGATATTAATTCTTTTGAATTAACTCAGATTTTCTAGTATTTAACTTGAATTGTTTTGAATTCACTCTGGATTCTTATAAATTTATCCTAAATTCCCTTGAGTTCTCCTGAATTTCTTTGAATTATTTTTAACTCTTTTAAATTCACCTCGCTTTTTTAAGTTCATTTTAAATTCGTATGAACTTCAATGAATTATCTTGAATCCGTTTGATTTATCTCAAACTCTTTCAAGATCCCCCTGAATTCTTTTAAGTTCATCTTGAATTCGTATAAACTTCATCAAATTCTCTAGAATTCTCCTAAACTCTTCTCAATTCATTCCAATGTTACTGAAATCAATGGAATATTTTGGATCTTTTTCAATTCATTTGAATTCACTTGGAACTCACCCTGACCTCTTATTAATTCATCCTTAATTCTTTTTTATTCTTTGGAATTCTCTTGAATTTTCAAATTCACTCCGAATTCTGTTGAATTCTTCTAAATTCACTCAGTTCTATATAACTCAACAGATTCAATAAGAAAAATGTTAAGTTTCATTGAATTTGCCCTGATGTCTTTCAAACTCACATCAGTTCTTAAGAATTTCACTGAAGTCTCTCGAATTCCTCTAATTTTTTTCAATTCTTGTTAATTCTACTAAAATGAATCGAAAATTATGGATTTGATATAATTCATTTAAACTCATTTGGAATTCACCCTGACCTCCTAATAATTCATCCTGAATTCTTTTTAATTATTTAAAAATCTCTTCAAATAATTTGAACTCAATGGTTTCTTTTCGTTCCATTTAATTTACCTTTGAGTATTGTATACCCACCTTGAATCCTAATGAAGTTCATCATAGTCTCTTAAATTACCTTTAATTCTTCTACATTCACTCCAGTTTTAAAGAAATCAATGAAATATTTTGAATTTTTTTAATTTCATTTGAATTTTGTTGAATTTGCCTTAAATTTATTTGAATTTGAATTGGATTGCTTTGAGTTCTAATGAATTCATCCTGAATTTGTTAAAATTCATCTGGACTTTTTATGAATGTCATCGATTTCTTTTGAATTAAAAAGAATTCAAAAGAACTTTAGTCACAATATTAATGCCCACTAATCACTTTTTGGGTTGAAAAGTAGTCACTTTTGGAAACTTTCACGTCTAAATAGGTTATTTTAGCACTTTTCAGAAGTAAATTAGGCTCTGGCAGTCCTGTTAATAACATCTTTGAATGAAAGTTTCCACACTACAATTCAGCACTGATGGATCTCGAAAGTAATTTTTTTTATTTCTTTATATTTATTCCTTCACAAATAAAGGTAACAATACATAAGGGCGTAAGTGCTAAATTTTTAAAATTCGTTTTGTTGGTTCAAAATAATTGTTTTGACATAACTCATGTCCTTGTAGAAGATTATGGTCCAGTTCGATTTTCAAAAGGGTTAAAATCCATGTTTTTGGTATTATTTTCGAAGAAATTACTTGTTTTGGCCTGTTATTTTCACGATTCAATAGGGATTTTTTGGGAATGCGCCGTACCTTTAATAAGGGTATTCTTTGGAAGAAGTTGCTTCCATTAGGATGTTCCTCTCACGGTTTGATAGAGTTAATTGATGGCTCGAAAATACTTTCTTTTTTTTTTAAATAAAAAAATAGAAAAGTTATGCAGCTTTTTCTGTGTCTGGTCCGGCGTTTTTCGGGACGCGCCATTCTTTAATAACGGTTTTCCCGCAGATGATTGCTTTTACAAACACTCTTTTAGCAATTCAGTACAGCTAAGTAATAGCTCGAAAGTTTTTTTTTTCAATCAAAAATAAAAAAACTACTGCAACTCTTTCTGAGTCAAAATCGCCGTTTTTTGGGATGCGCCGTTTCTTTGACAAGAATTTTTTTCAGAGATGGTTGACTTTTTTAAAGCAATTTTTTCACAATTCAACAGAGCTGGGCAATACCTTGGGAACATTTTTCACGGGGTGTCTACCTGACCATAAAGTCGTGGAAACCGAAAAATGACCGAGAATTTTGTTTAGCGGGAAAACCGCTAAACATGGGAAATGACCGGGAATAAGATTCATTGACCGGGATTTTTCACTCGAATGTACTAATATGCATATGAAAAGTGGCTTCATATATTTTATTACTTTGTAACTCTGAATTAGGACAGGGAATTAGTAAAAAAATCATAATTCCCAATAAGAATAGGGAATTTTCCAAAAGAATTATAGTTCTTAGTTGAGACAGGAGATGTCAATAAAGAATTATAATTTTCACTTTGAAACTTGGAATGTTCTAGAAGATTTATGATTTTGAGTTGGAACAGGAAATAAATACAAGAAATATGAGAAAATTTACGTAAAGAATTACAAACATCCCGACTTGGAACAGGGAACTTAAGTAAAGAATTTTCAAAAAGAATTATAATTCTGAGTTGGGGCCGGGGATTTCAATAAAGAATTATAATTTCGAATTTGAGACATGGAATTTTCTGAAAGATTTATAATTTTGAGTCGGAACAGGAAATAAATAAAAGTAATATAAAAAAATTTACGTTGAGAATTACAATTATCCTGACTTGGAACAGGGAACTTTAGTGAAGAATTTTCAAAAAGAATTATAATTCTGAGTTGGGACAGGGGATTTTCAATAAAAAACTATAATTTCGAATTTGAGACAAGGAATTTTCCAAAAGATTTGTAATTTTGAGTAGGAGCAAAAAATAAATAAAATAAATATAAGAAAATTTACGTTTAGAATTACAATTATCCTGACTTAGAACAGGGAACTTAAATGAAGAATTTCTAAAAAGAATTATATTGCTGAGACAGAACTGGGAATTTTCGTAAAGAATTATAATTCTGAGTTGAGACAGGAGATTTCAATAAATAATTGTAATTTCGACTCTGAGACAAGGAATTTTCTTAAAGATTTATAATTTTAAGTTGGAATAGGAAACAAATGAAAGAAATATAAGAAAATTCACGTAAAGAATCATAATTTCTATTTTAGGTTCACTTTAGAATAGAAATTTTCATTAAGAATTATAATTTGACTTGGAACAGAGGATTTTTGACATGGAACGGGAATTGGGAAAAGAATTTTGAATCTGATTTAGAAGAAGGGAATTTTAAAAAAATCCCCGTTTCAAGTCAGAATTTGTCACAATTTGAAACTTCTTTCTTTCCAAATTTTGGAAGAAAGGAGCTGCTATATTTGTGATTCATAAAAGAAAATTTTGGAAATAAATATCATTCTAACATGGAACAGGGAATTTTTGAAAGGAAATTTAATTGTTATTGGTGCAGAAAATTTTCTGACAGAACTATAATTGTCTTGAAACAGGTAATTTTTAACACGTGAGGCTCAATTTTGGAAAGTAATTTTAATTCTGATTTATCAGTAGAGAATTAACAAAACCAATCCCTGTTCCAAGTCAGAAATCGTTACATTTTGAAAATTTCTTCTTCCAAATCAGAATTTGTTTAAATTAAAAAAATATTTCTGTGCTAAATCAAAATTTTCCAGAATTTGAAACTATTCCCAAATTATAATAGGAAATGTTGTAAATAAATATTTCACATTGGCCCTTAGGACAGGGAATTTGAGTTCAAAATTCTCTAAAAGAATTTTCCAAAAGAATTAAAATTCTGAGATGGAAGAGGGAATTTTCGTAAAGAATTGTAATTTTCATTTTAGGTTCACTATAGAACAGGAAATTTTCTCAAGAATGATAATTTTTACTTTAGGATAGGGAATTCCATAAAGAATTATAATTCGACTTGGAACAGAGAATTTCTTACATGGTACGAGAATTTTGACAAATAATTTTAATTCTGATTTAGAAAGCGGGAATTTAAAAAAAAATGCCTGCTCAAATTCAGAATTATATTATTTTACAAATTTCTCTGTTTTGAATCAAAATTTTGATTCTTATGACCAAAAATTATCTGATGTGTTGCAATTCAGAATTATAATTCTTTTCCAAAATTTCCTGTTTGCAATCAGGTACCACTCAAATCTTTTGACATGTCTCGAAATATCGTGAAATCTCCAAAAATCGTTTGAAATCGTTTGAAATCATTTTAATCTTTTGAACTCTCTTAATTGACTTTGGTTATATTCCGAAAACTCAACTCTCAGAGTTGTAGTCGAGATAAAAATTAGCCTATTAAAAGTTATCAACTCATTTGCAAGGAAAAAAATGAATGAAAGTTTCTTATTTGATTGGTTGAGAAAAATAAGCCGGGCTCAAGAACTGTAATCATTATCTCTTGCCAAACCACCTATTAGACATGGCTTGATGGGAGTAAAAAATTTGACGCATGTTTGACAGTTGTAAAACATTAATGAATTTTTTTAACCAATCGAACAGGAGACTTTCATAATGGGTAACTTTTGATAGGCCAATTTTTGTTTGACTCTCAGAGTTAGGTTTTGGAATGTATCCCTAGAAAAATTAACAATTGACCAATAGAAAACAGTGAAATGATCGGGAATTCCAAATCATGTCGGGTAGACTACCTGTTTATGTTTTTCGCTTAAAATTAAATTCATTAATGTTAGACAGTCTTTTGTTTCTTCTCTAAAAGTCGGGTGCTGGCACTTACGCCCTTATGCATTCGCACCCTTCGAATATTTCTCTCTGAGGTTGATCACGCCCCAATCTTCTCTAGTCTAAAATTTCATTCTGCTGAAAGCAGCAATAGCAAACGTTTCTTCAGACGTCTAATTCATTATATCAAAAAAAAAATTAAGTAATGAATCTTTTTGCCCGAGAAAGGGAGAACGTAATTATCGTTCCTGGAAGTGATCACTTACAAGACACATAAGATAGAGCAGGTCTGTCCAGGGAGGAGAAATTTGCTCAAAAGCCACATGTTACACTTCCACCACCACTTTTCTCTGCTCACTCGAAAGAGTTCGGGTGGTGGTTACTCTCGTGAAATAGAATGAGAAGTAGAGGTTGGAGGTGGAAAACTCACATCTGCGATTTGAGCAGTTCCGAAGAAAATTCCTGGAATATCTCCTCTCTGGACAGGCCTGAGATAAAGATTGTACATCGAAGACTTTTTCTCACGAAGACATCGGTCAATAGTGGAAGAAAGTCACGAATGGTGGGTCTCGAAAACAAACGATCGTATTTTTCTGAAAGCTGGTACTTTCGTAAGGGCTTAGGAAGCTTTATGACACTTTCATGCGTGTGTACACACGTGCTTTTTGTCTCCAGCCAAGACCCTCATCAAATTTCCTGTCGTCGAGAGGTTCACGCAGTTTAACGTCATCCTTCAGCAGCATGGTGAGCTAAGAAACACTGAAATGTGGCCCAAAACTCCAAAGTATTTGGTGAAAGACATATTTTTCATAATGTAGATCAGTCGAAGCAATTTTTTCCGAATTTCTTGATCTTTTAACAAGTCTCCTTTAATCTAGAGCACTATGAATTGAGGGCATGTGATACCGACAACATTAGAAATTCATTTTCCACATAATTGTGTCCACAATAATAGACATTTTTCTATGAAACTTTGGAAAATGTTAAGAAACATGAAGACGGAGGTAAATAACCTACTTTTAGTTTCTTTAATTAAAAGAAAAATGAGGTCGATAAGACAGAAATCAACTTTCTAAAAATAATTTATACCAAAAATAGGCTATTTACCTCCGTTTTCATGTTTTTCACTATTACTCAAAGTTTCAGCGAAAAATATTTATTATTGTGGACGCAATTATGCAAGAGCTGACTTTCTAATATTGCAAGTATCACATGCCCTTAAAGAAATGTATTTTTCTCAGTTTTTCAAGAAACTGGTTCAAAAAATTTGTTCATAAGATTATGTATTTAAATGTTACATTTTTTTCTCATTTGAGTGGTCATAAATTAATACAATTTAAATTTAAAAAAACAATATTAGCTTGGTTTTAGATTCCCTCACTTTATACCCATGTATTTTAATAATCTACAGGCATTTGATGGAGATATTAGCGAATAAATCATTCGTATATGTCAGAATTTAGTCCTAAAAACGCATTGTGTAAAAGTTATATCAGTTAGTAATTTTAAACCTGTTAATTTTATTTCATATTTTGAATATATTTATTGAACATAAATAATAAGTATTGTATTGTACAATATATGTCTCTTGGACACATAGCACTGCAACCTACTCGTTGTAAATCCTGGCTACTATAGTTTTTTTAATAATAACTTTTAACGTCACATGCTAAATCAGCGATCTCAAAAATCCCCATTCACCATGCTTTAGGCAAATTTGTGAAAAGTTGGGAATTTTGGCCGCCATATTCGTTCCGCTATTTTATATTTGTAACTTTTGACGTCAAAGTCGAAATTAGCGACCCCAAGAACCCCCTTGTACCAAACCTTAGACAAATATGTAAAAATTAAAAAATTTTGGCCGCCATATTGGATTCATCATTTTGAATTTGTAGCTTTTGACACCGAAATCGAAATTAACGACCCTAGAAACGCCCTGTACCAAGTTTTGGGCACATCTATAAAAAATTTCAAATTTCAACCACCATATTGGATCCGTCAATTTGAATTTGTAACTTTTAGGTTAAAATTTAAATTAGCGACCTTAAAGACCCTCTTTTGCTCAATTTTAGGCAAATTTACGAGAAAAATCAACTTTATCCGCCATATTGGATCTGCTATTTTTTATTTGTAGCTTTTTACGTCAAACTCGAAATAAGCGACAGTAAAAATCCTCTTGTACCAAGTTTTAGGCAATTCTGTGAAACTTTGGAAATTTTGTCTGCAATGCTGGATCAGTAATTATGAATTTGTAACTTTTGACTTTAAAATCGAAATTAACGACTTTAGAAACCCTCTTGTACCAAGTTCTAGGAAAAACTGTGCAAACATTTTTATTTTAGCTACCATATTGGATCCGCCATTTTCGATTTGTCATTTTTGACGTACAAATTGAAAAAATTTGGTCGTCACATTCGATTCGCCATTTTTAATTTGTCACTTTTGATGTAGAAATTGAAAGAAGCGACGTCATAAACGGCCTTGTATCAAGTTTTAGGCAGGTCTGTTCAAATTTGGAAATTTTGGCCGCCATTTTGCATCCACAATTTTCACTTTGTAACTTTTGACGTCAAAATCAAAATTAACGACGTTATAAACCCTCTTGTACCAAGTTTTAGGAAAATTTGTAAGAAATTTCAAATTTTTTGCACCATATTGAATCCGTCGTTTTGACTTTGTAAGTTTTTATGTCAAAGTCGAAATTAACGACCTGATGAATCCGCTTGTATCAACTTTTAGGCGAATCTGTACAAAAAAAATTAATCTTCGCCACCATGTTGGATCCACCATTTTGTAACAAGTTTCAGAAAAATCAATTTTAACCGACATATTTGATCCACCATTTTTAATTTGTAACTTTGGACGCCAAAGTCGAAATTAGCGACCACAAAAACCTTTTTGTAGCAATATGTAAAAATTTAAAAATTCCGGCTGCTATATTGGATTCGCCATTTTGAATTTGTAACTTTTGATGTTAAAATCGAAGGAAGCGATCTCAAAAACACCCTCGTACCAAGTTTCAAGCGAACCTGTAAATTTCTTGCCCTTTATTGGACACGTCATTTTAAATTTGTAACTTTTTACGTCAAAATTTAAATTAGCGACCTCAAAATCCCCCTTCTACCAAATTTCAAGAAAATCTGTTGAAAACCTCAATTTTCGCTGTCATTAGATCCATCATTTTGAATTTGTAAATTTTGACGTTAATGTCGAAATTAGCGATCACAAAAACCTCCTTGTAACAAGTTGAAGGCAAATCTGTAAAATTTTGGAAATTTTGTCCCCCATATACGTCAAAATTTAAATTAACGACTGTAAAAACCCCCTTGTACCAAGTTTTAGGCATTTCTGTAAGAATTTGAAAATTTTAGCCACTATATTATTTCCTCCATTTTCATACAAATCCGACAAAAATCCGGCAAATTTGTCCACAGGTGACACTTCATAACAGATTTCAGATTATTTTTAAAGATACACTGAAAGTCCCTAATAAGTCAATGCGCAATATGTCATTGCGAGAATTTCGTTGGAGGATCAGGGGTCGAAGGGGTACAGAGAGCGGCACTCTAGAGCCAGCAAGCTCGTCCAGTACCGTACTAACAAGGCGGGCCGTTCGAACACTTGCGTGCATATTTCGAATTTGTTTTTAAATACACGTGGAAAATTCTCCTTTCATTAATTAGTCCTCATTATTAAAAAAGGACCATACCTTATGATAACAAAAATCTACATTTGCACAAAATTAATTTAATTAATATTATGCACTCCTACTGGAAATTGTTCATACGGCCTTGACTGTTAACATTGGAGTTTCTCCGCTATATGTCCAAGGCCATTTAAGGCAAGAACCGAAGTCGGACTTATTAGAGACTTTCAGTGTACTCTGTATAGAATTTCTCACAGGCGTAAGAGAGACAGTTACTGTAATTGTTTGTATCTTTAAAAATACTTTAACAAATACAGCGGAAAAATTTTTCACTTCAAGGATATGATTTTTTATTCCCGAAAGAATCCGAAAAACCTTATTAGTCAAAACTAATGAAGACAGACTTAGAAATTACAAATGGTACCTTATTATTAGAAGCAATTTATCTAAACAATTTCAACAGTATATCAGTTTGTTACAGAAAAAAATTATTCTGTTTCAAAATTGTTGTAATTAATTAGTATGACGGTATTAGTAACGAAAAGTTATCATAATTTGAAAATTTATTAAGTTTCATAGGCAGGCCAATTGACATAGTAGAAAAGTTAATGTTGGGTTGAGATCATTTCATCAAAAGATGATTTTTCATGAGGAAGGATTTCAATTTTTGATTGTTTAAACGACTTCCACTTGAGCAATTCGTTTAAGAATATGAGTCACGACAAAACATATGGCAAATTGTTGTAGCAACTTTATTCGGTCCGACGGTCAATATTTCAAATCAATAGGCGATAATATATGTTGAAAACAAAACAAAAACAAAAAAAAATCTGTTTTGTATCGTCAATCCGTAAACATCGTATCATTGAAAATGTTAAAGTTTCTTCGTTATTTGAGCCTCTCAAAAATTTTAGATGCCCAAAATAAACAACTGACTACCATGCCATATTGTGACTTAAGCTTCTTCTAAGAAATTCACAAAAAACAGAACATATGAATTTGATTCAGATTTTATTTAACTCTTGATAAAGGCCCGCAGTGTGGTCGAAACTCTGAGAAACCTTTCTATAAATAAACGTGTTTTTAGCATATTTTATTGCCTATTGATGTGAAATATTGAAAAGAAAGCAAGAATGAAATCAAACCGGAAAATGATAAAAAGTGCAAAATGATTTTGAAGGAGCTAAGAAATTATTTTGGAAATAGGCTAAGAAGATTAGGAACGGAAGTACACGCATCTCGCGTAACTGTGCCTCCCGTTTTTGTACCGATTTCACGGCTGTTCACGCTTGACTACTTCTATATCCACCCTTAGCGTCCCTTGACGGTCTATACTGAAGGTCTTCGCTGAGACAGTCAGTGTCGTATCAGAATTTGTTTACATCGCGACTTTCTGGGCATATACTTCTGTACGTATGCCGGGCTCAGAGACTATATATGCGGTCCTGAGTGTGTACTAGACCCGAGGCCGGCTCAGTTACGCGAGATGAGTGTACTAGAACTGAGGTAGTCGGAATTAGGAATGCTGATGGTGAAATGGTATCAGATTCGGACAAAGTGATAGACTATATCAGTGATTTTTCAAGGAAATTGTATGAAGCAAGCTATCGAGCATAACAACCGTGACACTGAAGAGGAAACGTTAGACAATCCTGTAGTAGGTAGCGTAAGAAGAATCGATATCGACGACATTATATCCGTGATTAAGAAACTGAAGAATGGTAAGGCTGCTGGTGTGGATGGTATCACCGCTGAAATGTTCGAGAGCGGTGGCGGATATTGGTTAGTGTGGCTGAGCGAATTCATGAATATTTATGCTGTGAACGGTGAGGTTTCAAATGATTGGAGAAAGTCGATTATCGTCTCACTCTACAAAGAAAAGGGTGATAAACGTAGCTCTACTAATTACAGAGCGATTGGTCTACTAAGTACCGTGGGCAAAATATTTACCAAAATACTTATTGGCAAGGTCACGGGAATAACTAAGGAAAGGATCTGGGAAGGCCAATGTGGATTTATTCCAGGCGGATCATGTGCGGTGTAGATATTTAGCTTAAGAGAGATCATAGAAAAACGTTTAAAAGTAAACAAAAGAGTTTTCTGTGCATTTGTTGATCTGGAAAAACTTTCGATAAGGTGAATAGATCTAAACTTTGGGAAGTTCTGAAAGAGTATGGAGTGAATAGTTAGCTTCTAAAAGCAATAACATCAATATATAATGGTAGTGAAGCGAGTGTTAGAGTGAATGATTATAAGACTCATGGGAATTAGGCAATTCGCTCAATGAAACAATTTCTACGAAACGATCTGAGATTCTCTCTGATACGAGAAGTGTTAGGCACTTGTGTCGAGCCGCACTGATCTTTGAAGAGGAAAATTGAATGAGTTAGAAAAGATTCTAAGTCCTTCCAAAGTCCTCCTCTCATGAAGAGCAGTATGGAACACGACAGAAGGATAAATCCTCCAGCCACTTCCAAGGTACCCTCCAGTGATCCTTGCGGTATGCCTGCAAGAAACTCAATTGCGCTTTTTTGGCTGAGCGACGTGTTGTATGGGTACGTCGCGTTCTTTCCTCCAACTATTCGCGATCTTCGGACTAGTAAGAGGTTGTGGAGTCTGCGCTCCATGTACGAGTATTCCCCTGTGTGATACAATTTTGTCTAAGGCATTCACACGGATGATCGTAGCTTTGCCTTTCGACAGGCTATACCTGTACACCGTAACACACAGATTACAATATACATGGATTGTCTAAGAATGGCTCTCTTAGATGAAGAACGTGTTCATCTCGGATACCAGCACGAAGAGTATGAGTCTTAAGATTAACGCTAATAAAACGAAAGTTATCGTGTTTGAAAGAAGGGGTGAGAAAACAGTATGCAACATTCCCTCAAACGAGGAGAGGATAAAACAAGTTGATAAGTTCGTGCAACTTGGAACTTCATTTGCTGCTGACGGAAAGATAGATTCAGAGATATCTAAACGAGTGAGTGGTAGCATACCCAGAGGAAGACCGAAGAAGGAGTGGTTTGAGTATGTGAATGAGACTCTGAAGAAAAAGGATATAAGGATACGTGAAATACAAGAGCGTGCATGAAACGATGTATAGATGTAATGATAGCAAAAGATGTATGCAATGATAGCGATGTATGGATGAAAATTGTTCATGAGATGAAGAGTGATGCATGAAACAAAATATTTTGGACACTAATGGGTCCGCATAAAGAGATTTTCTTAGTGGATTAGTATAATGGCTTCGTGAAGCTCTTCACCTGGCGTGATTACTAGAAAGATTGATCAGCGACCCGCGTCAAAAAGGTGTTGTGGGACGAGTATGTAGTTTGAATGAACAACATGCGACTTCTAGATTGATATTGAATCTATTCCCTCTCCCACACATCCCTTACTTACCCTCACCATATAAATTCCTTGATCTCCATTAGTATAACAGGGCTAGAACCGAACGAGTGACGCATACCCTGAAAGGGATTTGGCTCAAACAACTCAAACAACTCAAACAATTCGAGGATTTTGCTCCACGATAACGCACCGTCGCGCAATGCCATCGTTATCCGTGAGCATTTGGCTAAAAACGAAACGAATACCATCCAACAACCACCGAATTCACCGGATTTGGCTCCCTGCGACTTTTTCCTATTCAGTTCCTATTCAGTTCCAGATTGGATCGGATTTTTTCGAATCGATCAGCCGCGCGTCAAATGTCGAAAAATCAGACATTCGATTCACGTTAAAATCGCTTTAAAATCGGATCGAATCATTTTGCATACGTCTATTTTTCTGCCTACTAAGACTCATCTTAATTCTAATTCTTCGCAAGTAATTTCATTTCTTTAGTCTAACCACTTTCCTAGTAAGCGGTTCTTTACCATTTTTACAAGCTGAGCAACATGAACTTCCGGAAGTTTTGGGTAATACAAGCCTGTGAACCTGCATGTCTTTATAGTATTGAACTAAATTGATCGAGTCGCTTCTTTTTTCTTCTTCTCAGCTTCGTCATCACTGTTGAATTCATTGCTTAGTTCGACATTTCCTTTATTCTCTCCGGTATCCATTTCGTTGGAGAAAATTTCATCTTCCAAGATTTTCCTTCTCTTTCTACATTCTTCTGTAGAATCAGCTGTTGTCACTCTTTTTTTGGGGGTATTCGCTTCTTTGGACGTTTCCGTTTCTTCAGTATTTTTGTTAGATATTTTGGACAATCTGGAAATATGGATGACACACTAACGGGCTTTAAATAGGATCTTTTTAAATATTCCGACAAGAAATAATACGTAATAGAATTATTTATTAAAAAGCATTCAAGATAAATCTAAAGTTATATATATATATATACACACTCGAACTCCAATATAAGAACAGTTTCGGGAGTTGCTTCGCACTGGCTTTGGTCCTAAACCGGATTCCTCGAAACGTGAAGAGTCAGGGACGTGCAAACCATTTCCTAATATTACGCAATCTCCGAACGTGAATAAGAATGTCAGTACCCACGCACTGCGCCTTTAACTATACGCTGCTGGTGTTTCACGCTTCGTTGAACACCGTCTCTCGCCCCGCGAGCTGAGAAACTGTGGGGGCCAGCA
>JAUMHM010000051.1:3185930-3199706 GCA_032362435.1 Melikaiella ostensackeni | reverse complement strand
AGCTTTTCCATACTAGAAAAATAGTGCAGGCATCGGTCACAGATGTATTTTCTATTTTTCTTTGCTGATAATTGGCGGCTGACTAGTCGAGAAAAATCCTTTATCCATACATAATGGAAATTAAAAGATTGAGGTCTGCTATCCTGTACATCATTTTCTTCTTCATCACTGCTGTCCTCATTAACATACTCTTCTTCAACTCGTAGGAGGATCACGTGATTATCTCTCTTTTGGGAAGTGAGGTGAAGAGGAACGACAGAGAACTCTTGCTTCTTTATGATCAGGCGATATACATTGACCGAGATACCATTTTGTATTTCAAATTTCGAAACTTCCATTCATCCAACTGGGAACTTTATTCTGGAAAAGTTTAATTCATCCTTGTACGGCTGGTAGCTGGACACGCGTTTAGCAATGTCTTGAATGTTGGGTGGATGTAAAGCCGATAATACAGCACACTTGAAGCACTCGTTGTCGTCTTTGTTTAGCACGTTGATGCATGCTTTTTTTTCTCAATCCATGTAGGAAGTTTAATATAAGAACTGCCTCTCATAGGGTTTAGTTTATTAATATTTACTTCTAATTTAACAATTGAATGCAAAGTCCATCCTGAGTCTTTTTCCTGAAACTCCTCAATTTCAGTCAAGATAGGGTATTTCGCGTTGTTAGTGAATCATAATTTCAAATCCGCAGTAACGTATACCTCTTCGTTTGGCGATTTGAAATTCTTCACATCAGGCTTCTCCTTGCCAATCTTTAGACAATATACATTGAGCTCAGTGTTTATTTTAGAACCCCTACGTTCACGCAAAGCTCGGCGCACATGTGCAACGAATACAACTTAAGCGTCATCCAGAAAGGCAAGAACATCCTTGTGAACTAGATTCGCAATCACACATGTTCTTACTCTGTTATGGAATGCTTTGTCGACATCAACCTATTTCACGAGACTGCTAATTTCATGACGTTCTTGTTGTTTGTTTTGTATCCCGCCTCCTTTCTTTGCCAATAAATCAAAAAGAGCTTTCAAACATGCCACATTCTCTAGAAGATGCAGACATTTTCGTTTTTGATTTATTTTTAGCGGGGGTTTTCTATACAACTCCTTCCTCACGATCTTTAAACACAGCAGACATTCATTTCTCCACCGGTTTACCTTGTCCAGGGATGTAAAATCAGATGACAGCATCAGATTTAGTGCATCCTCAATGTCACGAACAAGTTTCGTGCACTCGTTAAGCAGCATCTTTGCGTCAAGTCCAAAAGTCACCATTGAAGTTCTCCCTCTGCTACTCTCCTTTCTCCTTTCTTTCACTCTCTCACACACTATTTATTTCACTCTTTTTCTTTTCTTCTTGTTCACTTTTCACTATTCATTATACACTTTAGTTACTCATCACGCTGATTTCAAAAATGGAAAGACTGCACCTCGCTCCAGTCCGGCTTTTGTAAGTCACCATCCTCACTCTACCTACCATGCTCGCCTCAGGATTTGGGCTTTTTAAAAGGCAATTCCCCACCATGCCCAACCGGGACAGAAAGCGCGAGGAACCACACGACAAGACGCTGTGGAATGTACCTCAACTTCAGCGTCTTACTCTCGCGGTAGAAGATTACATGTCAGTTCCCTACCTTAACGATCGAGTCACTACCTGTCGGTAAAACAGTTGCTAATCATTTACCAGCGGCGACAGTGGCGCCATCTGTTGGTGGCGGCCAGAACTACGTAGCTGCCTTGGAACCCGCCTTGTTATACTACTAAGGAAAACAAATTTTTTGCATAGAGGAAAGTGAGGGTGGATCTGGGAAAGATTTTTGGAAAAGGTAGTCAATAAAGACACCCATTTTCTTCTTCATATTTGAATTTCTATTTACGATATTGCTTGTTCAAACTAAAGTAGTAAAAATTAAATAAACTGTCCTAAATATTAAAAAAAAGTAGTGTGCTTTAAAAATCACAATACCTTTGAAGCTGTTACCTACCTGCTGCATGTAGCTTTGCGGCTCTGTCTCGACTTTTAAGCCACGCGCGAGACTTCTGTACAGGGCCTCGCGAAGCACCTGTCTCAATGCAGTTGTGACCACGTAACAGGTAGATTGGAAAGATATATTCATAAGATATATCATAAGATATATTATTTTAGTTCAGAATATGTTTTTCATATGCTTTCACAGTCTGAAACTGTTTAAATTAATTTTTGCACTACAAATAATTCGTTCTCAAACGTGTGAGTGCAATGATGCACATTTACCATGCATTACAATTTTTTCAGAATTATCGTAAAATATTATTTTCCGGCAGTATCCGGCTCTAATTTTTTTTTTCAAAACATTACTTATATATCTTCAGAATGCATTGGCGACCTCACTTTTATCGACAATGTGCGCCAAAATTACTTATTTGTTATAACATTTTCAATTTCATATTCATTTTCAGCCATATGGCATAATTAAATAACGTTATGAATGTTAATAAAAATCATTTGTTAAATATCATATTAAGTAAGATAATATAATATGCTGCAAATATAAATCATAGTTTTAAAAAATCTTGTTATTACTTTTCACACAGCATCTCTAAAACTTAGTAATGGATAATACATAGAAATCGATTATTGAAGTTGCGGATCTTTCATGCGTTTAAAAATAATGAGAAAATTATTAAATGTCAATTTTTTTTTGCTTTCATAATGTTTAGGTATCGCTTATTTTAAAGTTTAAAAATAGACTTTCGACCAGCTTGTTGGGCTTCGTGGACCACTGTGCGTCGCCCACCCATCAAAACTGGGAAGAAAAATAATTTCAAATTCGCGTCAATAGTAATGCGTTGAAAAATTGTTTGTAATATAATTTTACTTTTTTTTCAATTGAAATAATAGTGCATTGCTAATAGTGATTGCTTCGGGTCAAGTCAGTTTAGATTAGGATAATCTTTTTCGAAATTCGCCCACCCATCAGAAATTTCTTTCCAAAGCCACTGGAACGAAACAACCCTTGCACGAATATTTGGCACTAATACTGGTGCACTTGAAAAATCTTACAAGTTCAAAAACTAAGGAAAATCAAGAAATTCCTGCAGGAATGTAAGTTGGTAGCCGCACTGACTTTTTTAACGTCTCAATGAACAGAGGGAAGATTGTCTAACAACCCCAGGAAACCACCTTCCCAGTGACACGGATCTGAATTTGCTTTGAGTGGTGTTAAAAATTTTTGTTCATCTCATCCTAAGGAAGATTGTAAAAGTTCCGAAATGTTGAAAGGTGTTGGCCCCACTGATATTTTTATCAACTCAATAAACCAACAACTTTCATCACATCGGAACTTTTACGATCTTTCTTAGTAAGGGATAAACAAAAATTGTTAACACATACAAAAGTGATATCAGATCCATGTCACTGCGATGGTGGTTTTCTGGGGATGTGAGAACGTCATCTTTCTGTTTATTAAGTTGTTAAAAAAATTAGTGCGGCCAGCAACTTTCAGTACTTAGAAAATTGTACGATCTTTCTTAAAAGCGGTTGAACAAAAATCATAAAACAACCATCACTAGTACATTCAGATAATCTAAAAATCATTGGGACACATAACTTTGATGATTTGTGAAATTGGTCAATTTTCCTAAGTATGATTAAAAAAAATTGCTGACACCCCTGAAATTAAGTTTACGTAAGTATTCTTGTGGGGATGGTTTCTTGGGCACCTTCCAAACGCATCTCTTGAAGAATAACGTTACTAAAGAAATAAGTATATTCTGATCATTCTTCGAAATAATTTCATTTCCCTAAGTACAACAGGGAAAATTAAAATTCAACCCCAAAAAATTACTCCAGAGTAATTGAATTTTGGTCGTTGTAACAAAAGCAGCCCACTCAGGGTTAACCCTCTAGAAATATTCGTCGCGCAATCCTCTATCGTAATTTTTGAACTTGTAAAAGTTTTTGAAGTGCACCAGTACTACTTCCAACTATTCGTGCAAGGGTTGCTTCGTTCCTTTCTTAAAATGATCAAGCTTCCCCTTGCTGTCTGTGATTATTAGGGTTGGTCGAAAAAAACAAATTTTAGAAATCGTGAGCAATACCATGCTTAAAAGTAGTGCATTAGGACCCCCATGAAGTGCACTGAATGTTTTAAAGTTTTTTTTAATTGCACTTTTTTTTTACATTTTTGGGGGTGTCTAGAATCATCTTAATTTTTGACAGAATTAAGGAAACTATTCTGCACGAGATTAATTTACCTCCGTAATAAACTCTTAATTTTTACGACCATGAAAACATCAAAAAAAAATTTAATTTAAATTTAAATATTTAATAATAATAATAATAATAATAAAATTTAAATTTAAATTAAAATTTTTCAGTACAATTCATGGGGGTCCCAATGCATTACTTTTAGGCATGGTATTGTTTGCAACAGCTGAAATTTGTTTTTTTTTTCAACTCATCCTAGTAATCGCGAAGGTCTTTATTTTTTCTCGAAGTTCAAGCGCATTAACGCGCACTCCCTCCCCGTTGCGGCGCGCCGTGTCTTTCATGCAAGCGAGCGCCGTAGTGGGGATGTCGACAGGAGAACCGATGGTCACTAACAAGGAGTTGGACTTCCGCTCACGCATGCACGACTGTTTATACCACGCTCCTGATTGGTCCAGCTTAGATATTTTATAACTCATAAACTAAAACTGCAACTAATTTTTGAAAAACGAATTTTTTATTTTCTATGCAGCCATATTAATTCGAACACTTGAGTCTGGGATGCCCTGTATAATAAGGATGGTATTTGCGGATTATTTTACATTTGTCTCGTCCGCGTGTTTCCTAACAGCTGATTAATTACACTCAATAACTAACCGGCTGGATTCTGGTTCCTATAGTTATTACTGTTGAAAATCTTGGATTTCCTGGGAACCTCGGATTATTTTGAAAACGTGAATTATTATTATTTTCAAATTTTAGATTTAAAAATCTTGCATTTCAATTTGGAAATTTTGGTTGAAGCTGGGGCCCATCCTGCTGATTTTGATATATCGGTTTAAATTGATTCGGTCTGTTTTGTCTGTAATATTGTTGATGTTCCCGATTATCTTACATTCTTGTATGTTTTTCTTGATTGCCATTCTAGGCTTGGACGCGGCATCAATTTTTCGAATAATTGTTTTATCTCTGTGATAAACGCGTGAATGTCCTGACTTTCGTTTTGATTGCAGAAATTTATTTCACTGTTCATAAGTTCGGAATATCTTTCATTCAAATAAGTTTCTTTGAAATCTCCTATAAAATGATCTAAATTTTGCCACTTATCTCTGTTTACTTGGAACCAGCTCTAAGCTCCTTCTTGTAACACTGCATCTAAGTTCTCCAAAATATCTCTGTATTGTTTTTGAATTTTGAAGTCCAGTTTGACGTGATTTGAAGATGGTTTTGAATCATGCCAAAAGGAATTTCAGCATTAGCATAAATTAATTTCAGTTTCTGACAATTTGGTTTAATTCGTCTGGTTTGAATTCCAGCTTCAATTTGCCTAAATTCGTCAGCGCGAATACAGTTGAAGACTGGCCTATTCAAGCGAATTCGTAAGATATAATTAACGCGCTGGCCACAAACGATCCGTTGTAAATATTTATCAAAGAATTCCGTATATCAGTGGTTACCGTTTGGACTCATACACGTGGGATCGTTGGTTATATTCTCGCGGCATGCACTTTTTATCAATTTTTTTTCGAAATGACCTTGACCACGAATTAGGGCGAATTGACACGCATTCAATTCGCGCTGGCTCAATTCGTTTCAACAAATCAGAAAGCAAGATTTAAGCGAATTAAAAAATGTTAATTCGTCGCAATTCGCCACAATTAGTTTTTTTTTTACTGAGAAATAACGTCGATGGTACTTCATGTGAATTACTGTCTTACCCGCCTTTACCTAAATCGTTCGTTCATTCTGTGACCTCTCTTGTCTCTGTATTAAATTGTGGCGCATTCCATCTTCTCATTATTAATTGCCTTTGTGTTAATCTCGGAAACTAGAGCATTTCGTCTCTCTGACCGCTACGTCTGTATGTTGTTTTTGACCTCGCGGCTACTAACGCGTGTCCTTGCTCATTAAATTCTAACTTCGTTTCATCAAAATGAGCTATCTCTTCCTTTTTTTCATTTAATTTCGCAGCATCCTATGAAAGTTCATTGATTCTCCGTTTAGCATTTTTGTTTTCCTCATAGACAATTAATTCATCCACACTATTATCCTCTAAAAATGAATCAACCTCAAATGTTCTATTATCGATTCTCTCACGCTGTTTTTCCGGCAGAACTATTTTCTGACGTAATTTTTCTTGTCATATTCTAGCTTTTTCTATTCATTCTTTTCCGTTTCTAAGAATTTCTTCTTGTTCTAAACGACTTGATTCTAATCGATCTTTGTCTCTCTCTAATCTTTTGAGTTCTTTTCTTTTGGCTTTAATTTCTTTCCTCATTTTATTCGTTTCTAGGTCCTGATTTTCTAGTCCAAAACTATGCTCATCTGTTTCTCGTTAATCACCTGATGTTTCTTCCGTAGTGGGAGAGAGCAAACCAATTGCTTGTATGCATGCAGTACGGCCATGTTGGTGTGCGTTAGGCGTACTTGCATTTTCATCTTCTGAGTGTGTCTGTGTTGGTGGTAATACGAAACGCCTACGTATTGTACTTGTCGCTTGTTTTGAATCTTCTTCCTATTCTAACTCCTTATTTCTTACTGTAACGAAACCTAAATTCCTACGTTTAATTTCCTCTTCATTTTCACTTCGATTTGCGTGTGCCAAGTTTGAGACGGGATCACGAAACTAAGGGACACAGTGAAGGATGTGGACGTCGAGAGATAAAGGTTAAGTGAGTAAAAAAAAAGGTTATGGCAATGTGAGTTTATCAAGTAAGCTTACTCTGAACCGTCTTCAGGGTGACTCCTGGGTATGAGATATGATGCACGACGGGAGTGGTAGGACACGTACCGGGCTAGGTTAGCACATGACAGGTTTGCGTGGGTCAAGGTTTTGGTACAAGCGTAGCGTAAGGCGTCTCCCCACTCCTTGTTCTCGCCCGCTATAACCCGCTAGCAAGTCGTACAACATATTGCCGAAATTTTGTGGAGAAGGTGGGCGGTCGAGTATTTGTGTTCATTACAACGTCGTTTTTAATGCACACGAGAACGCCTTAATCTTGAAATCAGTGATATGGTATTTCAGCGTAATGATCCAACAACACATGCCTCCAACAAAATGGTCTCTGGGCCATATAACAGCGTATTAGCCCGGAAACGATGGGTTGGTTCGTATAATGCAAAGAACGGCCACTTCTGAGTTTGATCGCGAGATTGCCCAAAATTGTGTTCATTACCTCTGTCCGGTGAGTCGACTGAAAAATTGTGTAGAGACTCTATTGGTGAGATATGCACAAATTGATCTAAGTCACCTTCGTGTAAATTATGAGGCCACATTCTACTAGGTTGAGCTTTAAGATATAAGCTGTGAATTTTAATTTCTTCTATTCCATTATTATAATATTTTCATACCTATTGCTCAACAAATATGCATTGTAAAGGATTTATAAAACTAATTATCATGGTTGGCGATATCCCCTTTTCTGAATGAAGTATTGTGAATAAATTTTATTGTTTTAATTAACTTGTATTAATTTTTTTCAATTACCTATACAGTTCTAAAGAACACTCATTGCTAAGCTGATGCCTTCTTCAGTTTATTGTCGTAATGCTTTCGCACACGGGGCGGGCGGTATGTTCCGAATATGTTAAATATGTTTGTCAGTACGAGAGATGAGAGTGCTGATTGTGCATGGTAGTACAACATGTACATGTGTGCTAGTGTGAGGGTAAGTACGGAGCGTCTTAGCGAGATAGTTAGTGTGGGAAGTCTCGAGCACTTTGGAAAACTTCATGAGTAACCATCAACGCTAACTTCATGCTTAGTCCCTAAACCCTGTTAGTCAATTCAGATGACCATCGACATCTAACGTAAGTCACAGTAGAATCAGTCTGTCGGCTGTCGAGAGCAAGATCAGCTGTCGAGTCAAAAGAGTCAACATTTCTTGCTTAACTATAATAACTTATGGCAATAATTGAAAAGTTAAAAATACAAATAAGTGTTTCTAAGTCTAGTTAGTTATAAATTAGGTGGAATTCATTGTTAGTTTCTCTAAGCATAGGGGAAAGGTGAGAAAGTGTAAGTTTCTAAGGGTTAACCTCACTTTTTGCATGAACTGATTTCCACTAATTTCACGTTTAAATGATAATAAAAAAATTGTTCAGGGTTTCATCAAGGGAAATTGTCCTCGACCACCTTCAACTAGCCCAGTACAAAGATTTTCAAAGTTGAAATTTTTTTTTTGAGTTATCTCCAAAACGATGAACGATACGCGAAAACTGAACAAATTTGCAGGGTCTTATAAAGGGGGGAAATTGACAAAATTTTCAGAGTTTCATGAATCGGGGTGGTCCTCGACTATCCAAAACTAACACAGTAAGAAAATTTGAAAATTTAAAAAAATCAAAATTTCGAGTTTTTACAAAAACGGCCAGAGATATGTGAATACTGACAGATTTTTCATGGTATTATGAAGGAATAATTTTGACCACCTCGAACTGAACAAATACAGAGATTTTCAAAAAAAAAGAACAAAAATAAAAAATTTGGAGTTACAGTCCACTTTCACTAAGTTATTGCTCGATATGTGCCCGTTCTCCTTCACATACATTTGTCAGACGTGTATAAGTGTTTCCCACTCCTTGCTTGGAATATACTGCGCAAGTCCCAATTCGAAAATTCCCATACACGTCACAAGCTTGGTTTGTTTTTTAAAAAATGTCAGAACAACTTAAATGGTCAAAGGTAAGTATATATTATGTTTTTCCTCATTTAAATTTAGACATACTACTTTCATTTTTAGATGTTCTATCTGCTAGTTTTTGGTTACGACTTACTTCTAGTTTTGTTTCTTTTTTTCATATGTTCACATAATTTGGCATTGGTTACGGACTAGTATAGACTATCACGGATCAGAACAAAAGATGGTAATAGGCGGAAAGTGAAAGCTCTTAACTGAAAAAATGCAGGGTTTCATAAACGAGATTGAAGGAAAACGGAGATGGTCCTCGACCGCCCTGAACTAACCCAGTGAAAATATTTTAAAGAATCATAATAATAAATTTCGATTTATCTTGAAAACGGTGAGACATACGCAAAAATTAAAAATTTTCCGGCATTTTCTAAAGGGGGACGAATTCATTCGAAGTGAAAAGGATTTAATGGCGGGATCGGATTGAATCAAATTGAAGTTGATGTTCGTGCACGAATTCAAAAAAATTCAACTGTCAGGATGGAGGGGCCTGGAATTCATTCGGATTGAACTGACAGAATGAAAAAGATTGAAAGATGGTCTGTAATTCAATCGAACTGAAGTTGGTGTTCATGCACGGATTGAGAAGGATTGCGAAGACTTTTTAGATGAGCCTCGGATTGGTTACCGATTCACTCAGATTGAGCGCACGGACTAAAGAGGATTGAAAAGTTTTAAACTTGCTAGGGATCAGTCTTGGATTCATTCAAGTTGGTTTCTGAGTCATTTGGATTCCCTCTGATTCATCCGTACTGGTGTCGGATTCTATCGGATTCATTCGGATTGAATTTCAAGAGATCTTAAGGATTCAAAAGGATTGAAAAGTCTCCGGATGAGCCTCGGATTCATTCAGATGGGGCTCTCGCATTGAAAAGTGTGTCAGGATGAGCCTCGGATTCACGCGGATTGGAGGGACGGATTGAAAGGTGAATTCGGTATGGGTACGGATAGATTCGCATTGAAGTTGGTGTTGATGCAAATGAAATTATTAAAAATGATGTCAATAAATTAAGGCTTTAGCTAACTATTTTCCAGCTCTTTATCAGACAGAAAAAGATTACGATAATCTTGAAGTATTTTTATACATAACTTAATTGAATCCTTAGAATGGAAGACTTAAAAGCAGTGAATGAATAACTTAATTTTCACAAATTAATTCTTACAATTAAAAAGCAAGAAACAGATTGTACAAAAAAAGGTGCAATATGATCAAAAGACGCTTCCTAAAATAAGAAACAAGATCAATACATTGAAAAGTGGAAATGTCCGTAATGTGAAAAGAAGTGATTTGAAAATTAATTTGGCTGTGCAAGAATTATTGATTTAAAATCTAATTTTCATATCAGAATGTTTACTGACTAACAAAAAATTACTCTTTTCCTCCACATTGAAAGCTGAAATTACAAATATTTTTATTCCCATGTGTCACATTTTTGCTAATTCGTTGCACGTCCAACTTCAGCCTTGAAAGTGTTATTATTGCATTATCGAATACGCTTTAAAATTATTCCTTTTCACAGTATTTCATTACTTCTTTTTCTGTATTATATATGTCATGCTCAACTACGTATTTCATTCGCATATAGATATTATATGAGTGAGCGTAATACTGCAAATAATCCGTAATTATTCCCAATTTTTGTTTTTTCCATGGAGAACTCAAATGTTCACCCATAAATTAGGAAAATTCATCAGTGATTAATATCGCGTTTTTCGTGTTGACAATCCCATTTTTATTAAAATTCTAACATGACAGAGAATTTTTGTTTTTGATTCATTTAGAAGTAATCAAAACTGGGGTTATTTTTCAGGCAATGGAATCCATGCAGTTCAGTGATGCCATATATACTTTAATCCTCCAGGGTAACATTTTTGAAGAGATAAGACATTGATTCCTTATTGTGTATACGTCGGATAGCCTCTGCCAGCAGAATGCTAATGTCGACCGTTCTGATTTTATGGCACTGCATCTTTTGCAGCTCATGAGGAATTGTATTGGTCACGACCACCTGAAAAAGGAATGTCTAGTTAAATTCGGACATTAATCCATAAATTATATGCACCATGCATTGAATACTTGAGCTATAACTGATAATTCCTGCTAATCTCACTGGTGAACAGAATGTGCCCTATGTGCTCGTAAAATGGGACGTGTCGCTTCGGTAGTAGATAGCTTCGAGTAGTAGCCTCTGGAGAAAAAGACTGTACTGGTTGCTACATTTGCGGTTCAAAAGGTCACATGAAAATAAATTACCCTAGAAGGAGAGAGAAAAAAGATATGAAGGATGGTGAGCGCTCTACGCAGCAGAGTTTAATGGTCAGACAGGGCGTTTAAGGGAATCAGCGACGCTGTTGAGGACGTTTATTGGCTGATAGACTCAGGAGTATCGAATCACACATGTCTATTCGGAGGGATTGTTTTAACGAATTTAATCAATTTTAAAATCCAGTAAAAGTAAGGGTGGGAAATGGCGAGGAAATTCCAGCGTATAGTACAGGTAACATTGAAATTAAGAATTTATTGGATGGTAATTGTATACCTGGTATTATGTGTGATGATTTATTTGTACCTGCTGTGAAACGAAATTGGTTTTCTGTAAGCATTACTGCTAAGAAGGGGGTAGACTTTTTAATTACTGATGATGATGATGAGAGATTTGAATTGACGTGTAATAATAAAGTTATTGCAAAGGGTTCCGCGAGCGGCGATTTATATAATGTAGATTCGCGAGTTGTGATTCCGAAAGACTTTCATGTTGTTAAGAAAGTAGATATCCTTCAGTTGTGACACAAACAACTTTGACATCAGGATAAAAGACATGTTAACAGTTTTTTTGAAAAATATAGGAATCCATCTTGTGATTGATAATGTTTTCTGGGATGGCTGTGCATATGCATTACTTCACAGGTCAAGTTTACATAGAAGAGTTGAACGTGCTACAAAAGTTCGTGATGTTTGAGAGTGTATATTGATGTACGCGGACCTATGAAGAATGAGTCTCTTGATAATAAACGATGCTCAGTAATCTGCAAAGAAGAATTTTCAGGATTTAGGCAAACCTATTTTATCCGAGAAAAATCAGAAGTATCAACAAAATTAAACATTTTCTGTATACAAGTTGAAAATCTTTTTGGTGAAAATTTTAGAGATAGACTGTGATGGTGGGAAAGAGTATGTTGACAAAAATTTGAAGAATTTTCTGGATGGTAAAGGTATAAAGCATACTGTAAATTATCTTATACGCCATAGCAGAACAGTATTGTAGAATGTGATGGCAGAATGATAGTAGAGGCCGCTCCTTCAATGATTTACTCGAAACCGGATTTACTTTTGTTTTGATGGACAGAAGCAATGAATAGCATACTGCTGTGTATGATATCAATAGAACGGGTTCAAGTAAATAAACCGGGTAAAGCTCCTTATGAGTTGTGGTTTGGAAAATCATCTAATATAAATAATTCAAAAATTTTCAGTATGGAATGCTTTATTTATATACCACACGAAAAAAAGGAGGAAAATTGACAGAAGTAAAAAAAAACGTTCTTGGTTGGATATATTGAAAATTACAAAGGTTTTAGGAACTACAATCAACTCTCGATTTATTTGCCCTCGATTAATTGTCTTCCGAGAACTTTAGCCGGTTCGCATTCGTGGATAAGGGGTTTCGGAAGTCAGAGGAAGAGGCGCGGCGAATGCAACGCAATTACGCAGTGCCGTAAACACAAAGCGGGTAGTGCCTCAAGCGAATAATTTCATTAGTTCGCTTCAGTTCACTTTCAGTGTTTCCGTTGGTTTTGGTTATGCGTTAAAAAAATGTAAAAAAGAACGCGTTCAACATTCGAAGAGAAATACGAGCTTGTGAACAAAGTTAAATCAGATGCCTCGAATCAGTGTGTTTCACAGAAATATGGTATCTGTGAGGGAAAGTACAAGATTGTGATAGCTTGCGAATCTGAGTTAAGGAATAAGGTTAAAAGTCATGAATGTTTGGAGAAGAAATCGTCAAAATCAAGAGATAATATGAGTTTCGAGGCTGCTTTGTTAGAATGGTTTGAACAAATTAGAGGCAGAGGTGATCCAATATCCGGGCCGATCATTAAGGAGAAAGCTCACAATTTGAACGAGAAGCTAAACGGTCCTCAAGCGTTTGAAGTAAGTAAGCAGACAAACAAATATTTCAACGCGTAATAGCAAAATTTGTTCTTCATTTCAGCTTAATATTTAGTTTACCTTGTCTCAGACAAATGGAGTGCACATCATTCATCCATTAGAACAGATTTTTTTAGGTTATGTTTGGACTTTTAAACATCTTCTAAAGATAACATTTATAAACCCTTACGAAAATGTATTATAGAAAAATCATTATATGCCTATAATGATTTTCCTATAATTTGTTTGAGATTATAGGAATGATTATAGAAACCAATTTTTTCTCTTTAAAAACGGTTGCAAATTCAATTACTTGCTCAAGAATTCATTTATTTGGCTAAAAATTAACTTTTTTGTTGGAAATCCATATTTTCGGGTACAACATTCAAGTGTTTAAAGACAATTATATTTGGTTGAAAAATTTAATATCATATTGTTTCTTAACTTATAGAACTATCCATTGGACCAAAATTGAAAATAATTGAATCACCATTCTGTAAATAAAAAAAATACTTCATTCATCATATTTATAATTTATAAATTATTATAATATTTATGATATATTATAATTATATATATTACATAACATACTTATATAATATAATAATATTCATAATTTATTATTCTGGTGAAGTATATTTTTTATTTTTATTTTATATTTTTATGTTTCAAACAGCGCGCCAAAAGCCCAATACGCTACTTTTTCGCGTCGTAGCGAATTCGAATTTCAAAATTTTTCATTTTCGAC
>JAUMHM010000051.1:3175559-3185830 GCA_032362435.1 Melikaiella ostensackeni | reverse complement strand
AAAACGTGGACATTTGACAAAAGGGGGGGGGGGGTCAAATTTTACACAAATCTAATACCTTCTCTGATAAGAATGCAAAAAGATATAATCAAAACTTATCGAAATTCCAACACAAAATTCAGGTTCGTTCAGTCGCCCGCCATTGATCTCAGTACGAACCAATGAGCGGACGCCTTTAGCTTTGACCGGTTGCGCCAGTCAATCGCAGGCTCCTAGAACCGCGAAGTTTGCCACCTCTGACGAAAGTGCGTCACTATTTTCGTAATGGGCTTTTGAGTGTGATTAATCTAGCCCGACAGTGCGTAGAAGTCCATGAGCGGACCCGACGCAGCGCAATTGGGCCTTCTCTTTTTTTCCTAAGGGAGAACGCCCCCAACGGTTTCGATACCGTAACATAACAGGCGATCCTCCGTTGTAGACAATCACCGCTTGTTCTCATGCCACAATATTTGATATTTATAGATTCAATATGTAACTTAGTTGCAGGTATGTCACATCCTCCTACTTAAAGTAGAGAGACGGTTGTCATGTTCAAAGTACTGGGACCGCAATCGTATCCCATGGTGGCTTCGGTGGTCGTGCTTCATAGCAATAGCAAAAATAATGGGCCCCATTTTTCTTCTCTCGCGTTTTATTTCTGAAAAATAAGTTTTACCCTGTTATCGACTTACCCTCATTTAAAGATAAGGGTAGAAATGATTTTCACATTCATTTGTTGTACTACAAAAAAGCGGTGTTGCCCTTTAGATTTCCCTTGCAATTTATACATAGTCGAGTAATTCCAATTTAAGTGTCTACATTGATATAAGCCTAAAGTGAAATTTCGATAGGTCAACGATCCTGAGACTGATAAGTCATGCGTTTGATAATTATTCAACGATTGTGCTTACATATTTTCATGCACGTATACATTATAAGCAGCTAGTCACTTATTATGTGACGATATCATTAACAAGTGCCTTTAGCTAAGGTAGTAAAATTTCCAATCTTGTGCCCTTCGAAAATTGCATCATTTATTTTTTTATTGAAAAGTGAAAGGTTCCAGACATATGACCATAAATGTTATATTAAAATGTGCTTTGAAAAGTTGAATAGTTATCAGGGATCAATAACACTTATGAATATCCAGCCAAGATTAGTCGTACTTCCGATCGGATAAATAGCAGATATCCCAAGAAAACTTTGAAAGGAAATAAAAATGTAAATTCGTAGAATTCGCATATCTTTTTGTCAAGGTGTTCCTCCTATTCAACTGTACGCAAAATAAAAGGAAAAAGAAACAGAATCAAATCGACGCAAAGAAAGTGAGAGAGGGCGAAGAATTATGAGAAAACAAACAAATGTTAGAAGCAAAGAAACAAGTTAAATCTACAGAAACTTGACTTGCTAGATTTCGACCTTATGAAGTTTATTTTCCCCTGACTCTCTAACGGTTTCTTTCCTCCTACCATCTTTTCCATCGTCAATTTCTGTCTTCGTTCAACTAAAATGACTTCGGCTATCGTAGGACGCTGCAGTGAGTAATTCTTCTCCACTCTGCTTGTATTCAACTAATTCGAAAGTTTATCGTCAACTCGGCGAAATAAGGATACAAGGTATCGTTTCGCGCTTTTCTCTTTCCTGATTCTTCCTCAAATCGAGAATTCCGGAGTTAAAAGAAAAAACCAGAATGCATGAATCGTTGCAGGAAAGACTGCATGGACTACTTCAAAATACGTCGATAGGGTAGCACAATCGAGACGCTCCTCTTGGACACTATTCCCCCTACTTGAGAACAAATTGAAGCACCGGATGTTCAACCGCTATTGAAATTTCTGACAGAAATCCCTCACAAATTTAGCAACAATAAACGTTCATAAAAAAATGCCTACAAGGCAATAAGTTTTATCTACATTTTGACACGAATACGCTTAAAATTAAAAATTGCTAAACAAGAAGGTACTGTCAAATTTAAATGGCCGAAATAGCATAAGTACTATATTCTCAAAGGATATAATTAATTGATTCTGATTAATTTTAAGCACTCCATGTCTCAAATTAATATTTTGAACTATAATTTGATAATTTTTATCATTTTAGAATAATTTTTTAAAACCCCTTTAGACATTATACCACTTGGTGGGATTATATTGTACAATCAAGCTCCCATACCCAAGTCTTTATTGCAATATTTTTGCTTATAACATTCAATCCCGACAAATTTTATAATGTCTAATATGTCTTTTCAGAATTTATTTAAGAAATTTCTATGGGGTTCTTTGTAAAAAAACTTTCCTAATATATTTTATTACGAATATTTTTCCCCAAACAACTTGGCCAACTATGACTTCGCAAATCAATGTACTTGTAATTGGAAGATTTTATGCATCGTAGATGTCATTGGTGAGATTTCATGTTGTTTCTTGTAATATAAAAAGAATAAAATAGGCATGCTTAATTAATTTAATTTTAATTGAATTAATAACTTGCTAAATTTTGAAAATTAAATTTATTGTTGGGAACACAGGCTGCCAGTTGAACCATGGTAAATCATATCTGTGGCTACGGCTGACAATCGAGAGATGGGTGGCCACAGGGCACGATGAAATCACAACGACAGACCAGCGAAACCCTCGTGTGTCTCGAGAACACAGAGCGACCCAAAATGACAGTTCTCTGTATCCATCTCGAAAGTGCCTTGGCATGTTTTTGGCACGCGGATATGGCTTCAGGGTAATGAACCAGCAATGGTTTCGCACCTCCGAGAGCACCGATAACAAGAACAATCATTTTAACCAAATATCCTAGGTATATATGTGGCAGCTCCCGTATAAGATCTCGATACCTCTCACCCTTTTCGTTCTCCTTCACTGTGACGTTGCTGTGTGCCGCAGCCGAGAAATCAATCACAAACGTAATTCGTTTCTCTTTATTAAAGAGTACGATGTCAGGCCCCGAGTGTTCAATATGCACTTCTGGGTCGAATTTGTAGTTCCAGCAAGTTTTGCACACCTCGTTTTCGGAAATTTACGCTATCACTCCGAGTGCATTCGGCAGGGGATGGTTGCGGTTAACACCATAAGGGCGACAAAGATGGTAATAAAGCACTCTTAGCGCCGCAATGTGTATGTGAAAATACGTCGTTCTCGCGTGAGTAAGACACCCGCATAGTATATGCCATAGGTGCTCAGAATGTGCATAACACGCTCTGCACCTGTCACTGGTAACTTCTTGACGTAAGATGCGGCTACGGTATACCAAGATGGAAATAACATGGTCCTGGCACGCGAAAATGAAACCCTCTGTGCCTGAATTGAGTCCGGATGATTGAAGGAAAGCAAACTTTAACTAGATTGACAAGGACTGATTTTTTACATTTCTGTGAAACTTTTCTTGCATTTTCTTGTCGTCGAGCCGTTCGAGGAAGTTGTTGACCCCTGCTTTCTTCACTCAGGCTTTAAGAAGTGAGACATCCAGATGGACTCATGCACTTTTCTAACTTCTGATTTTAAGATCCAGGCCAAGGGTCTCAGCCGCCTGCTTCGCGGCTTTGTAAAAGAACGCTCCTCTGCCAATCTCCTCGTAGTTCCTGACCATCTTCAGGAAAGAATCTTTTCCATTTTTCACGATGTGAGCTATACCCAAGGTGATTCGTCCATAAAGACACTGGATATTTAGAAGTCCGCACCCGCCTTTGAGGCGTGGAATGTATAAACGCGGAACGGACGAATTGATATGCAAGCTCTTCTGCATATGCATGATATTATGTGTGGCGGTATCGATGGCCGCGAGCTCGTGCTTCGTACACAGGACCACCCTTAAGGAATAGAGTAGAACTGGGACGGCAAGCATGTTAGTTGCAGATATTTGTTTAACGCCGACAGATTGGAAGATCAAATCTGTTGATGAAGACGCTTGCATCTGCTTCGGAGAGCCTTCTTCACTGATGTTATATCCTGAATGCGGCTCCCTGACACGCGTCTCTCCAGCGCCAAGGTGTCTAATAGCACTCCTGTCCACGAGCTTAGTGTGGTTGTGAGCGCTAGCAAGACGTCCTGGCTTCAAAAAAATCTTGGCATACTTGCCCAATCTAAAGTCCACACCAATTTCTCATGTGCGTCCCTCGACGAACCTTAGAGCATACTTAAGATTCTGTGTCCCAGAAGCATAGATAAAAAACATTGTTCTCAAATCTCTTCCCGCATAGGTCTAATTGTTCGAACAATCATTTCGTTGAGCATAGCTGTAAAGATCTTATACAGCGTGTTCAGACAAGTTATTGGCCTGTATTTCCTTGGATTGGACAAGTCGCCTTTCTTCGGTAGGAGTACAGTGCGTCCTAACACCAACAATTGCGGAATGGGCGTCTCCGACTTCAAGTGTGAGGTGAAGATCCGGGCCAGATGTTGGTGTGTAGGAGTGAACTTCTTCCACCAGAAGTTGTCGCCCAGCCAATCTCCTGTTTCAGTTGATGCAAGCACCTCTTGGCCCTACGATCTGTCGTCGACTTTACCCTTCAATTTGGATCGGCTAAAGCTCTCGCCACATTATGAACTCAACAAATAATGGTCCAGATGTCGGACTTCTCCGAGAGATCCTCACGAAGGACGGCGTCCATTTCAGCCAGATCTTCAGGCTTAGGAAGAACCTGGATGTTAATGTTTCTCCTTGTCCTGAGGTCGCCATCGTTTCTCAGAGGATGCCTGATTTCCGCGGTTGGTCTTGATATCGCGTCCTCTTCTTTATGTGCAGCTTGTTCTTGCAGCGGTTGGGAAAGCGTTCCGCGTACATATCCTGTTTCCAAGAGGCTGCCGTCGCAGTTTCGCAACGCCTGTTGTGAAACATGCGAAAGCTCTGGGTGTTTCTGGTATCCAACAGAAACCTTCCGTACAGGGACCGATATATACGAGTATGTATATATCAATATCGTTTTTCAGGGCGATACCATGAGCTATAAGCTCTCTTCTCTTTTGCATTACACTTCTGCCACTATCTCTCACAAATTATGGGTTCAGCTCACATTGTAGCAAATGAAAGAGATCCTCTCCTGAAAATGGTCAGGAACCACGAGATGATTGGCAAAGGAGCGTTCCTTTTCAAAGTAATAGGGGTTTTCTTTCAACACTATTGCTCATGATTCTATGTGAGTTCTGTATGATTGTGAGTTATTCGTAAGGCAGGATAGGGCAGGGCTTTATTCAAAGTTTGCTGACGGAAACTGACCTACGTCAATATGATAAATAATCTTTCTCACATACCAGTTTCAGAAATAAGGTCTCAAGTCGATATGCGTTAAAAAAATAACCTTTAGGATTTATTTATTTATTATCAGTCTATAGTTATTGTTAAATTTTGGGATCGTTACATACTTGCGAGAATAAATTAATTCATTAGTATACTCATTGTATCCAATATTTCATATATTTCTCATGAAGTAGAATAACATATTTACATATGAACATTCAAGCTCAAATATTATTCAATAAAGTTCAAAATACTAATATCTCCTCGATAGGACTAGATACAGGAAAATCGTTGGGTCATGCATTCGTGAAGTCATCTGAGGCAGGGTTTAAGAAATGCAGCAGTGAGACAGATGGCCATTTGCGTATCTAGTTAAAAGAGAATTCTTTACAGGTCAGGGTTAGAAGTGTAATTACATAATCTAGGGCGATAATAGTAATGAAAGTTAGAAGCAATAGCGCAATTTTGCTATAAAAAGGGTGTTCAGCTTTTTGTAGGAAATTTACATCTTTGACAGGAGGGTGCACATATCGGGCAGTTAATTTGAATGATCTGGATGACAGAATCAAAATAGATCCATTCCATTGGTGATTCTAATTTTGAGGAGGGTGGGGGCTGAAGTACATGATCACTTCTAGTTTTCAATTGAAAATAGTCAAGACTAAATAAAGCGAAAGCTCACAATAATCGGTAAGGTCTGTATATTCTATGATTTCGGGGGATGAACATATTTTGCCGAAAAACGTTGGATAGGTTCGCCGAAGTTGAATATTAGTGAATGAGTACGTGTAAGTATTTTTCGAAATTGCGAAATAAGTGGAATTCGGTTTGATATAGTATGTTCTGAATTTAGCATCAGGAAATATAGAAAACTTGTATGAAGGGTGTCATCTATTGAATTCCATTTTTTTTGTCAGTTGGAAGGAAATAGAAGCGTAAAACATAATTGTGTCATCCGTTTGAAACGTTTTGACACCTGATTATACCTGATTACTGATTACAAATACTTGACTCTCGATTGCGGGTTTCTTAAGGCCTCCTCTTTGGATTAGCCTCCCCAAACTTCGCGCATCTCCATGTCCCAGAGAGAAGGGCGATCCCGGGCTCGATGTCCTTGGCGGCGCAGAGGTAGCACTTCAGCGTGCTGTTGCACGCCGCAGCCCTATAGCCCTTCTCGCCGCACCTCCAGCAGTTCTTGATCCTATCAAGACTCCCACACTTTGCTGCCAAGTGTCCCTACTCCTGGCAACGTTGACACCTGGTGGCCCTCAACCTCTTCTTCATTCAGCAGAACACTCACCTCACCTGGAGCTACCCTGCGCGGATTACCCTTGCAGCCAGCTCTTCGCTCAGTTCAAAGTGTCTTCTCACGGCTTTTCTTACCTGCTCTTCCTCCGTCATCGTATCGAGGTCCATAACCTCCGTCACGATGCGAGGAACTAGCTCGGACGCATTTTTCCCGTTCCCTACAACCTCCCTTATGGCAGAGGTCAGTTTCTCCCTGCCTCGCTTCCCACCTGGATAAGAACCTCTCCGTTCCTGGCTTACCATGCACGATTTTCACATCAAGGGTGTCTGGCTTCACACTGCTCTTGAGCTTCCTGAGTACCTCGGCGTAACTCAAATCCTCGGCCGCTTTCATAAGATCTGCCTTAAGTCGCGCTCGTATCTGGAACTCCTTCTTTTCCTCTTCAAGCCTATTAATAGGTTTCTCCTCCATGGATTCGCTCGTTGTTGCGGCGAGTTCAGCTCTTTCTACTGTCTGAGTCTCCTTATCGACTATTTGCGGTGCACTTCTGACCGACTCCTTTGCTCCTGTAGTCCGTTTCACCTCCCTCATGTTGCGTGCGAGTGTGCCCCATGAAAACCATTCGTAAAACAGGTCAAACGACCTCCTCTGCTTTCTTTCATCCTTCAGCCTTTCTAGCACCCTCCGCGCATCGTCGAGTCCATCTCTTATCAGCATGTACATATTTCTATGTATGCCACAGAACGCCACTATTTCATTCAGCAAAGTCTCCATTTCCTTGAGCCTCTGTACCTATTTATTTCTCTTTTCAATCAAGTCAAGCTTGTATTGCCTTGCTTAAGACTTATCCAACTCTCCGTTTCTCATTTCTCCTTTGGTCTCCAAGACGTCCAACTCCCCTCCAAAAAGCTCCTCAAGAAAACATCTATTAGACTTATCATCCTCCATATCGAATCCCAGAAGTGGCTAGGGAAATATACGGTCTGCCTTCGCAGAGCCCGGCATGCAGGGATAAGGTCTCAATACTCTCGGAGGTGACATGGTATCCTACAGACACCGTGAGAAGCACCACTCCCTGGTGCCACTCAGCCTTCAGCACGGTTGTTCACGCATTGGCTTGAGGGTTTCTCCTTCAGGACCATCCCTGGACCTTTGCTCGCGACGGCGTATTTAGTTGTGTGACTGTATTCAGCAGAAACCATCGGTACAGGGCCCTCCTTATCCGCAACTCTATCTAAAAGTTTGGAAACCAAACAGCTATATGTAGTTAAATCTTTGTAAGACTTGCTTTTTTCAAATCATTAAGGGTTTTATTCAAATTTCATAATGCTTTCGGGATTTCTAAAGTGAGTACTCTAAAGATTTAGGTTTGTTTGTCACGTCCGCGGAAGTAATAATGTGGAATTTCCACGAAATAATTGTTTATGTCGTTACCGAAGGGCTTAACGTTTGAGATTTGTGTACACTCGAGTAGTATATTGATTTCCTCAGTAGATAGATTCTAGTCTCCCTAAAGTTTTTTGTAGTTCATGATGGTGCTTGTTGTAGTGACCGAAGGTTTCATGTCACCGATTTCCTCAGAACTCCTTATCAAAGGGATTTTCAAGTCACTGCTTACCAATTTGAAGACTGTATTTAGGTTTTCAAAATGACGGATCAAATAAAGCGGCCCAAAAATCAAAAAAATTGTTGTAATTCTACTAAGAACGACTACCAAGAAATTCTTTGGATCGGTGATTACGACCTTGAAGTCAAAATGCGGAATTTATGAATGGCGGATCACTAGACTATCTTGCTTCAATTGGCTGGTTCACGCCGTATCTTGCCTTAGTTAGCTAGATAACTAGACTACCTTGCCTTAGTTAGCTGGCCCATTGGCCTGCTTTGTCTCATTTTGCTGAATCATGCTCTATCTCGACATACTATCCGCAATACTTGATTCGCCATTTTAAAAATTTAAATTCCGATTTAAAATTTATTATGAGCGACGCGAAAGACCCTTTGATAGAGAGTTCTGAGGAATTCGGTCTGATGAAACGTGCTGTGCTTAGGTATCGAAGAAAATGAGATTTATTAATATAAAGTGTTCTACAGTTGAATATTTAACCATATCGGAAACCACGCATATGCATTTCCGTAGATTTTCTCATAAGAAACCTGAATCTTTTAGCCGAAATGAGGAATATCATCGCTTTCCAAAAGTATTTTTATCTGAAGATCTCGACAAGTGGCCTTTTTCGCTAGACAAGTTTTGCTGCCAGATTCAAGTTCAGCGCTGAAAATTACGTAGTAAAATACCTTCAGGTCTCAGTGGTGAACATCTCGGCGGCCTGTGTAATCATTAATTTCCTTCAGATTAACAATAGAGATGGACTTCCGATCGCTCAATGTGAATGGAATATCAGCCAACTTTTGGAAATAGATACCAGGTGTTTTTATAACAGGTTCGCATTTGTACGACAGGGGAAAGCTGATAACTGACTTCCATCTTATTATAATAATGAGAAAAGTTAACAGTTTTTGGAGAATCATTTCGCTTCTTGATCCTTGACCCTAAAAAAGAAACAATACGAATAGAATAATATATTATGCTCATTTATTAATGATGCTGAAGAAGAGCACTAAGGTGCGTGCCATGAGTTAATAAGCTAGGATGATGAGTTGTAAACTTTTAATAAGTTAGGGTTTCATTTTTCTACCAGTAAGTTCTAAAATTTGAACTTTAAATTGTTTAATGCAATTTGATCTATGATATTCCTATTTGATTATAGGAACTTTAGTGAGTGGAGGAGAGATATTTCTCAGTGAAATGTAATTGAATTAAAACTTTAGGCATGGGTTTTGTGGTCGAGATCCACATTCAATGCATTTTTTTAATGTTTCAGAAAATGTTTAGTTTTTGGTAAATTTACTTTGAGAAGTTGACGGTCCGTGATCGAGGAAAGGTTTGGTTTCTTCGTCATTGTCTTCCTTGGGAGTTTGTCTCCCTTTATTCAGGAGTGGACTAATTTTTGTTTTTGTTTTCTTTGAGTTGGGCATCTTGTCATGAGAAATTTTTGATTATAAAATTAATTATTGATCTTTGGGGTTTTCATTGTCCAACAAGAGCGCTGCAAGGAATGCTATAACTTCAAAGTTGCTTTTGTTTCAGCAATTGAAATCGTTTTCCCAATTACTGCTGCTTTTACTCTTAGTACTTCACACATGACATGAAACTTTGCAGACCGGACTTTTCGTGAGAATTCAGTGTTGAATACTGCAGGGCTGAAAGGCCATGTATTTCGCAGTAATTTTCGATTTCAAAAAATACAGCTAGTGCTGTTACTGAATCTCCACTTGAGAAGATGGATATAGATGACAGTTTGTTTGATACGTGGGGTTATCTGTGGATAAATTAGCGATGCTAGAATTGTTTCCTATTGGCTTCTCAATAACGCTTGCAGGTGCCGTTTTAATGGGACTCCTAGTATCTGGAGGTAAAGCTGGATTTCTACATACGTAGATGCAATAGAAGATTAGTTACTGAATTCCCAAGTGCATCAAGTAGATGGATAGACCATCCAAAAACCGAATGAAGAGCATAATCAATAATTACTGTACCTGCTATGAGTTTAATGCCTGGAATTATTATCATCTAATAACCAAATCGTCAAGAATTTTCCCCATACAGTTTGTGCGATTTTATCCAAAGTTTCTTGATCTAGAAATAAAATACCAAAATTCTCTGATTATTTGTGAGTTTTCCCATTACTACCCTAGCCAGGATCCAACCTGGTCCCGTTATTAAGTGATAGGCAAA
>JAUMHM010000051.1:3126062-3147103 GCA_032362435.1 Melikaiella ostensackeni | reverse complement strand
AAACTGCATTCACAACTGGGTTTGGTGTTGTTATATTTGTTCCCACGAGCAGCTACGGAAAGAGTTAGTTCACCGTTGCAGTGAAAACGTCCTTAACTTTAACGTCTTGTTTACGTAGTTGAACAGAGAACGGTGGCATACTTGGTCTTTGCTAGAAAGTAGTATGCATAATTCAGTTTCGTTGATATTGTGTACGTTGGATGAGTAGTGCTTTCTGATTGAGGAGTAGATTGGACATTTAGTGAAAATGTGCATAAGTCCTGCTTTTCGCACAGGTTACATATTTCATAGATGTGTTTGTGCATCTATTATAGGCGTTTCAGCTTTTGACGTCAACTTAATGATGTACATTTTTATAGATATACGTAGTACTTGCACTTTACTTCAAGTATTCACTACCAGAGATACGTTTTTTGCAACGCGATAATCAGGTATGATTTTAAAAACAATTGAATAATTTCAATCCCTAATGTTCTAAATTTAAATACTCAAAAATTCCAAATATTTCACAACTTATATTTAATTAATTTATGGAAAAAATGGTTAAACCTTCATTCTTTTCAAATAAATACGTGTATACAACCATAAAAAAGTTTTTTCTCATACAAAACTTAATTTACCTACAAAGTGCAGTCAGACGGTTTTAGCTGTTCATACCTTATTTATGCTTTCTTCGTAGTATGCACACATAAATCAGCTATTTCGGGAGTTCTGCGAGGAAAACGGTCAACCACACACGGCTAGAATTATTTTGCCGCGGTGAAAATTCGAACTTCCCACGTTTAAGGCAATTGCGATTTTTTCGGAACGAATGGTAGCATCTGTTATTTTTACTAGAACTTGACTCCAAAGTTCAGTTTACAGAAAAAAATGCTTCGTGGGGTCCACTTAGTTTGTTGGTTTCCATTGCATCCGAGAACAAAATGTTCATACCGAAATTAAAGTACACGAAATCCTATTATAAAAAGGATATGCATTTCGGACAGCTTCATGCGTAACCATAACACTAACTTCATGCGTAGTTCCTAAACCCTGTTAGTGAATTCAATTGGCCACTGATATCTAATGTAAGACAACGTAGAAACAGCCAATCAGTTGTCGAGAGCAAGATCACTCGTCGAGACTTGAAAGCAAGATTCGATAAGTCAATAATTTAAGTAGGCGCAAATTTCGAAAGAGTTTAAATTTAGTTGCTTAATCAAATGAATTAATGCAATTCTTGAAAAATTAAGAATACGAATGAATGTTTTTTAGTCGAGTTAGTTATAAATGAGGTGAAATTCATTGCTAGTTTCTAAAAAACGGTGAGAGATGCGCGAAAACTGAAAAAATGTCAGGGTTTCATGTAGGGGAATGGTCCTCGGTCACCCCGAACCATCACAGTTAAAATATTTTTTTTTTTAAATAAAAATGTTGAGTTACCTCGAAACGGTTAGGGATAAGTGAAAACTGACCAAATCTTCTGGATTTCGTGAAGGATGATAGCCTTCGACTGCCAATAAAAAATTCAGCGAAAAGATATTTCAAGTTAAAAAATAATAAAAGTTCTGAGTTTTCTCAAAAACGGTGAGATACATAAAAACTGAAAATATTTCCAGGTTTTTATAAAGGGGGATAGTTATTGGCTGAGGATGAGTCATACAAATATCTGGGTATTGCTGAGCCTAATGACTGCCTACAAAGTCTCACATTGGTTCTTAGAGGTCTCACAACTCGGCCAACAAGATCAGGGCTATCAACAAGTATGCCATCCCCGTCCTCACGTACTCCTTTGTGCCCATCAAATGGTCAAACACCGACCTTGAAAGGATAAACAGAACCATCTGCGTTGAAATGACTAAGCACCGAATGCACCACAGTAATTCGGCGATTGAAAGGGTAGTTTCACCACGACATATACGGGGTAGGGGCGTTGGAGTTGTCAAGTCACTGTGTAAATCACAAATTATACAGTTGCAAGACTATTTTAACAGCAAGCGAGATGTTGCACACCACAACACTATCTGTGAAGCAGGTCTCAATTACACGCCCTTGAACTTGTCCTCAAAAGACGCCTTGAATATCCGGGTAGAAAACAATAGAGGAATTAGAAACGAAATGGAGGCAAAAAGCTATCCATGGCGAGCACACCAAAACGTTAGAACAACATGAAGTGAATAGAGAGGCATGGAGTGTTGAGATCGCCACGTAATCGGCATCTGTCAACCACGTATTGATGTAAAATGTGCTTGCAATAGTTTTTAGTGCTGACAACCCTGTCCTAGATCTTTATCACAAATCCCTCCGTTTCCGGAAACAAAACGCCTTTTATTCGGCCAAATATTGAATGCCTCCCTGTCCACTTCATTTTATTCTATCATTTTGGGCTGCTCGCCGTGGATAATTTTTTGTCTCCATTGCGTCTCTAGTTCCTCCATAGCTTCTGCCCCGATATTCAAGGCTTCCTCTGAGGACAATTTCAAGGGCGTGTAGTTGAGATCCGCATCACGGATGGTATTGTAGAGCGCAAGATCGCGCTCACTGTTAAAATAGTCTTACAACTATATAACATGTGATTCACATAGTTACTTGACATAAAAAACGCCTATTCCCACTCTGTATCGTAGTAGCACTACCCTTTCAATCGCCAAATATTGTGGTGCATCCGATGCATAGTCATTTCCACGAGAATGGTTCTATTTATCCTTCCCAGGTCGGTGTTTGACCAGTTGATGAGTCCAAAAGAGTACAAAAGGTCAGGGATGGCATAGGCGTTAATAGGCCCGAGTTTGTTGGCCGAGTTGAGAAAACTCTTCACAACCGATCTGCGCATTGTAGCGAAGGCAGTCATTATGATTTTTTTCAACTCCTATGATTAAATGCATTGTTCTATTTGTATCTAGCTGCTGATAGGACCCTACTGACTCCTAGATGTTTGAGACGTTTAGCGCATCTTGCAGGCGAATTGCCTGTAGCCGAAATTACAATAGGATGAATGGATGAATGTTTCACGTGCTTTTAGGTTTTTTTCATTAGGGTGGACCGCAAAATGTAATTTTCAAGTAATATTAACGTAATAGGGCTCAAAAGTTGTGGTTTTTAATGTAAAATAAGAATTGATTTTCTCAATTTTCATGAAACAATAACTTTAGGTGGTGAAATGACGTTTAAGTTAAGAAAATTAAGTAATTACTCAATTATTCCAATGTGGATCGGTGGAACTGCTGTACCAAATTTATATCAATATATTTATTAACTGAAGCAGAAAATATTGTCTTGGTTCACTTCGTTAGTGTCCGAAATTATTCATAACTCACTGCGAGAAGGTGCCTTTCAGAAAAGTCTACCCTGGACCCTACCCAACCATTAAATTATTCACTCAGTTTTGTCGTGGGCTTTGTTTTCAAATTTTGTCAAAACAGCTCTGCCTTTTACAAAGGTTTGAATGGCACTATCTCGTCTTGTCACCCCACACACCTTAGATGAAGCTTCTGTCACCACCTTTACCCTTCGCTCTGCAGCTCGTGTTTGACATGAAAATTTCGATATGTGAGACAAAAGCGGTTGTGCATCCTCGAGAAGTCACAGCTGATGACAGTTCTGCTTCTCACGAATGCTGAATGCTGAATCACAGGATCAACAACCACAAGAAGTTCGCCAGAAAGCTGTGGAATTCGTCTTGTAGGCACCTGCTCGGAGTGAGTTCTGAATAATTTCAGAAATTAACGAAAGGAACCAAGATCTGCACACTAGAAGATTATTTACCAATGTTGCTGAGGCTATATTTATTGGCTGTTTTAAAGATCACTAAGTTGTGAGCAAAACATTAGTAAATCCATGTCCTCGACTCAATTTCTGGTAGGGCCTCTAAATACTCGTACTTCTTTCAATAAGTCTAACAAAAACAATTATTTAACAATATTTTCTACTTCAGTTAACAAACATATTATTATGCTAATATAAATTTAGTACAGCAGTATTCTCCGTTCCACATTCGAATAATGTATTGAATGTACTAAATTTTCTCAACTTTGACGTCATTTTACCACCTGAAGATATTTTCTGATAAAAATTGAAAAATTGAATTCTTATTCTGCATTTAAAACCACAAATTATTAGCCTACTACGTTATGATTACTTAAAAATTACGTTTTTTGGCCCACCCTAGTCTTCATTTCATGACTATACTAGTGGACAGGCACTGGAATGTATCTATAGAAAGGCATTCACTCTGTTAAGAGTTCTAAGTTTGGAGCAAGTTGTTGATATATAATGCCCGCTACATCAATATGTCCATTCGTGTACTCTCCCTGAGCCATTCCCCGACAATGACCAACGATGTGCTTGATGGATTCGTTGGTACTTCCACGCAATCGGCACCTGTTAACCACGTCTTAATGTAATAAGTGCTTGCGATAGTTTCTGGCGCTGACCAGCCTGTCCTAAATCGTTATCACGAATTCCTCTGTTTCCGTAAACAGTACACCCCTTTTCAGCTGAATATTGGATGTCTCTCTGTCCATTTCATCCTTCTCTGACGTTTTAGCGTAGTCGGTGTGGATACTTTTTGTCTCCATTGGGTCTCTAATTCCTCCATAGTTTCTGTCCTGATATTCAAGGTCTCCTCTCAGGAAAAGTTCAAAGGCGTATAGTCGATATTCGCATCACTGATGTTATTGTAAAGCGCAATATCTCGCTTGCAACGTACGGACAACGATAAGTACAAGTACAGTGGCCTGTCAGGGAACAACACAAATAGAAAACAAGCAGTAGACATATACATCCGACAAACGCAAGACACGTTAAAATTTTTATAGTCAACATTTAAAAACACATAACTTAGTCAAATTGAAGAAAAAAAATTAATGGAGACAAATAATCGAAATGGCCTTCCACAGCAATCCAAAGGCAGCTAGCCGCTTTCTTTGTGGAGGATGAATAGTGACACTTTTCCAATGCCACGCCCTCATGATTTCTTGCCTGAGCAAGCTAGGCTGCCGTCTTGATGAAGAAAAATGACACCTGCATTTTGTCGTAAGGCCTGTTCACTTTTACGTCACAAAGCGAAGCTAACTCGGAAGTTAAACTGTGAATATCATGTTTCTTCATCAGGACGATAGTACATTTATGGATCTTGGTCGTACAGCCCTCTTGGATGTTTCTGTCAACAGTGTGGTCCGTAAGGATAGTCCACTTCCAGTATAAGCGATAGTTCTCGTTTTCGAGGACAGCCACTGGGACAATTTGCTGGTGTATGATCTCAGCAACATCATTGTGTCTGTGAGTATACTCGTTATGAGCTATCATGCTGCAGTCATTAATGATGTGCTCGATGGATACCCTGGAATCAACACCATCCGCACCGATTCTCCACAGATAAGAAAAGTATATGATTTCGGTAATTGCTGATGCTGATTACCTTTTTCCCTATGATCTCGATAAATCCTTCGTTTAAGATTAGAGTGCGTCCCTTCATAGCCACAGGTTGGATGCCTTAGTATGCACGTTCATTTGTGTGATCTGCGATGCGTGCCTAATTGTCAAGCCCGAGCTCCGCGCTGGCCACTGCCCGTTCTTTTCGCAATCCTCTGCACTTGTGCAGCCCGAGTTAGTAGATAGGCTAGGCCGGTTTTGGACATCGATTCCTGTTACCGACCCTTCTAGAAGAGTCAGAATTGGTGACGTCATCGGTATTAGTTTTTAGTGGCAGCAAAGGTATGTTGTTTGTTACTTGTTTTTAAATTTCGAGCGAAATTTCTCCAAGAAGGACATTCAGCGCTTGAGCGGCTCTTTCTTTAATATTATCATTTTACGTTTGATACGAGAAGTATGATTTTGTTTTCAAGCTTCTTTCTAAAGCCGGAGTGCCCATTAGATAAAAGTCGCCTTTGAGCGGTAAGTATCGCATTTATATTTCCTGTGCGACCCTTTCTTTAATTTTATCATTTTACGTTGTATCATTTTTAGAAATAGTTACTAGAATTTGTTGAAGTGACATACTGTTTGTCTGAGATTGTTGACCAAGGATGGTATGTGCAAAATGGAATGTGGTGTTAATAACAACTTTAATTGAAAGCAAGTGGGGGTCTACATAAGGGGATATGAGACTAATTTTTTTTCAGGTGACAGCTAACCATCGGGTTGATATTGTAGATGCCAAGTAGTGAAAAAAGTGAACTTACAATTCGCATAAACACTCTTTTGAAAAATGTTCGAGAAGTGAAGCACTTAGTGGGAGAAAACATAAAATTTCGAGATTGAACAAAAAATTTGAAAAACTTCAGTTTGCGGGAAAAAAATTAATTTTGAGAAACTCAACGAAGTTGGACAGCCCGAGGATATCTTGCCAATGAAAAAAATGAGGGAACTGAAGATTAATAAAATCTACGTGGTTACTTACGTTAAAAGAGTGCAAACACAATTCGGACCAAGAATTATTGTTGATCTTGAAAATAAGTTTACCGATTTTCTACCTGAATGAATGATAAAAGTGTTTGAAGAGTATAAAAACTTGCTTAATCGAATACAAAATTTGTGTAAAAAGAAATTAAGTGAGCATTAAATATTTGGGTGGATACTACAACCTTATTGAATTTATCCAAAACTGAAAAATGTCATATCTGCCACAAAGCCAATTAATGCTGGGAACTACGCATAATTTGAATTCATCGTTTACGAAACAAATTATCGTGGAAGCACAATTGGCTAACACTGAAAACTCGACTGCGCTGGTGAAATTTATGTCGAATCCCCCTCGTATCAGCCTCTTCTTGAGCCTTGAAGATTGGAAGATGTTCAAAAGTTATTTCAACATTATCACTAAATTTTTTAATGGGAAAGGAGAAATGAAAGGAATAATCAACTGTGAAAATGTATGCATACGCTTTGGGTCTTTTTTCAACAAGGACGATATTAATTCATCACTTTGGAGCAAACAGAAAACGAGAAATCCATTCCTTGTCTTATGACGAGAGAATCAACGTTTTGCAGTTCTGAAGGAACTACACATTTGTATTGATCAACGCTGTCAAGAATTATCTACTATGCCACTTCAAACATTGAAAGACTTTATTGTGGAAATAGTTTATGGATATCTTTGGTGCAAAAGTGAAGTTTTTAGTGCAAAAAGACTTCAATCATATGTGAAAAAAAATTATAAAAGTTTAATAAAAAAAGCATTTAAAAAATGTGCTCTTTTAAGACATTTAGATTTCAAACGTTTATTTTTAGAAATGATTTGAAATTTGATTTTTAGAAATGATAGTATTTAAAAGCTAGTTTTCAGTGAATAGGTACTAAAACTAAAGAGAAGAAAAACACGCATATGTCAATGTGAGATTTTATTAATAAAATATAGATATTCAGTGTAGACTTGTTTACAATTCATTTTTATTTACCCAACTATTATGAGAATCATGGAATCCTAACCGTTTCACAAACAATTTATTCCCTTGTTTTCTAAGTACTTTTTCAACTAGATAAATATCAGGATATTTAACTCTAGAAATTTCGCATTCATAAAAACTACCAGATACAGGATTTTCCTTATAATCTTTGAGAATATACATTTCTGGATCAGTATTTTTCATATGATCTACTGTAAATATTTCAGTTGTCCAATTTTAAGTATAACCTTTCTCGAATATATGTTTCAATTTATTCATGCTAACTTCATCTTCTACTTCAAATTTTTATTTCTTAAGTATACGCTCAACATTAAAGTTCTTCTTTTATACTTTCAACAACAATTTTTTCTCGATTTGCTTAGTAACATCTTTGGGCTTCATTTTGATTGTTCTATGGGGACGACCATAAATCACGTTATCGGTTTTTCGCTGCATTTCGACCCCCCAGCCCCCGCCCTCACACACAAAAAATATATTTTCAAACTAATAGTTAAAGACTAAAAATGAATTTTAAAGTAATAAAAACTACTTCTGTCTAACTTAATAATTCATTCAATTAAATTTACTAACTTTTGTTGAATAAAATTATATGCAAATTATGTAATTTGTTACATAAGAAGGATAATTAGTTAGAAATTGTGTTTCTCATGAACTTTTTTGGAAATAAATTTATAATTAAAAACGTCACGTAATCGGCTTAAACCCCCCTCCCCCCAAGTAATTTTCCGTGATATTTTTGCTGACCCCCACCCCCCTTTCCGAGTCACGTGATTCATGGACGTCCCCTATGTTTGGTATAATTATAAGAAGAAACTCAATTCCTCAAAATATTTAGCTATTTATAATTACCCTGCAAAATAAATTTCATGAACATTTTACTTTTTAAAGTACGATTGAAACGTTCACCAATTGATACTTTTAAATTTTCAAATGTAAAATACAAATTCATATTATGTCGCTTCATTAGACCTTCGAAATGTGAATTATAAAATTCTTTGCCTCTATCAACTCGTAAATTTTTTGATACACGTCCTTTGTCAAATGTATATTTCATTGCGGCAGTCACATCTTTAGTATTCTTGATTTTGACAGGTACAGCCCAAGCAAAGTTTGAAAATGTGTCAATTATTGTTAAGATATATTTGTGTCTATTGTTTTCCTCCTCACAAGGAAGCATTTCCGCAAGATCAGCTTGGCACGTTTCATGAATACCACGGAAGTCAACATGTCGACGTGGGTTGTTTTTTTCTAGCAGACTCATGCAGCTTTTTCACCACCTGCAACTTCTCTATGTCCATTTTCAAGTGCATTCGGTCTGGCATTCAACTGAGAAATGAGTTCTGCACTTTCAGATACTAGTTCTTGTATTGATTCTAAATCAGATTAATTTTTTTCTAAACTTTTATTTATACGAGTTTCCACAACATCAATATTCATATTATTATTAACTATTTCAGTTCGCAAAAAAGCTATAATATCATAGATAGTCTGCAAATCTTGTTGTACCATATATTGGATGAGATTTGAATTTACTGCATCATTTAGATCTTTAGCTTCAGCCACATCATATAGTTTTTTTTATTCTATGTCATAATGGCCGTCGGGGGTGAATTTGAATCCAATTCCAGGAGAACCTCGACTCTCCGCCTGCACTCTCTTAAATTGACGTCCAAACACATCGATACTCATTTTGCAAATGATGAGAATCTTAAAAAGCATGAATTAATAAATAATTTCAGCTTCTCGCAATTCTTCTATAATGGATATAATTTCTCAAATATGTTGTGAGATAAGTAGCCGTATCCGTTAGCTCTAGAAACAGATTCCTCTATCACCACTTCAGACATGACTTGTTCAGATTTGATGAGAATCAATTTGAGATTGGTCATCTGGGTTAACAACAATTGCAGCCAGTCTTATCCAGGTTTTAGGAATTCAATCAACTGTGTAGAGTACACACTAATCTTGAATACTCTTGAAAGCTGAAGAGTTAGCGATATCTGCAGACAGTTCATATTCAATTTGCACAATGTCATGAACGATAGGCTTTGAATGAAACAAGTTTTTATTTGGCGATTGAAGATTGCCTTCAAAGCCGTTAGGGAATGTCTTCGACTTTTGAGTTATTACCGTTTATTCTCACTGTGCCTTTTCGTTTGTCAAATTACAGAGTAACACTTTCCCTCGCTATTTTCGATATCAGTGTCAAAGTTTAGTGGTAATATTCAGAGCTCGATAGAGTAATTACACCTTTTGACTTGGTGTTTAAAACAAAATTCATTCATATCGTTATTATATAATAGCAGATTCAAATATCACCGATATTTCACTCATCATTATTATTCAAATTTAGATTATAACATGTATGTAGCTGATTTATTTAATGAATTCGAATAAGAGTTTTCGAATTATGTATTATTAAATCGACATATTGATATGATCCACCTTATCACATCAAAAAATCATTGACTCAATATTATTGAACGTTAATACGGTACTGCCAGGTAATAACTGCTTACAGTTTATCTTGAAATTTTTCGGTAGTTGATGCATCCCAGGGGTTATTCACTTCTGAACCCATTCGAAATCCCATGATCACCAAATCCATAAAAATATGAGAGAGAGAGACCTTAAAATGCTAAATTGACATTATGAGTAACCTTCAAGATGTTTGCGGAAATTTTGTTCCTCACAATTGCACATTTAATAAATAAAGACAGAAATTTACTGATAGGATGTATTATCTAAAAATGGTTCAGTAGGCCTGGTCCAGTAGTCCTCTTGTGAAGAATAAATCATAATGCATTATGCATTATTTAGGTGTTAACTTCTCTTCCAAGAAGACGTTGCATTTAATACGCCACACAGCGGCTCAGCTCAGAACTAATATTCACTGTGAATAATACACTTGCTGATATTTGTTTAAAAACCAGACGTGTACAAAATCATGAACTTGAGTAGACATATTTACCGAATCCTTTACTTTCGAAGATTTTCACGTAAGTTTCCTTTCTCACAATAGTGTATTGATTAAATAAAGACAGAAATTTTTAAAATGAACTCATTATCTAAAAATGGTCTAGTAGTCCTCTTATAATGCACTAATAGTAATTATAATGCACTATTTAGGTGTTAATTTCTCTTATGAGAAGACGTTGCACCTAATACGCCACATAGCGGCTTACTTCAGAACTAATGTTCACTGTGAATAATACATTTGCTAATATTTGTTTGAAAACCAGACGTGTCGAAAATCATGAACTTCAGTAAACATATTTGCCGAATCCTTTACTGTAATATGCCACCCTCTAGAACTTTATTGCTAAGGATGTCATCAAAATTGTTTATCAAATATTATGTTAATACAAAATAATCGTCTGATTTTAGATATACATATATTTATTTTTATCAAGCTTCTTTTAGAAATTTGCAATGCATTATGCATTATTAGATGGTACTGACAAAAAACTGAGCATAAGTCTTTGAGTCAAATATATATAACCTCATCTCCAATGTTATATTACATATTGAGAGATAAAGGCAGTGGACAATGCACTCTTGATTTATGTAGAAGTTGTCTCTGAAAAAGAACGCCTTATCTCGAGCTCCGAAAATGTTTACAGTATCATTACATGCAACGCGTCGAGAGACAGACGCATCGTGCTTCGCACTGAATGCAAGTGGTACTGAAAGAACGAGCATAATAACTAAATGCGTATATCTTGGATATAATGCTTTGCAACGTAAATATGTAATGCGTCATATAATTGACTATAAAAACAATACGGATCATGGTTCTCAATATTTACAACTGCTTTTTTACTTTGTATATATTTCAGTAATGTAACAAAAGTAGAAAAGCCTACTTGAAGTGGCGCATATCTGTTAATATTTACAAGTAAATTTATTATTTCCTTTAAAGACCAATTTGATTTTTCTCGTTGAAACTCCTTAACTTTAACTGAAAGCTCTTCGATTACGTCATTAAACCTAGCATTTATATCTTTCGAGGAAAGTAATTTCATTTTTGGTACTGAAAAATTAATTTTCTTCAATTATTTCACCATTTTTAATAGCTGTGAATTTAGCAGCAAAAAGAACATTAACTTTTAAATTTTCGCCTTTTTTCGAAATATTTTTTAGTTTTTGCTCAACCAAAGACTTTGAGTCTTTCAAAAAATTCCTCTAGTCTTTGTGTTTTAATTTCATAATGATTCCTGTTCTTATTCTATTTTTAAAGACTGATTCTAGATCTTTCCATCTTATAATAGGTTTATTTCTATTTTTACTCGCATTACCTTCACCTTTCTTCTGTATCAGTTTAAATTTTTGGTTCACACTTTTCAAAATCACCAGTGTCAATAAAATTTTATTTTTACTACGAACCGTAAATGTATCTCTATTTATTTTCAAAAGTCGAGTATTCTGTTTTTCCAAGTTTAATTCACTTATTGATTTCAACACTATTATCAAATTCTAATTCATGTTTTACTAACTCCTATGCTTTTTACATAATATTTATAATTTTTTACAACTTTTGGAATTCAATTTTTGTACAATATTCGTGAAAAAAAATAAACAACTCTTACGATATGCACAATTGTACAAGTTCACTGCAAACTCTTTGTTCTTCAACTGATTGTTAGTAACAAAGACCGCTTTATTTCATTTCCTTTCATTTCTCCTTCCGCATTAAAAAATGTAGTGATAATGTTAAAATAACTTTTGAACATCTTCCAATCTTCAAGGCTTAAGGCGAGGCTGATACGAGGGGGGCTCGACATAAATTTTACCAGCGCAGTCGAGTTTCCAGTGTTAGCCAATTGTGCTTCCACGATAATTTGTTTCGTAAACGATGAATTCAAATTATACGTAGTTCCCAGCATTAATTCGTTTTGTGGTAGATATGACATTTTTCAGTTTTGGATAAATTCAATAAGGTTGCAGTATCTACAAAAATTTTTTTTTTCACTACTCGGCATCTACGACATGAACTCGATGGTTAGCTGTCACATGAAAAAAATTAGTCTTATGTCCTAGCCTATCTACTCGAATTTCATATGGATGTCGTTTAAAAACTGCAGGATGATGTCGATTAACTTTTGCACTTTTTCTCTTGAGCTGGCGTACACTTTCAGGTCATCCATGTAAAGCAGGAGGGTAAGGTTCATCCCGTTAGCGTAGACATCGTCGTAAATGATGGATGTTAGGCACTTGTACAGAGTTAGAGGATAGGCAGACTCAGGAGGTCGATTTTATTTGGAAGCATGTGCGTGACACCCTATGTCATGAAACAGGGCGTCAAGTCTGGCTGATCGAGCATATTCTGATAGCTTTTAACCTTAACTCGTCCTCTTTAGCACCCCAGACACGTCAAAAGTTGTGACGATTAGAACCTCTATTTCTGAAATGTTTGATACACGATTCTTTTCGAAGTCGAGCCACGCTACTCCTAGGTTGCTTTTGTTATTTTTACCATAGATTTTTTTCCATGAGTTAGCCATGTCTTCCGCTCGTGGAACTTCAAAAGCCAGTTCTTGTTTTCTAGCTTCACTAATACCCAGGTAGAAATGCTTCACATCCGTTTCAAAGACGTTGTTCTGATTCTTTCTGGTGTTAGATTACTTGTACCTGCGCAGCCTAGCAGTCAGGACATCAACATCGTCAATAACTTCGTCAAACGTATCGGCTGATCAGATGGACGGAATATTGCGTAAATGATGTCCGCAACGTGACGAGTCAGCTGCAGGGCTTTGCTACCTCGCCTATATTGCCCAGCTTGCATCTTATTTTGCTGACCTCATCCTCAATTCTCCTCTTCCATGGCGGACCATTTCTACCCTTCTGACTGGCAGTGTTATTGCCCTGAGGCCTAGTTTTTAATCCCAGTGTCCTGACTGCGGCAACTGCTGCACAGTATACAAGAGTTTTCAACTGTGTAATAGATAGGTGTTAAATTAGATGAAATGGCAACACCTGGATGTGAAGGTGACCTAGCAGTGCCAATAAGGCATTTGTGATCTTGGCTTTTAGCAGAAAGTGTCTTGAAGTCGGTTCTATTTCTCGAAATTCCAGTAGAGCGCGTTGGCAATTTTCGTCTAGACGCGTAAGGTTTTCTGAGACTTCGATGTTGCTTGTGTCAACTCCGTCAGTCTCAGCATCCTGACCTACAACCTCAACAATTTCCTCTACAGCCGAAACATTTGGAGGTTCACCACTTTAGGCGGATGGATGTCATACTTGCCTTCTTATGGTTTCAATGTCCACCTAAGACATTAGCAACGATTAAGCGTTTTTGGATTGCTACAGGTTGTTCATTTACTCTTTCCACCAATTGAGGACATGCACTTCAAAAAAGACGAAGATGTTCTTATCTTACAGGTCCAACATTTTTTCGACCTGAAAGTAGATTCGTTTAGTTAATTCGTACACTTTATCCTGTTCCTAGTTTGTTAACCCTCCTCCTGCACTTGTAAAGTAGCTTCGCCGCCTTTAACTTCTGATCTTATTCGGTTGAGTTGCCCTGTGAAGAAAAGATTATTGGTTGGTTGGGGGTTCCCAAGAATCAAAGCCGTAAAAGTTTAGAAATCCATTTTTGAATTCCGAAATTTTGCTTTACTTATTTCCATTATTTATTTTCATTTATTTTCCATTTTTCTCACTAATTTTTAAACTTTTTATAAGAATAATAAATTTTCAAAGGGCTGACCCCCCCAATTTACATCTCCTAAGAGTCATCACGAGACCTCCGAGACAATAGTAGGCCTGCAAGTAAAGTAACGAAAAAGTTACAAATAACTGTAAGAATAGTAACAAAGTTACATTAAAAGTTATATGTCTAAAGGAGTAATCAAGTTCTCAAAAAGTTAAAAAGAACATAACTTTCTCAGTAACTTAGTTGCATATAACAAGTTACTACCCAACACAGTATTCACGCATAGCATACCATCCGAAGTGCTAACCTTGGGGGTTTTGTGTACCTACATCAGGCTACAAGACTTGAAGAAACATTACAAAAATATTAAAGCTTCAGGAAATTGTTTAAATATGTATAACTTACCGACTCTTGAATATACTGTAATAAGAAAGGACTAGCTCTCAAGTTGTCAACAGGGCAATCGAAAAATCCTTGTATCTCTTTCTGATGCAGATCCATAGTGATGATATGAGTCAATCCACTTTTGCACATCATTTTTGCTAGGAGCTTTGATACTATGCAGCCACGTTTACGCATTTTACACTGCTTTGAATACGGTAGGTATGGAATCACACCAACTATACTTTTTGCTGAGGAAGTTTTGCAGGCGTATGCCATTATAAGTAACTCCATTATGTTATTATTTACATCCTTAGTTCCAGTTTGTATTATGTATATGTCTTTGCCTCTAACAGAGTCACCAATTTCCACCATGGTCTCCCGATTAGTTTTGTAATATACGGCACACCCTCCACTCTTTACTCCTAGACGACTATGTTATACAAATTTTTAAACCTCACGACATTTTTTTTAAATCCATAGGTCATGACATAAGTATTTTGTCATATATTTTTAAGTTTGAGATTTGGTAAATATCCTTTCCAACACATAATGCAGAATTTGATCAATTCATTCATTTAAAGATGTGAAGATCTTTGTTAATTGTTTGTCTGTTATACTTCCGCTATTACTGATTGATTATTCCACCGCGTCAACCTTTTCCGGAGTCTACATATCTGACATCTCGCGGTTACATTCTTCATCTTTTAAATTACAATGAAAATTGTAAAAAAGTTCTTGAAATCTAGTGAACACTAAACATTCCATACCTACTGATTCAATCAAGACAACCAGTTGTATTTCAAAATTCAAAAAGAATGTTGGAAAGAATACTACCTCAAATAGAGTAAAGGCGCTAATTATCGAGGAGGTACCTATTGTCCTTGTCAAAGATGAAATTCTTTCTATTTTCCCTATGTCAGCATTTATACTTAAATTTTATGTATGTTAAAGTTTTAAGTTAAAAGAAATCAACTGTTTACTCGATAAAGTGTTGCCACTCGGAAATTTCCCAAATCGGTGCCTTAAACCTTAAGAAAAGTTATACCATGACCTACGTACTTGCAACGTGCAAACATTGATAATTTCAATTTATATTTACTTATAAGAGCTAGAGCTCACACAAAGAAAAAAAATCTGATGTCAACTCTTAATACCATTTTCCAGAGGACCTTGCATAGACGCTAAATTGTCAGTGTAAACAGATGACACCAGACATATTATTGTATGATTTTTCAGATTCGTAAACAGTAATTTCTGTGCAAAGCTGTTTCAAAATGTGTGCGTTTTCAATACTTTGGTTATTGACCCTAGGATTCCTTAAGATATTTAAACTTAAATCTCATTTTTCGAAGATAGTCTCACTCATATGCCAATCGCCGACTTAACCCCCATTTATTTTTTTTGCTACTTTTCCGTCAAATGAAAGCTATTGCACCAACTTGGCACTTCTATTTCATGTGAGCCCACACACACACAAAATTGTTCATTGAAGAAATGTCTAAAGTAGGCGTTAAATGCGAAATGCATAGTTTAGATTTAAACACTTTGCTATCGAATGAAAATAACCATCTTGAATGTAAATTGAAATGTTGTAGTATTAAAGTATTTACATTAAAAGCATTATTTAAAAAACATTTTGTGATGTGCTGCATGCGCCACTTTCGTACATCTTATAAACAAGGAAATTTAATCCTAAGAACATCCAGAAACAATACACCTCATAAATTTTTTGTTTGAAAAATAGATCGCAACGTACTGGAGCGGAATGAGACACTTAATGAAATGCCTCAATATCAAATTTTTCAAAAATTTTATGGAACATTTGAAGTATTCGACCTTAAAATGTTGCAATCCTTAACCCTAACCTCTGACCTGCATCAGACTCTACAGATAATCAATAGAAAAGCGATTTATATGTACATACCTTTCAACAATTCTATCAAAAATACATATAACAATTTTTCAATATTTCCACGTACATTGTCACAATAAAAATTGAATTCTACTGCAAAAAAACTCCTAAACACGCTAGACACATCTACTACACGATGCTACATTTCATATGTAGAGGTTTTAAACTGTTTTTTCATCTACTTTCCCTATTTGCTAATCGGAACAATGTTTTATTTTTATTTTGATAGCATTTTATGAGTTTCTTAGCAAACTTACTTGAAAAATATACCGAAAAACAGTTATTTTCTTCTGCTTGCTGGCAACTGATATTATTTTCTAATACAGACCTTAAAGTGCAGCTGTCATGCTTTTTTTGGTACATTTTTGTCGAAAAGATTCTTTTTTATACGCTTGCACCGTTAGCACCATAATTAGCACACTGCACAATCTGGTACAATAAAAAATCTCATCCTAACCTACGAACTGCTACGCAAAGAGGTTAGGTAAATGCATAGGAAGAGTTGGTTCATACCGCCCTAGAACAGTGGCTCATTCCGCCCCATACAACACTTTCAAGTAAAATCAAAGTTTCACCTACAGGTCTTTAAATTGCAGTTGTCGTTTTTTCCGAAATTATTCGATATCAAGCGAATATTTTTTCAAAAAGGAGTTTAATAACATTCTTTCTGATATTAGTACAAAGAACAGTTACAGAAAAAAGAATACCCTACGGTAAAATTGAGTGGCTCATCTGATCCCCTATGCAACTAAAATCTCTTAATATCATTTAATAATTAACTATATAAGAATCGTCCCTGCTGAAAGTAAAAGATTTGAAATCATCCGTTTTAATTCATATCCGTTCGAATACGTCTTCTTTACTCCGCGATCGGTTTGCATCCGTGGGATATCCGTGTATTCTCGCGAATCCTCATCTTATTCGCCAAATCTAACCATCTCAATCATAATCTATCTGTGTTTTATGTATTTCTATCCATTTCTATACATATGTGTTTGAATCCTTCATACTCCGTCCGTGATTGGATCCTTATCTAGCTGCGACGTATTTAGATTTTCCTCGTCACCAATCATGGATAGAAAATGCACCGTCCTAATATTTCTATATCTCCTTCAATCCTCTCTCTAAAAATTTATTACCTGTCCGTTTCAATCCTCCGTTTCTAGCCCACCTCTATATGTTTATCTATACGCTATTATGTTTTCCTATCAGTTTCTATACCTGTCTGTTTCAATCCTTTAATCTCTATCGGTATTTGAATCCTCATTTATCCGCGACGAACTTGGATTTTTCACATCACCTATCACGAATAGAAAATGTATCCATCCAAATTATTCTCTATCCCCTCCACCTCTCTCCCTCTCCCCTCTCTACCCCCTCTTCACCTCATCCCTCCCTCTCTATCCATATTTTAATCCTCATCTATCCGCAATGTACTTAGATGTTTTTCGTCACCTATCACGGATAGAAAATGTATCCGTCCTAATTATTCTCTATTTTCTTCAAAGCTCTGGAAATGGCGACGATGTGGCTCACTCGGTCGAGAAAAACCAGGAAGATCGGGGCAATGGCTGAAGCTAAGAAGGCAGGGAGATATGGCTTGGGTGAAAGCCCGGGGAGTTTTTTTTTTTCTGGCGTTTTGTACCGTCTTCTCATAGAAATCTTTATACATCCACAAACCAATCACGAAAAAGACAATTATGCCATTCCTGCTGATTTGACATACCAAACTTGGTTCCCGAGTGTCGGTTGCAGAGGACAATTTTGAATGGGTGGTTGGTTGAATTTTTACGGGGGTGATTTTTTTAGAAGAGGATACTCCACAGGGTGTGGATTTTCGTACAAGGGATTGACTTGTCACATGGGAAGTAGATGTCGTAGAGAGGGATGATTTGCTACAGAGGGTTGTTTCGCCAAGGGGGGCACATTCGCCACAGAGGGTTGATTCACCAATGAATGCGAGTTTTGTACAAGGGTTAATTGATCAAAAAGGCGGGGGGGGGGGGATTGGGTGAGGGTCTTATTAGCCAAAGGTGGGCGAATTTGTACAAGCTTTGATTCGTCAAGAAAGAAGCGATTTTGTACATGAGAGGGGGGACTTGCCACAGGAGGTGGATGTCATACAAAAGCATGATTTGCCAAAATGAAGACGAATTATTTGCAAGCGAATGATTATCTATACCTGATGGGCTTCCAACAGGGGGTCCTTCGTCAAAGCGAAGCGAATTCTTTACAAGGGGTTGATTCACCAAGGGTGGCGAATTATACATATAAGAGTTTAATTCGCCAGGGAAGGTAAACTTTTCACAAGCGAATGACTTAACACAAGGGGTGGATGTCAAACGAAGAAATGATTCACAACAGGGGGTGGATTTACAACCTGGAATTGATTCACCAAAAGGGGGTGATTGTCGGACTGGATTCTCCACTGGGAGTTGTTTTAGCTGAGGGGGGGGATTCCTCACAAGGTGTTGGTTCATCTCAGGGAGGAGATTTCCAACAGTGAGTTGGTTCATCTCAGGAAGGAGACTTCCCACTAGGTTCCCACCAGGGGATGATTTCCTAAGGGGCGGACATTATTACAGATGAGAAATGTTTGCCACAGGGATTAAATCCAACAAGGAAACTATTTAGGGAAGATTCGACACTCTAGGTATTATTGCCAGCGTGTACATATATTTTCTGTTTATTTATATCTAATGTCCGACTGGTAGGTATCAGAGTTTATAATTTCATGCGCACCATCGGGTCACAGTAGAATGGATCTGGTATTTACTGTTCAAAATAGTCCACAGCCTGCAATACGCAACAGATTTGGAAGTTTTTTTGGAATTATCCGCATTAAATTTCTAAGAAAACTTCAAAACCCGATTTCATGATTTCTTCTTGTCTTTAATAATATATAAAAAAATACAGCAGGATAATTAGCCAGATCAGCAATATGATTTTTTCGCTCTAAACAAATTACTTAAATAAACTCGTTGTTGAAAAGAATGATTGAAGATAAATTTAAAGAACATAAAAATTATATTTAATATTTTGTTTAGCTGTTATAAACAATTTATTCAAACAGATAATCCAGCATATCAGTTTATTATCAACAAAAATTATTTTGCACCAAAATCGTTCTGATTTATTACGTTGCCCAAAATGCTCTATCACGTCAGAATTTAGAGATATCTTGACCCAAAATTGATACAATGGCCTTTTTTCACACTGAAACAGGTTCGAATCCAGCATGCAAAAATCCATCCGAAATGATTGTTTATTTTGAAAAATTTAAGGGTTGATTTTTTGCAACCCCTATTACGAAAATGCGATTTTCCGTGGTCTCACATTTTTCAAATAAAACTATTAGCATATGGAAACACTCTAGGATGCCTTCGGGAAATACCACCTTTCAAGACAAGTCTTTGAAATTATTCTGAGGGTTGTTTTTTCAACCCTTGGAGAGATATGACACAGAAACCCCAACTTCTGAGCAACAAATATTTCAGCAGATTTTCTGATCACTTTATTGGAACCTGAAATCACTTCTGGATATCCTCAGAATACATTTCCAGGCGGTTCAACGAGAACAAATGGTGCAATATTCGGTTTCAAGAAATTGCAATATCCGTGCCTTATATGTGTAAGGGTTGAAGATACAACCCCTTTTACTAAATTAAAAAACTTCTGCTGTTTGGGAATGCTTTCTGAGGGCAACCCGGAGTGATTTCAGGATTCAATAACTTGATCAGAAAATCTGCTGGAAATATTCGCTGCTCAGAAATTGGGATTTCTATGTCTTATCTCTCCAAGGGTTGAAAAAACAACCCCAAAATAATTTTAAAAACTCATCTTGAACGAAGATGTTCACTGTGGGCATTTAAAAGGGATTCCAAATGCCGATAGTTTCATTTGCATAATGTGAGACCACGAACAATCGCATATTCCTTGTAGAGGTTGCAAAACTTCAACCTTCAAGTTTTTGAAAGTAAACAATATTTTTCGATAGACTTTTGCATGCTGAATTTAAATACATTGACTCACAGAACCCCTCTTCTCCTCTTAATTTAAATAGCAACAGTTTCGGTCCGGTAAATGGGCCCTCTTGAGGCTACAATGAATATGGGATGTACTAGTCAGTTTCAAGATTAAAACCAATACACGTAGAAGTATGATTGGCTACGTTAGTAGTTTAAGACATTAACATGTAACGTCCATTTTTTCACAATAAGTGACATAAATAAACTCATTTCAACCTGTGTTTTATAATTAACATCGTGAGAGAATTTTGAATAAAAATATAAATCAGGGATGTCCACAGATAGTTCCCTGACTCGCTTCCCTTCTCCTTCTCCGAGCGTTCTCATCGCACACTCGTTCGCTCTATATATATACACCCTCAAGCTAAGACGTGAACAACCAGCCGAAAGCTGGATGGCACCTGGGTGAGGTGTCCTCAAGCAGTGTCTCTGGGATACCGGGCGACCTCCTAGAGCATCAGCCTAACCCTTGCATGCGGGGCTCTGCAAGCGTGGACAAACCCTTTCCCTAGCTCCTCTTGGGAACAACTATGAGAGCACCAAACCCAGTTGTGAATACGGTTCAAAATAATCGAACGCGCAGAGCACCCTACAATGAGACGGCAAACAGTGCCGATCGCCCTAGAGTTCGGGGTGCTGCAAATAATTTGGATGGAGACACGATGACGGATCGGCGA
>JAUMHM010000051.1:3105594-3125962 GCA_032362435.1 Melikaiella ostensackeni | reverse complement strand
TTTCTGTCAATAATCCGCCTACGTCCGAGGAGATCAAGAGGTTGTTTGACCAATTTTTCAATTATATATATATATATATTTATATTATATATATTATATATAATTATATATATATATAATTATATATACAGGGTGTTTTTTTAGATTGAGACATCGAAATATCTCAAGAAATACGCATCCAACGAAAAAAATTTTCGTGATAAAAACTTTTTATTTTCGAGGAAGAAAAGCGACTCCGAAAAATATTACCCCACACCTCACCCCCTGGGGGCGGTAGAAGATAACTTAAAAATTTGAAATGAGAACCTATATTTTTTATTGCAGATTTAGATTTTCCATTTAAATTATAACGAGAACATTCTGTGACGCTGCTTTTTTCAATGGAATGTGGGGGTCTTTTTAGCTACGCACATCCTGCCCTAATTTATCATAATTACTTCTATTTTTTATTTAGGAAAACTTAAGATTCACTTTCAGTTGGGCGCCAGTCCTTTCTTGGGACAGATCTAAAAAAATTCTCAGAATTTTTGAATGCGCTTCAAACAACCAGAACTTGAACGTAATGATTAGCTCAGCCTCTATATAAGGATAGATACAGAGGGGTCGGGTTTCAATGAATTGACAAAACCCGATTTAAAAATAAGATAAAATTGAAGCTGATTTATTACATTTTTAGAACTTCGTTATACAATTATTGCAATATGTACCGTGGTTTTAATTAGAAATTCTTATCAGCATCACAAAATGAATTTCAATAATTCATACATTTCATGACAATTTTCTATACGTACAAATTACCAAGAATTAGGGGAAGGATCGAAAATAATATAATTCCAAAAGGGCGAGGGACTTACTTTCCAGAACATATTCTTATGCAAGATTAAATACGTGTAGGGGAAGGGGAGTGATCTCTAATTATACAATTTTAGGAGAACTTCTTAAAACTTGTGGCAATTTAAAATACTTCAAGATGAAAAAAAAATATATATTAGGGGCTCAATAACCGGAAGGGCAGGCGCAGTGATCCCAACGACATTATTCGATAGGACTACATTATTTCGCATTCATGGGGAACTCAAATGAAAGATTATGGCACATGATTCTAGGCTTCGGTAGTCCGACAGACATAAGTTATAGGCACATTATAAATGAAATACCAGCACAATTGTTATTAAAATAGTATGATTTTGCCATGGAGTAAATAAAAGAGAAAGATGAAAATGACGATAATAAATGAAATCAATTTCTTGGATAAACCATAAAAAAGGATCAAGATCCTACCTTATTACACCAGTTTACAAGCGGGTCGCCGATGAGCATGTGGTTCGCACCTCGAGTTCATATACTAGAATAAGTGTCTGAATATACTTCAAGCTATCGCGGTGAACAGTGATTGATGGAAGAGGTGATAAGTGTCCTGCGCAAAGGACTAATTTCAATTGGTACGGTCAAGAGAGAGATCTTCAAGTAGGCTTGCTTTTCATTGGTCTGCCCTGTCATCTTTTCTTCTCTTCGTTGCATCTTCTTCTGCCTCGCTGACCCAAGTCATCAATCAAGAATCTTTCCTTGTTTTCAAGAAGCAGTAAAGTCCATGGGAAGTCGAGGCCAGCGGGGGTGGCCAAATGCACTCCTGTGCGAGAATTGAACAACGGAGATCTTCACCAGAGACATGTCGTGGATCTCAGACGGCCAAAGAGACAGAAGATAAGAGAATCCAGAAGGGGAAGCCAGAAGAAGAGTGCGCTGAAGGTCACAGGACAGAAGAAGTCTCGCCAGGATGGAGGTGACGACAGATCCTAGTCGATGACGCAATGTAAGGTGGTGGAGACCTCCAAGATTCATCTCTCGTGACCGCAAAATTCGAAGGCTCTCATGAAGATATTAAAAATGAGAAAAAATAGAAAAACATAGCCAAACAAATCATAAGTCTAAAAAATGTAACAATAAGGAGTGCCGAATTTACTCTTGATTTAAACCAAGCGTATTCTCATAGATTTACATTTAAATTACGATTTGTGATGTTCGGGAAATCCGCAACATCACAATTCACAGCGGGACTGTAGTATATATATATATATTAATTTCAGAAAAAAAGAAGAAAGTGTTTGATAAAATATACTTAGCAAGTACACTTTTTTCAGATTGTGCGAATAAATGAAGTAAATGTAAAAAAATAGTATAAAGTGAAAAAGAAGAAAATAGCGTTTCTTTTCTAGAGTTTTGACTGCCTACGGTGTACGCCTTTGAGTTTCGTTAAGCGAATTTTGTGTTAGGAACCTCACGATTGGAGGATTAATGGAACTGTTAAGCCTCTTATTGACCGAAATGCGGAAAAACTTGTTTTGTTAAAAAATTGTTAGGTCTCACCGATATCATGTGTGACACACATTTTGAATTCATTTTGTTTCACTACTCACAATGACAGTCGGGTTATTCTGAATACGGCAAAAGTATCGAATTTCGAGAAGGTTTGCCGCAACCAGCTGATTATTCTAGCGATAATAACTGACCTTAGTTCATAATTATTGACGACCTGAAAATTTATCAGTAGGTTTCACAAATGTTTTTATTTTTTACCAGGAAAACACGGAAGCACAAAAAACACGAATAAAAAGCAGGATAATCAGAGAAATAATAATCTAGATGTTGCAGGTATTAGTAGTGATGATAATGATGAAGAGAAAGATGATTAAAAAAATACTGCCGATAGTATTGCGACTATTCCAAAAACTTCTAGAAATAAAGGAATTATTTTAGTGCAACGACTTTGTAAACCACATACACGTAAACGTGGAAAATGGGAATCACATGGTCCTCTCTTTAAAGATGGCGAATCTGTACAAAAAGCAAACATTAGTGATCTGATAAAAGACGCATTGAGGTCGAGAAAAGGGTGAATTCCCCGGGCCGGGGCCAGTTTGACACGATCCTTCGCGCAATCGGTATGTCAAAAGAGATTGTCGGAAATGCAGAGAACTGGACAGAATATATAATCTCTTCGAGAGAATCAGGTAGCCGGGGTGGACCCAGAATATCGACTGTATTTTATGACCCACTTATGTCAGAGGACGAGGACAATATTAGTGATAACGAGGAATACGAGAGGGTCATTGCCACTCCAAGCAGAAGCAGAAGTAGGAATCCAATAACTCCTCACACCAGGGGGTTGGCTAAGTCTCAAGGAAAGATAAAATGCAAGAAGTGGAAAGCACTATTCCTAAAATGATGAAATTATTAGAAGAAATATATTTTAATACATTGCACGAAGGCTCTCACAAGGGTATTGGAAAACTCGCAAACCCTGTGAGTGGAAGAGCCCCACGTGCACAGGTGATTAAGTGGTTAAAATCCCAAGATTCATATAATCTACACATACCTATTCATCGACATTTCAGAAAAATAAATTACGATATATCAAATGCAGATGATTTGTGGGAAGCAGATTTAGTTAATTCGAAGCATTTAGAAGATTTCAACGATGGATACATGTATTTACTGGTGGTGGTTGACGTCTTTAGTGAATACGTCTGGGTTGAGCCTCTGAAAGACAAATCTATGAATAAGGTGCGAACGACTTTTGAATGTATTCTTGCGAAAAGAGAAAACGATCTCTCGTCTGCCTTCGGAGTGATAGAGGGAAAGAATTTCTCAGTGCAAGTTTTCAAATTTTTTTATCAAAACGAGGAATAAGATTTTGTGCCGTGCATGAACCAAATGTTAAGGCTGCTGTAGTCGAACGATCCAATTGCACACTGAAAGAACGTATGTAAGGCTATTTCACTCACCGTAATACGCATCCTTATATTGATGTTTTACAACAGATTGTACGGGGGTATAATAATGCATGACATCCCATTACAGGAATGCAACCCTCAGAGGTCACTCTGCAAAATGCAGCACACGCCCAATTAAATATTGAATGGAAGTACGGTAAGAAAGCATTGCGTGGGAAGAAGCCTTAATATAAGCTCGATGACTATATATGGATCAGTAGAAAGGAAGGCGTCTTTCGAAAGGTTAGGAAGCCGAATAAATACAAGAGATTTTTGTAATAAGACGAGTAAATGCGGGTCATAGACAAATCCCATATGTTCACGAGTCACAAGATCTCGCCCGTAAGGATTTGGGCGAAATTTTTCTCGAGAGAAAACTATCAGGGGCCTATTTCATGAAAATCACAAGTTCACAAGTTACAAGTTACTATATTACCAGTTTGTAATGACAAGTTCTTGTATTTTGTCTTTTACAAAAGTCTTACGTCCACTTGTAATTACAAGTAGTATCTTTTTCAAGTAACACGCGCTTTCACAAGTGCGCGCATGCGCACATGGTCTATCATAGCTGTTAACCTCCAAGTGTGACTGTCCGTGTTGCTGTATCGGCGTTTAATTCTTTAAGAAGATACATTTTTTGCCATGGCGTCGGAGGAAATGAAAAACACAAAAAAGATCAGTGTCTTATAAAAGATCCATGATGTCAAAGAAATACTTTTCGGTACTTTCGCACTCGATTTGACAATGGAAACAAAAGCTATTCTGAGTAATGTTGCAAACAACTATTGTGAACATTGGCTAACCTATAAATTGACTGACTGTCCACTGACTTTCGTTTCAAGCGTATTGCGGGCATACTTTTAAATGATATAAAATTGTGATATAAGTGATTATGGCCTATTAAGAGTTACGTTAGCCCGTAATTACTTTATAAATGATGTGTGTTATAGATTACATATTTTAGATTATAGGTACAAGAGGGTACAGTAAGAATTGCTTGTTTTTTGGAGTACCCTTAAAAGGCTTCAAACTAGTGAAATATATATTTTACTTCAACCTAGTAACGATCTAATGATTTAGACGATATAATGGTCTTCGAGTTTGATATACAATCATTTTAAAGCCGACTTTGGCAAAAAAGTAATAGGTAAAAGCTATTCCTGAAGTGAGCGTAGACATTCAGACCAATTGCTCATTTTAAAAACTTATCCGTGAAAAAGTACCGGGTAAGATCAAAACCAAAATATAAATAATGTATAAAGTACTTAGAGCTTCGATCAACTCCAAGTAGACCAAATTTACTTGTACCAAGATCTCCGTTTTTCCCAGGCGAAAGTCTGTCAACCGACCTTTTTGTATAAAATAGAAAATTTTCTATGTTTTGAGGGACTAGTTGTCTGGTAGTTACAGTATTAAACTAATTTTTAAATTGTAATTAAAGGCGTTAGAATCAGGACCCAAACACAAAATTGAATTGTCTCCCTGTACTCCATAAATACTAGAATTGAATCTTGTTTAGATAATTAGGGCCTATTCCTGTTTCGAATCAAATTTACATTCGGAATGGAAAATTGGCCAATTCTAATACCATTCGTGTGAAAAGTTTTTTTGAATGCTCGTAGAGGTATGTGGTAGAATTTATCACTGAACGAGTAATGCGTAGTGAGGGGAATGGTTCCAATAAACAATTACTTGTCAAGTGGATGGGTTATTCTAGTAAATGTAATTTTTGGAAAACTGCTTCCGATCTGAAAAATTTACAATGAATAACGATCAATTACACCTAACTTTACCGATCAATAGAAGTATGAAGTATTTTCCACACAATACTACGACTCGCTTCACCACATAACTACTGCATGAAATTCGTTTACGAGGGAAACACGAAAGAAGCGATAATCCTTGGTGAGGATTTACTTGTTAAAAACTCACTTCCTTATGTCCTTGAAGGTGATGAAGTGTTTCAGAGCTTAGTGCCAATGCTCTTAGAGATGAATATACAGCAGGTATGATGACTGGTGAATGGTTAAGTTCTATTGCCTTCGACTTTCGACCTGGTGAGTACCTACATGTAGGCGATCTCATCCGAGCAATAAACCAAACCCCGATTGCTGGAGAACGCGTAGGATTAATTTTTTAAAAAGACAAATATTGTCATGCCAAAGTTAACGAAATTTTTCAAGAAAAAGTATCTCGTATACTTGGTTTTGAACCACAGCAATTAATATTAGATAATCCTCATTATACTAATCACCTTTCAAGTCTGGCTCACGGTTTACGTGTTTTGAGAATTATTCCTGGTATGGCCATGTGAGCGTAACCTCAAAATTTGTTTTCACATTTTTTTAAAACTAACTCACGTTCACACGTAACGCAATATCGAGTTGAAAATTTCAGAAACTGAATAAAAAGCACTAATGAACGTCTGTCCGCTTCCAAATTTTTATAATTATAAAAAAAGTTTTTTTCCTGAAAAAATTGTTCTTGCCTTTTTTATAATAAGGAAAATTTGGGACCAGACAAACATTCCTTAGTGCTCAAGCAGGCATTCAAGGCACGTTTTAAGGAATCCGGTCAAAGTTTAAAACGGAAAGCTTTGGATGAAACTGATAATCTTATGAACGGCTCGCGTTATGTATTTGGTGTGAAAAATTTCAGACCTCAGTTGCCTGGAGTTCATGGTGCAGTGAGTGTCACACAGCATGGAAAAGACATTGGAAGGAAAAGAGTAAAGAGGCTTGGTACAACAGGTGAGTCAAAAAAAAAAAAAAGAAGAAAGGAGCGGGAAGTACGAAATCTAAAAAGACGATCAATGGTAGGAAAAAAAGGAAAAACAAGGAAACACAAAAAAAAATGAAAACGTAAAAGTAGTGCAGGAACAAATCGTTAAATTTCAGATAATTTTGGTGATTGATAAGTAGATTATTATATGACATAATTTCTACACTCACATTCTAGCCAGTGTTTGAAGACTGAATTGGATCTTTTTTCTCTCCCACCGCAGAAACAGTTGCAAATGTGGAAAGTCGAAAAAGCGTAACTATGACAAACAACATACTTCACTTGATGTTCAATCAGGTGGACGTATATTTCAATCAAAAAATCGTGTCTCCGCCAAACAACGCATACGCACACAGAGCATACCTGGAAACATTACTCAATCATAGACCAGCGACAAAAAAGAACCATCCGACTTACGCTCTTTGGTATGTAGATACTGCAGGAGAATTGGAAGATTTGACCACTAAAAATACAGGCCTCGAAATGCGTTAAGCTCATTTTGGTGCAGGCGAGACGATAGATCTAATCGGTTGTCTGTATTGCGATATTTGCAGTCAGAACATATTTCTTCTCAACGGAATCGAGATGCGTCTTTGACTCCTACGTTCAAAAGATGCTTTTTGCCTCATGGATTACATCAGGACATGCAGCTCAAACATTTTAGAATCATCGCTTCTTGTTCGCCGTACAAAAAGAAGCCCTAGAAATTCACAAGCACACGCAAAGGCTCTTGCACAAGGAACGGCAAAATACCTGATACCAAGAGTCGAAGTCAAAATCCGTACTTCACGTGGAGGGATTCAAGGTGGAACGCTTGATAATGTTATTCTCGGACAGTTACCGAAAAGAATAATCATCGGTTCTGCCGAAAATAGAGCCCCCAATGGAAATAGAGAATATCATCCATTCAATTTTAAAAATCACAAGATAGGTAGTTTTCTATAAGACTTCCCTGATGAGGAGCTCTAAATGACCTCGGAACATGTTGGACCCTAGTAGTATAAAAAAGACGGAGAAAGACTAAATAAACTTCACGTTGAAGCTCATCACACTTCTTTCTTTGGAAGCGCTATTCATTTTCTAAATGAGGGTAATGATATTATCAAAAGTGGTCACTCAGAAAGATTTTACCTTCTTGCTTTTAATCTTACTTCCGATATTCCTGCTAATTGTTATTCTCACTGGAATCACGTAGAGCATGAAAGTCTGAGAATAGTGCTGCGTGTTGAATAATGCCTCGCCAACAGAGCAAATGTATCGTATACGCAGAACATGATAACGTTTTTGAAATCGACGCATCAAGACAAGTTATTGTTGATTTTGGAGGACGATAGAATATTTCTGCCGTCTTTATTTATCGAAATTTTACATACCTCTTATCTTAACGTACACTTGTGCTTACTTAGGACAGGTCTGAACATACATGGACAAGAAAGGAGTGCGTTTTTACGATCTCACCACTATCTCTCGAAAATGCAGATGCGTAAACATTGAAAAAGTGATGAAAAAAATCTTCAGCATACATCATCACATATATGTCTTTTTCAAACAAAGCAACCATCTTTCATTGCGTTTAAAGTTGCCTTACAAGTCGGACGTTTTGTTACGTGGTTTCTCGCCTGTGCGCGGCACGCAACTTTTTGCCATCGCCGTCTTCTTCTTTTTCTTCTTCAAACACATCATCATCATCGTCATCAAGACTTTTATTGTGCGAAAAATATTATGGACTAGGTGATTGATATTCAAGGCTTTCGCGATCTTGAAAGTAAGTTTGTTGCAAAGAAAGGAGCTGTTATTGCGGTAGACCATAGTTATATCGGACATTAGATAGTTGCACCACCTTATCCCTTGTCAGATGTCTGTAGCGCTGTGAGACAACAAAAAAACTGGCTCACCTGTTATTTTTACGGCATCGAGTGGTTTGAGGGACACACTCCTACCAAGTGTTTACATTCGAATCTTCGTGATGTCGCAAAAACAACTGGTCAAATATATACCCGCGGCCTGGAAATAGCTGGATTTTTGCGAAGTATCATGAGTAGACAGATTATCAACCTGAAAGGATTGACCTCCCTACTTTTAAAAAGCTGGAGAGCTGTAAGGATTACTTTTTTCACCACGGCGCGAGAAAAGGAGCATATTTTACATGTGCTGTCAATAGCGTAACTAAACTGAAAATTTGACTTTAAAGTCATCGATGAGAAGAATTATCACTTCGCGCTATCACTCGTTTCAATCAGATTACACCGAAAACAAATGACTGTGCTGAAACTGACAATCTCGCAACGGCGGTGACATCAAGGACAGTCGCTGACGGCATACAGATTTTTGTGAAAAAAATCAATCAGGCCATGACTTAAAGTAATACCGCAACATACGACTGATGTATTCCCTGCGGATCCGATAACGAAGGTGTGGAGGAGTCCGGATGCTTTGATTGTCGTCACGGACGTCTTGGGACATCAATTGGACTAACATGGATGTCCTAAGGATGTCTTTGGGACGTCCTCAAGATGACAATGTCTTTTTGCTCACTGAGGAGCATAGAAAAAAATTTCTCCCGAAATTAATAAAAAAAAAATTGACTTTTTCACTGTTTGCATTAACATAAAAGTTAAGGCAAGAAGAAAAGTTTTAATTGGGCCACATAAATCTCTTTCGAATTCAGTGCTAAATTTATCGGAAAAAAATTCAAAATCGGTCAAGAATTGCCTCCTTCATGCAGGGCTGTTCAGAAAACTAAAAAATTACAATTTTTCAAGAGGGATTTTCCACTTTATAGACTCTTATCTTACCAACAGAAAATTCTCAGTCAGAACAAACCAGACACTTTCAGAAGGAAAACCCATCTGAGCGGTTGTGCTCCAAGGAAGCATTCTAGGACCGGTATTCTTTATCATCTACGTAAAAGACATCCCGGATGTCCCTGAAGTTTTAATTGGATTGTATGCAGACGATAACGCGCTATTTACTTTCTTCTGGTCAGTCCCAAAAATCCCAAAACTACTTACCAAAGCTTTTGAAATAATTGAGGCTTGGGCTAAACTCTGGAGACTGAGAATTGATATCGCAAATGCAGAATCAATTCTTTTCTCAGTCAGAAAGCCGGTCAAAATCGATCCGCCCAAAATGTTGAATGAGCCAATAGAATAGAAATATTTCATGAAATATTAAGGGGGTGAATTACATGAACATTTTAATTGGATGCAGCATATCGGTCATGTCGCGCCTCAATCCTATTATTAATAGACACTCGAGTCTAAAATGAGATTATGGAATCCTAATCTATAAAACTTTTATCCGACCTATCATAATTTATGCTTGTACAATCTGAGGTGGTGCGTCAAAAACCAATATTGATCACATTCAGATCACTCAAAAAAAAATTCTCAGACGTATGACCGAAACCCCTAGATATACCAAGGATTCTGTCCTTCACAGAGAATTTGAATTAACATATATTTCAGAGTATATCAGAGGATCCGCCACTAAATTTTATGAATCTGCACCATTATCACCTTTCGAACATATTTCCTCTCTAGGAAAGTATGATTACGATCCTCTTCACAAACACGCGATGCTAAGGGACTCTCTCATGAAATAAGTCACCTAGCCACAACCTTCATTTTCTACCACAATAACCCCTTTCCTCTCTTTTATTTCTTTAATTTTCTAACATAAAATAATATCTCAGATTTTGTGGTTTTTCCCGCTTGCAGGCTTTTTTCTACACAAACAAACAACTTCTTCCAGTCTGATCATTTTTCGGGGAGATCACTAATCGCTTCGCCGCGTGCCCTAAATCTCACAAGAGTGGGCAATCGTTGGGGCACACTCATTCCCACCCTCCTTTTTTTCGCTCAGCGCTCGGGTCAGAGTTCATTACCGCCTGCCAGTCAACTACCATCAGCCGGAGTGGAAGGAACTCTCTCTCGCTCTCTCACAGAGCGCTTCTGCCTGCCTTCTGCTCTGCTCTACTTCTCAACGCCTCTGGGGCTTCAAGTCATAATAGAGCAGTATCCAGCCGAAGTCTTCTTTTTGGGACCTTTTAGGATGATGCATGTTCATTTGCACTTATTATATTCTTGTTGCCTCTGTCCCATTCTCGAAGATCTTCTAAGGTGGTGAAAGCAAACAACCTGGCTAAGAACTCCAAGCAGCGTCAGTGACGAGCGGACAACGATTTCCGTCCAGTGATTCTCATCTCGTCCACTTCTGCCGAACCGATCTCAACAGTGTTCAAACTCCGTCGGCGAATTCGCTCAAAATTCACCTTCGTACGAAAAACTTTCTTTACCGTAAACAAGGGTGTAGATCGCATGACTTTCCTGAGCCTGGATTCATCGTGGGTACTCCTGAAGCCTCTGGAGCGCTGTGGCTTACGTGGAGGATTGCCGACGAAAGACTCTTTTTGTAAAATTAAAAATTCATCGGGAGCATTCGTGCGTATAAGCCAAAGAGAAACGTCTCAAGTTCTATAAGAAACTCATTCGAGAGACCGTTTGCAAGACAGGCAATGTTCGTTCTCTGGAAACAAACTCCAGGTTGCCCTAACCTGGGTTTCTATGCTGTAGCTAAAGCCTAATCTTCCTTTTCCCTATATAACCGTCATCTTCCTTCACTTATACAATAGCTATTTTACATTCACCTATACAACCGCCATTTTCTATTCCCCTATACAACCACCATCCTACTTTCCCCAGATAACTGCCATCGTACTTCTTCTGAACAACCGCCATCTGCCTTTCCCCAGATGACCACGACTTTCCTTTCCCCAGATAACTGACACCTCCCTTTCCCCGAGAACCGCCATCTTCCTTCCCCAGATAGCCGTCATCTTCTATCCCCAGATCGCTGCCATCTTCTTTCTTTCTCTGTGGCACACACGTAAATCCCATCCACCGTAGCTTCACTGGACTGAATCCCCTCTTTTGAATTCACACAGTAAGAAGCCGCGATCATACAGCCGTTCCTTTCCTTTTCCACGTCCCCAAATTTGAATAATTATTCCTATCATTCTCTTCCATCCTAACACCGCATTGCCCCGCACCATTCGATCCTTCTATCTCGACAATGTTGTCACTTGAACGTCCTCTCTGTCCCCTCTCATAAGTAGGCCTTAACCTCCTTTTTCTTACTACGCTCCACAATACTTCCCACTCTGTTAACCCTCAAAAAGTGTGGATAATATCAGTTGGGCAAATTTCAAATGAAATGAAACGATATCAAACAAATAATAAATTATTTAAAAAATTATTGGGCTATATATTGAATAATAATTAGTTTAAGGTACTTCAATATCCGATCCAATGGAAAAATAATGTCGGCCTATGTATTCATGATCTACAATTTGAACCTCTCGCCTCAAATCGACGTCACTTCCACATCCAGACCGTTGAAAAATTCTATTCATAGCGCGTTCGACAGACTCTCCTTAGACGGACTCTAGAAGTCTCTCTGTACAAAATTACCAACATTTCAGACCTGCGCTCTAATACCTGTTCTATCAGGTACAGGTGTCTTCCAAATTATGGATTAATATGTGGAATATGTTCATTGATTCTAAGAATTCTACTTTCATCCCTCACGTGTACCCATAACTTCGTCATGTTCGGTGCGAGATAAACATTATTGAGTTGTGAAATCGAATTTTTGCCAGCATTGATTCCAAAAATTTCACTTTGAAGTCTTACGTGTACCTATAAGTATAAGTATATGCGTCACAACCATTCGTGTACGTGTTGTTGTTGGAGAAAATTCAGCCCAAATTTTGGGTGGAAAACTGGAATTACTCAAAATATAATTTTTTGAAATATAATTACAGAACTTTCCATCTCTTTCGTCTGATGATTGGGTTGGCTTTAGTTCCTCATGTAAAGACGTTTCAACTTTGACTGGATCTAAAAAAGCAAGACCAAAAGAGATTCCCAAAAAAGAACCGATATATACTAAAAGTTTCAAAAATTTTAATAATTCATTTTTATTTCATTCTTATTGAGCCAACTTGAACTTAACGCGATCTCTACTTTTGGAGTTTTAAATGGATTCACAGGAGAGGAAATGAAGAGTTTTTGTTACCTTTCAAATTCAACATTTTTTTTATTGATAGATGCTAAATCTTGCTTACATGAAGCTTTCCATTCTAATATTTAATCTCTACTCGATGTTTTGTATTCTAAAGAAAATGTAGTGAATGAGCACTTAAGTCACTTACTTCGTACTTGTGTGTTATAATAAAGTGAATGGGCTCTCTAGCGACTTACTTCCTAAAAATTATTCCATCTCGTCCAAATATAATGAATGGCCCCTCAAGGCTTACTTCCTATAAATCGGCTCAATTTCGCTAAACTAAAATGAATGGACTCTTAAACCACTTACTTCCTAAAATCTATTTCATATTTTTTAAAATATAGTGAATGGCCCCACAAGGCACTTAGTTCCTAAAAATGGACTCATTGGATATTTCTCCCAGCAAACTTCCTAGCCTATCACTGCAAGATCTTACATAAAACATTATCAAGATTAAATGTCCGAGCAGGACACATGTCCGGGCACATTGTTTCTATGATTTTGTATTGTTCATGGCGAACAAGATGATCAGCTACTGGCTAAACTTGGCGCATGCGTGGAGAAATAACCTCCACTGCTCATGCCCGAAATTTCAGCGAATATCTGGTCGCCATAAATAATAGGAAATGCTAGAAAACGTGCGCCCTAAGGAGCCAAAAGTCTGAATGGATAACTTGAATTTTTCGATTTAGCAATCCGCCAAGCTAGGCCTGGCTTTACATTTTTAGCCATCTACATTTTAGCATTAAAATTTTTTTTACATTTAAAATTGCCTAATAGTTGTAAATTTTTTTTTTTCATTTGGTAATTGAACCATCATACTGACGCTATCTAACGTTAGTCCTAGGAATTGGCCTTGACTGGAAGTAATTAATTTGCATCTCTTCCGATTTATCACAAAACCTAACCTTTGTTTGAAATTCATAGGGCTACTTCGAATCATTAATGATATTATATTTCAGTTTTACATTTTCTTAATTGAAGTAATTGTGCTGAGGAATGTGGTTTAGACGAGAGCTTACATACTCTACTCTAAAATTGATGTCGATTGGGCGTTGGGCACCGACTGGAACTTCATCCATTTCATCTGTGTTCAATAGGTCAATCTTGCCGTTGTACATGTTTATTTTTGCCCGTTTATAAGCGGTAACATTATAACTATATAATCCAGCAAGAACATTAAAACTCTCCATTACAGCAAGGACGTCACCATCGTATGTTGATAGTACAATTTGTTCTTGGCTTGGGGTAAGCACGAAACTCTTTCCCATTTTCATTCTAATTCGTCTATCGGTGAGAAAAGTGTATCTTTGAAGTTCCAATATGCGGCGGTGATTCCTGGTGGGAATAAGCCGAATAAATTCAAGTTGTTCAAGTCCACATCCACGCCCGTCAGGAGAAGGAAGCCTTGTAGGAGGAACCAACATGGATCTGGCACGCTGAGGAGGCTTGGCAGAATGAGACGTGACCAAGGCACGAATAGAAGGCCCGACAGAAGGAACAGACCTCTCAGGAGAATGTTGTCTATCAGCAGGTGAAGAAGATGATCCGCCACGAGGAACACGAGGAATAGGGTGGCCATTAGGTAAACACTCGAATTGGGAACTCAACTCTGCAGCATGGAAGACAGGAGGATTAAATTATTTTCTAAGCAAAATAGAATACAAAGGTTGAAATATTAATTTTAGACAATTCTTTGAGAGGTTTTTGGAATAGCATTCGAACTATTAAAAACAGGAGTGACTAATTTTTTTTTATCTTTGTATTTGTTTATCTGGTAAAAGCCTTTGGTGAGGTGGATAGAACTGAACTTTTTGCAGTCCTGAAACAGTTTGGATGTTCATTATTTACATCACGGATCACAGCGGTTCAGTAGTTCAATTTGAAGTAAACAAGGTAATGAAAAAGCGATTTCATTTATGCCTTTTCTTTAGAAAGTTTTCTAATGATTTTTACGTTTTACAAATTTTTTTAGCTAGCCTTAAGAAGCCTGTTGAACACTTCAGCACTTTCTGCTGATAAGCATACATGGGGAAAAAATTCGAAATGATCGAAGATAGAAAAATAGATAAACAACAGAATTCAAAAATGCTCACGTTTGAATTTGTTCAAATGTATTTCTCTAAATAAATGCCCTAGAAAAAAATAATTTGAAAACCACAAAAATGACCATTTAGAAGACCTACTTTTTCTGTTTTTGTTCCCTTGGGGGAATATCGAATGATTTTCCATTTTGAGAAATGAATTTCAAAAGAAAATTGTGAAAGATTGCAAAACATCGCAAATAATTTCTCAAATTGTCGAAAAAGAATCAGGAAGAATTCATTGAAATTTTTTCAGTTCTTCAGGACTGTTTAAAAACTTCAAGAAAAACTTGAACCATTTGAAAGATATTCAGTAGATTTAGAAGTTTTGGAAAGAATAAAAATAATTCAAAACTTTAAAAGATTTCAAATAATTTAATACAAAATGTGGATTTTGGAAGACAAAAAAGTTCTCTCTAACAATACTGAAAAGTTTAATGAGAATAAAAAAAATATCTTTAGATACCTGTGATAATTCAAAATGATTTTTTATTTTGAAAAACGAATTTCAAGTAAAAATTGTAAAAGATTTTAAGACATCTCAAATAATTTCTTTAACTGTCAACAAAGAACCAGAGAGATTTTAAGGCAATTTTTTCAATTTGGCTGGACTATTCATAAATTTTAGGAAGAATTCGAATAATCTTAAAAGATATTTGAAGGTTCTAGGAGTTTTGAAAAGATTCAAAAGTAATTTAAAACTTGAAAAGATTTCAAATAATTCAAAGCGAAATGTACATTTTTGAAGATTTTAAAAAAGGAAAGCTTTGTAAGAATTTTGAAAAGTTTTAAGAGAACAAGAAAATTTCCTATGATTTCTGGCAAAATCTGAAATGATTTTCTACTTTGAAAAAGAATTTGAAGTGAAAAGTAAAAAATTTAGGAACACTTAAAATGACTCTGAAAATTGTCGAAGAGAATATGGAAGATTTCAAGGCAATTTTTTTCATTCTGCAGTATTTTTTAATAATTTTAGGAAAGATTCAAATCATTTCAAAAAATATTCAGCAGGTTTAGAAGTTTTGAAAAAATTGAAAAGTAATTTGAAACTTGAAAAACTTTCAAATAATCGAAAGTAAAATGTAGAATTTTGAAGATTTCGGAAAAGAAGCTTTCCAAACATTTTGAAAGGTTGCAAGAGAATAAACAAATTTTCTTGAGATATCTGGGAAAATTCTGAATGATTTCTCATTTTGGAAAATGAATTTTGAAAGAAAATTGTTCGGAATTTCAAACAATTTCACATAATGTGTTATATTATTGAAAAATATTCAGGAGGAGTTTGAGGCAACGTTTAAGAATTCAAAACGAAATTCAGGAAAAAATTGAAGGATTTTAAAAGGTATTTGGCAGGTTTGAAATCTTTTAAATATTCGAAAATAATTTAAATCTTGAGAAGATCTAAAAAAAATGTTTAACAAAATGTAGATTTTTGAAGATTGCGAAGAAAAAATTCAGAAGATTTTTGAGAATTCTAAAAGGTTTCAAGCAAATAATCAAATTTCATAAGACTCCTGTAAAATTTTTTAGTAGTTTCTGGCTTTGAAAAAAATTTAAGAGATCATTTGAAAGAATTTCAAAACATTCAGAAAGATTTCCAAAATGGTTAAAATGAATTTCGAAGCTTCTAAGGGCTTTTTTCAATTATGCTGGATTCATAAAAAATGTTGGGAAAAATTCGGATCATTTTAAAAGATATATGTAGGGTTTTGAAATATTTACAAAAATAATTGAAAATTTGAAAATATTTCAACAAGTCAAAAACGTAATGTAGATTTTTGAAGATTTCGAAATAAAATTTAGAATTTTCGAAGATTCTGAGAATTTTAATTTTTCCCGTTTGAATTTTCAACAATTTAAGAATTTTGAAAGATTTTAAGATTGCTGGGGAAATATTGAATGATTTTTCATTTTGAAAAAATAATTTTAAGGGCATGTGACACAGTCAAATTCCTATTTTACCGACCTCTTTTTTCGGTGCACCAAATTTTTTATTTTGAACCATAGAACTTTTTTTCAAAATAAAGTGTCAGACTGGAAGTTCGGGAATTGCATCAGAAGACAATAACCTACGTTTATGTACTTTATTTAATTTGGAATTTTGCAAAAAATTGTTTCCGAAGTTCCGACGCACAGGTTCGCCGCTCAACATTTAGCAGGAATTTTTTTTTACATCAATTATACTTGATTGACGTACACAAATGTACTTTAATGTCGTCTTTCGCATTCCTCAGAGTTTTAGGCCGCTATTTTGCTTATAAAAAAAGTTCTATGGTTCAAAAAATTTTTCGATTAGCTCCCAGTTTTAATTACTTCGGAAATAATTTTTTGCAAAATTCCGACTCAAATAAAGTACATAAACGTAGCCTATTGTCTTCTGATGCATTTCCTAAACTTTCAGTCCGATACTTTATTTTCAAAAAAGTTCTATGGCTCAAAAAAAAATTTGGTACACCGAAAAAAAGAGGTCGGTAATATAGGAATTTGACTGTGTCACCATGCCCTTAAGGGAATATTTAAAACAATTTCAAAACATTTCCAAAGATTTCCAAAATTGTCGAAAAAGAATCTGGAAGATTTTCAGGTACTTTTTCAATTTTGCAGGATTTTCAAAAAATGCTAGAAAAACATTACAATCATTTCATATGATATTCAGAAGGTTCAGAAGTTTCGAAACGACTCAGAAATAATTTTAAATGTGAAAATATTTCGAAAAATGTAAAACAAAATGTGAATTTTTGAAGATTTCGAGAAAAAAAAGCTTTTTAGAATTTTGATAGGGATAAAGAGAACGAAAAATTTCCAAAGTGATCGAAATAGAATCTGTAAGATTTGAAGGCAATTTTTTTAATTTCGCAGGATTGAAAAAAAAATAGGAATACCTCGACTCATTTCAGAAGATATTTAGAAGTTTTGAAAAAATGGCAGAAATATAGTAGTTGAAAAAGAATTTGAAAGATTTGACAGAAGAAGCTTTTTTAGAATTTTGCAAAGTTTCAATAGAATAAAAAAATTTCGTAAGATTCCTGGGAAAATTTGTAAGGATTTTTTATCTTGAGAAATGATTTCGAGAGAATATTTAAAAAAATGTCAGAACATCTAAAGAGATTTTCTAAACAGTGGAAAAAGAATCTGGAAGATATTAAGGTAATTTTTTTAAATTTTGCAGTATTTCAAAAGAATTTTATGAATAATTTGAACTATTTTAAAAGATTTTTAGATTATTTGGAAGTTGTGGAAAGATTGAAAAATAATTTGAAATTCGGAAAAATTTTTAAAAAAATTTTAACAATATTTAGATTTCTGAAGATGACAAAATATTTGGAAGTTTTGAAAATATTTCAGAAAATGAAAAACAAGAACAGTTATTCATAATACAAGGACCCTAAGCGGCACTTTTCCCTTGTGTGAAGTTGCAATTCATATTTTATGCAATACAGTATTGCATTCACACGAGGAACAAGTTCCACACTGGGGCCGCACAGTGGGGCAAAAAAAATGTCTGGATGAAGTGATACTCAGAAGCGGTTTGTGAACCGATTTGAACATTTTTTTCTGAAAATCAAGCTTATAAAATTCCGCATAAATCGTTCAGGGCTGATTTTGAAAAATTTCTTCATTTTTTTTATTCAATAACAAAAATGAAAAAAAAACTTTTTTTTTCAGAAGAGTACAGGTTTTCGAAAAATACTTGAATTCAATTCAAAGAACCTAGAATCAATGAAGAAACTATCTAGAAAAGTTGCCTAATAGTTTAGAAATTGTTAAACAATTTACTGAATTTGTTATACACAAATGAGTGAGTGAAAATGAATTCATGGGGATTGGCAGTGATTCGTGAATTAATTTGCACTACATTCGAATGATTCATATACAAAAACCGTTATTAATTGATTAATGCATTCGTTAATTAATTTCCTTCAAACAATTATCAATTGGTATCGATCGATAGCACAGATCCATGACTAAATAACAATCTGCTAATACCCTAAAGGAACGTAATTTTTTCTTGAGATATGCCTAAGGTGATAAAAATTTGTTTCAACAATTGTCGTCAAAATGAAAATTGCTGATTGTACTATAAGCACCCTAAAAGTTTAGAAATTAGTTATGTACACTCGATTATATTAAATAAACCAAGTTTTTAACTCTTAAAATAGCCAGACAGTGCATTTGCTAATTAAATTCGTTTGAACAATCATCAATTGTTTTCGGATGCATGAATCTGATAATTTTGTGACATTTTCGTATAATTTCTGGCCGATTTAATAGAAAAAAATTTGATTTATTTCAACATAACTACCTGCTATAGTGGTATAGCTATGCCAATTCTGGAGCAGCTCAGTCGGTAAAACAGTGACCGAAAATTTACCTGCAGTCGATAACTCGACCAGTAAGGTAGGGAACTGGCATGTAATCTTGTCTCGGTCGATAAGAATGGTCCCTGCAATACCAACCGAGTGTGTTGTCTAAGTTTAGGTAGGTGGCTACCGGGGAATCCCCCTCCTGACTACTAGAAATATACTTTTTCTAGAAATTTCGATCGATACGGTACCTTTGCCTCTGAGATTTTTTTTTCGTTGAAGTTACTGGAACACCTCTATTGGTAAACAGTAATCGAAATTCCAAGAAAGCTGAAACAAATTCATGGTTCGCTCAACGAAATGGATCCCTGCAAGAGCGACCTAGTTGAAGGGTTCCAGAATGCTAGGAATCCCTGATTGTAATCGAAAATTCTAGAAACTCATGTAAGCTAGAAGATGATTTGATGGCGGTAATAGATTGTCTTTGTCATCAAACTTTTCGGAAGCATGGGTTTAGAGTGTGATCTCTGAATCGAAGTTTTAAGAATGCTCGAGACATGAAAGGCGCTATTTCTTTTGATATTTCTTGCATTGAATTTTCTGAAAGCATTTCTTTTAACTTCTCTGTTAGAAAGATCCATCGATGCTCCCGGATGATTCGACGCTGGAGTGCACAAATACGAGAGCGCACGCCACATAGCAAATCATTCCCACACGTATGACTATACCGCTTCGGCTGCAGAGTAACCGACCAGTAATTACAAATCTGATAATTAATTTGTTTTGTTACTTAAAATTAAGTATTCCAACTTTGTACATTGAAGTAAATTTACAAATTTGAAGTTTAAAAATAATTTAAAGTTACTAGAATGGATAACTGATTTATCTAAGTAATTTCGAGAGCGTGAAATTCCAAAAATTTAAACCAACCATGCTTCTTCCTTCGATGTAGGACGGGTTGCTGCACTACAGGCGTCAGAGAATCTACGCCCCAACGATGCTTATTCCTTCTGTGTGTAAGTATTGTTGCTGAACTACAGGCCTGCGAGAATCGCAAACTAATGATGCAAGAAAAAAATGGTTAAAGACAGAAACCTCTTAGAAATTCAATTTAGAAATTTAACCTTCTAGAAACTTTAATATCTGTTAACTTTAATTTTTGAGCACACAAAAAACTAACCTAACATTACATACCACCTTGATCAAAAAGTTTTAGGACCTTATTTTTAAAATCAAAAATACAAGTTTATTCAACATAATCGATATTGTCCCCTTCAAAATACTCCCCATCGACTGCAACGCACTTATGCCAGCGCTTGATCCAATCCTCGAAACATTTTTTATAATCGGTTTGCGG
>JAUMHM010000051.1:3090566-3104442 GCA_032362435.1 Melikaiella ostensackeni | reverse complement strand
GTGTGCAAAAAACTAGACAAAATGGCTTCTTCGTTTGGACTCAGTTTTACATTTAGGATTTGCCTATGATTTCGAAGACCCTTAATATGTTTCTTAGATGAGGGGAAGTCGAGTCGGTCGAGCCTTTTTCACATTTTGTTGTAGTTGTTGATTTTCTACACTTAGCTTTTTCATAATTAATACATATTGTTGCAATTATAATTAACCGGTGGTCACCAGGACATGACACTAATGTCAATCAATTTAGTAAGACAATTATTTACTACACAAAGGAACTTTAACATCAAGGACAAAAACTAATTTAGATATGTGTAAACAAAATTAGTCATCAATCGAGTAATGCCTCTCCCTATACTCCTCCCTCTCACCAGCCCCTCTCTTACGCTAAGACTTTGTGACCCCCTGAGATAACTCAATTTCGAGTTCACTAACTCATATTCAGCCCCTTCAATGATCTATTGTCAATAGACAAACATTAAAAACTCCCCTACTTCACTTAAGTAGCTCCCATAGTTTATTCCATTCCCTTAAAATTGCATGACAATTCATTCTCTCCTGGAACAATATACACCCTACAAACAAAATCCACTTACATAACGAGTTTCAACCTCACACAAAAAGAATGTTTACCATAAATGTTTCTTTCATGGAATGATGCCGGAACCCTAAAACACTGACACCGTACCATTAATTCCAGTAATACCGACAGCACTTCTCTACTAACTAGTAATAAGGTCCTACAAAAATTGACATCACATTCACACACCCTTGTGAATACATACAAGGGGCCGCGAACCTATTTGTAACGATTGCTACAGCTTGCTACGAGAATCGTTCCAAATAAATTATAATCGATAAAATAGCTGGCACTGAATGAGACTTACAGAATTTTTACTAGTCGAAGTTTTTGTAAAACAGAAGTTACTAAATAGAGGTTGAACCCCATTAATAAAATCAAAATTGCAATCAAATTTTAATCAAAACACAAGTAATCATGTCTTCACCCAACGATGCAAAATCAAATGCTCAAGTAGCAACAACCAAACTTTATGTCTGCGCAATCATGAATTTAGAAAATTTCAATATACAGTACGATTTTGCAAAAACCCGAATTCATTATACTCAATGAACCAGAGTTTCAGATTCCAAATTTAAAAAACGAAACAGGACTATTTAGAGATATATGCTCAATAATGAAAGACGAAAACTTGTTCATAACAACGAGTAACTACGCTGATTTTGAAATGGAGCAGAAAGTAGTGTAGCAAAGAAAATGCTTGAAATTCTAAATCAAAAATACGAATCTGTAGACGAAAACGAACCAATAGTATTGGAAATCACAGAAAATTAATAATTATTTTTTAATTATTTATTAATAAGGTTTCAAAATTCAACTCTAGCCTTAATAAAATCCTCAAACTTAAAAATATTACATATCAATAAGCACAGACAATTCTAATAATAAAACCATTCAGAATCTCAACATTATTAATATGTATATGTTATTCTGTTTAGAAAATAAGCTATTCCAAACTCGTAAATGTCTTCGAGTCCGTACTCGAACAAAGCGGTTTCACCCTCCTAGTTCAAGCTAGAAAGGGGGTGATGTCACCTTCAGTGACAGAATCGAGATTAGATTAACCTTCGAACATGGAACGATCTATTGCAACGGAAGCCTGAGTCCATATCCTACCCTCGGTGTATTTTGCATGTAGTATATAGTGTGCTGTATGAAACAGTCCTCCGTAAGAAATCTCTATTCGATATATCGTAACGGTTGTTCGATAGATGGTAACGCAAGGAGGCTCCACATAGCTAACGTTCGCATGGATTACCTTGTCTCTCATTCGCCTGTTCTATAGAGAGATAGAACATCTGCTCTTTCCATCCGGTGTCGAGCGTTTAGGTTTGTGTCCATGGTCTTATGGTAAATGATGTGGGGACACAGGCGCGAGTTTCGATCACTCGTTCGCACATGATGTTAGCGATCAAGAAGAAGAAGAAGAAGAAGCAGAACTTTTTGCTTGTTGTTTCCGACAGCATAATCATAATGGGATAATCCTTGAGCCACATAATCCTTAAGCGCTTCGTTTATCGAGGGAAGTTTTAGCAAACAAAAACCTCCTGTGGAGAAGTTATTTAGTACAGTATAAAGAAGTTTTCGGCAACGGGTTTTTGCAAATAAATCAATTGTTTTGAAAACTGTGAGTTTCAAACTTGAACGCGCGACCAATTTTGCATACGTTGACGGACCGTATTGCGACTTGGCAGGCATGCAGTCTGAAGGCACGAAATAGAAGCATTTTAAAGGACATACGAAAAAAATAACATTTGATTGCATATTAATCGTTCTCGTAAAGAAAAGTTCATATTATTTTACTATAAACCAAACGTATAATATGGTTTCCCTTGATAATCACTCCGTTTAACGTGAAAATATTCATCCATCACATAGGGTATTACCATCTCAACTGTATTGTATCTTCTCTTGTATCGATGCAAGAAAATTCAAGTTTACCCACTTTGAAATTACCTGCAAAAAAAATTATTAGTAAGTGAGGCATACTACAATAAATATATTAATTTCACATATATCACGTGACCCTAAACGTGGGGGGTGGGACGTAAGCAAAAATATCCCTGACGATCACTTCAGGAGGTTCTTTAAATCGATCACGTGATATTTTTAAATTATAAATTTAATTAACATTTTACCTGTATCTTGAAATTAGTCAAATACAGGATAGGTTTACTCAATACAATTAACAGTCATGAAAAATCCTTCCTAAGGTTCCCTGTCATTTTATGTAAATTATTGTCATTTTACGGAAAATCACGCGAGACTGGTGGGGGGTGCGCCAGAGAAAACACCAGGATCGGTCACATGGGGGGAGGGGGGGGGGGAATTAGCAAAAAATTTATCATGGGATTTATAAATATTTCCTTATAGATTATAAATATTAAAATAAAATGCGAAGATGATATTTGAGCATTTCAAATACAGTCTGTTGAAACTATACTTTTTTAAATCATAAACAATTTTTAAAGCATTCTTATGAACATAATTAAATATTATTCTTAAAAATATCTTTCTTCATATCGCCTTGAGAATACTCTATATATAAAAATGTTGATTCTTATAATTGAAGTTATTACAAAATCAGCGGAAATGAAATAATTCAATACATAAGAAGGTAAGAATTAATAAAAAAATAATTCAGCAATTTATAACTTCCATACATTATATGTAACGAGGATGAGCGAAGAATAGATTTTGATAAAAAGGTATTGGAAAAGATAGGCAGATTTCTGAGCAAAAGGATACTGAATGATGTGCCGGTATAGTGATTCTGTACGAATAAACTCTACACAACAAAACTACACGCAGAAAATTCTACACTCGGTGAGTCTAAACAAGTTTGTCTCACCAAATAAATATTTAAAAATCATCAAAGTTAACAATAAGTCCTAAACCTTAAAACTGTACACAAACCTATAAATTAAATTTTGCGAATTCAAAGAGACTCTGCGCATTGAAATTTTACTCATAGAACTCTATATAAGATAATTTAATAAATATTAGATTTAAACACCAAACAAAATGAAAAAAAAAAAGTTATGGATAGCAAATAAAGGATTGAAAATGATATGCAGAATTTCAGGCTGACAAAAAGATATAAAAGGATAAATATTGAAAGCCTTAGGACAGATATAGAAAAAAGATAGGGATTGAACAACTTAGGGTGTAGGATAGACATGGAGGAATTTGAATGGGAAAAAGGGTAGAAAAGCATAGACGGAAATGCACGGAGGATAAACTTAAGTAAAAGGATAGAGATTGAAGAGAATATGGGCGACTGCGAATAACAAAGGAGATAGAAAATATTATCATGGATAGGTCAAAGATTATAGTGCTTGTAGTGAGTTTCATAAGGTACGCGCCCCCCTGAGAGACGTGACGGTGAAGAAGGTAATTAAAATATCTCATGTTGAATCTGAAACGGAAACAGGAAGTTTGACAAGTTTTACAACAGGTCAATTTAATAAACGTGCTGCTTTTTTAGAGGGATACTGAACGAATTTGACCATCAGAGCCTGGATAGACTCCAATTACCCGAGCCAGAGGCCATTTTGTAGGAGGAAGTTTCTCCTGAAGTACCAGTACAAGTTCTCCGACTTTCACGGGAGTTTTCTGCTTCTGCCATTTTGAACGAACTTGAAGTTCGCGTAGATACTTGGAAGATCATATCTTCCAGAAAGTCTGATACATTTGCGTTAAGAGTTGCCAACGCGCAGACGGACTGAGTTTATCATTCAGAAGAGAAGATTCAGGCACAGTGTGTAGAGGAGATCTAACGAGGAAGTGAGCTGGGGTTAAGGCGTCAAGATCATTAGGTTCGTCCTTTAAAAATTTGATCGGTCTCGAGTTCAGACACGGGATTCCACCTGAGCAAGGAACGTCGTCATTTCCTCGAAAGTAAGGGTGGTGTCACTCAGAACCCTCCGAATATAGTATTTGACAGAACGAACTGCCGCCTCCCAAAGTCCACCGAAATTTTAAGTGCGGGCGGATTAAATTTCCACTGAATTTGGTTATCCGTAAGATAACGGAAAATTTTTAAATCTTCATTTTATGCCGCAGAAAACATTTCTCGTAGTTGTTGGTCAGCTCCCACGAATTTGGTGCCGTTGTCACTGTACAACATCTTGCAATCTCCTCGACGTGCTGAAAATCTATTGAATGCGGCTATGAATGCATCCGTAGCACAATCGGAAGCGACCTCCTAATGAACCGCTCGAGTAGCGCAACATACGAAGATGATAATATAACCTTCGTAGGCCTTGTGACCCCATCCTTTGGAATTACGTATCCAGATAGGACCTGCGTAGTCGAAACCAGTCTTAGCAAAAAGTCGTGAAGTTTGTTTGACCCTGGAGGGTGGCAACGGAGCCATCACCCGAGTATAAGGTAACGCTCGATGCCGAGCGCATGTCACACAACGACTCAACGCCCGTTTCACTGCAGAGCGGCCCGACAAGATCCAGTATCTTCTCCGAAGATATGAGAGGGTCAATAGTGGACCTTTATGCATCATAAATTGATGGCCGTTCCGGATGACTAAAGTTGTTAACAAAGAATCCTTGGGAAGAATGTATGGACATCGCTCGTCATAGTCTAGAACGGCGTGAGACAAACCATCTCACAAACGTAACAGACCATCATCATCCAAGAAAGGAAAAAGTTTAGCCAATAGACTTCCATTTACCAGGGGAAGTGGCTTCTGAACCTTACGGACTTCTTCCGAAAATTTTCACGTTGAGTATATCTGATCAGGCGTCGCAGAGCCAAATCAAGCATAGTAGATGTGAGATGACATGGTGGCTTGTCGGCGCACTTCTTGCGGAACCGTGCCACCAGACGAACCAGAAGAAGGGCAGCACACAATTCCAACCTTGGAATTGAAGTTTTTCTTTTCCGAGCGACCTTCGTTTTTGCCATCACAAGTGTGACGTGAGTTTCCCCAGTGGTCAAGTTAACTCGTAAATATACGACTGCTCCTATCGCCATTTCGGAGGCATCGCCGAAGCCGTGTTATTCACAGGAGACTTCCGATGACAAACCGATCCATCGTGGGATGATCAATGATATAAGTTCTGGTAGTTCAGCGCGGAACTTTTGCCACGTTTTACTGTAATCAGATGGTAAGGATCGCTCCCAATCCAGTTTGAGAGCCCACAGACTCTGCATGCAAATTTTGGCTCGGATTATAACCGGAGCCAACCATCCTATCGGATGGAAGATACGGGCAATCTCGGAGAAGACAGTCCTCTTAGTCAACACGGTCAGCTTTGCTGGTGGTCGAATCTGAAATCAAAAGCAATCGGAAGCTGGTTGCCACAAAATCCCCAATGTTCTGAAAGTAGGATCCTGGTCAAAAGAAAGAAAAGTAGATATCTGTCAAAATTCAGATGGAATTTCTTCCAGAACATCCTGTCTGTTCGAGAGTCATTTTTTTAAGAGCGAAACCTCCAGCTCTTAATAATAAGTCAACCTGTTAACCCTTTTCTTTAGCCTCCTCCGATGAATTGGCACCTGAAAGCACGTCGTCGACGTATATCTCTTCCCTTAAGAGATCAGTAGCGAGAGGCTAATCAACACCGCCATCCTCAGCAAGTTGATGAAGAGTTCTTATCGTCAGATAGGGCGAAGATGTGAAGCCGAAGGTTACGGTCTTCAACATATATGTACGAATCTCCTCGTCGTGGGGCGATCTCTAGAGGGACTTCTGAAGAGTGTGATCCCGCGGATGAATCCAGATGCGACGAAACATCTTTTCAATGTCCGCCGTGAAAAAAACTGCGTATCTACGCCACCGCAAAATCACATCAGTCAATTCCGTTTGACGTTTTGGGCCCAGATAGAGCACATCATTCAGAGACAGCCCAGTCTCTGTTCGCTGAGATGCATTAAATATCACTCGTAGTTTTGTGCTTGAGCTACTCTCCTTGTGGATGCAATGGCGGGGCAAGTAGTAGCTATTGGTGGGTTGAAGGGCCTCGACCTTCGTAACCAATTTCATCTCACCCATTTGCATGTATTCTTCGATGACATGCGCGTAATTATTACGCAGTTCCAGGTCCTTCTGAAAACGTCTCACCATCTGAAAAAAGCACGTTGAGCTGCAAGGCGAGAATTCCCTAATTCTAACGTGCGATCCTTGAGTGGAAGGCGCACGATATAGCGACCTTCACTTGTACTTTTATGAGTGGAGATAAATAGTTTCTCACATTTTTCCTTGGCCATGCTTGACTGAGACAATTTTGCAGGTATGTCCTCTTGGACAATGAACCGACATAACAATGATAAAAGCTCGTGGTCTGCCGTGCTTTGTAAATCCACGATCGTTAATTGACCTGAATCAGACTCATCCGACATGAGTCCGAATAAGATCCAACCCAACAATGTCTGTTAAGCGGTTGGAGTTCCCAATTCTCCCTTCCTCAATCCCTTCCACTTCGTTACTGCCAGTTAAACCGAATAAATTTGATCCAATCATTCATGTAATTTCACATATTATCTAATTTCGTCCAAGTCTATAGAGATATATAGCACATCACAGTTCACTATAAAATCACCAAATCAACATCTTGACTACCACGTGCTTTGAGTAATGCACCACGTTGTTGGAATTATAATAATCTACGGGAACAAATTATGAGTAATTATAATTTAAATTTATTCCATTTATTTGTACATATTTTGTACGAAGCACATGTAAATTACCTTTTATATTGCGACTTAGAATCATAATTAACACCCAAGTGTGCGTTCATTTGTTTGGCATTAGTTAAACGAAGAATTGGTTGAAGCGGATAGTACTTTTAAAAGGAGACGAAATTTTGGACATCAAGAGTTTCTTAGAGGCTCACAGAGAATAAGGCCTTCGCTCGCGAGGGAGTCTCTTCGTGATTTCCTTAGAGTAGCTCGCTCGTCCGACGAACAGACAGTTTATTTTCCTATGAGACTCTTTTACTGAAAGGCTTATACCTGAATTGGTTGCAAGAGACTCGTTGCGAGAGTTAACAGTTCGAAATATTTTCATTGTATTGTTCCACAACGTAAGAGGTTCAAGTCTGGTAGGGGAGCCCTTAAACCTCGGACAAAGAGACTCACCGTTTAAAATTTATTGCACTCATCTCGTGACGAGAGTATACACCAAAAAAACGCGTCACTCGGGCTCTGAGTAGAGTGGTATTGCCTTGCCCTATATATACTCTAGCTGCGAAAAAAAAGAGAAGTGGCAGCCTCCAGTTCTCTCCTAGTCCCTGATTTTGAGTCCGTATTATCAGTGCTTTAACCACAATCTCCTAGACTTCTGGCAACAAGGTAACCAACGTTGTTCTCGGCCCAAATCAATACGAATGTCCTTCCATCAGCCCATAACCGTGAACCTGCTCCCTTAGCCCAGAACCTTCCTTTTTGTAGATGAATGCAAGATACTTCTGACCACAGTGCTTGTCTTTGAGAATAATATCCTTAGAACATAACAATATTATTATTATTTATTCCCTCTGTTCCGTCTTGAAGCATTCGATTTCATATTTATGTAGTGTCATTAACAATTTCTGATTCTTTCTCTTTCATCATCCACTATAAAGGCAGGCCTGCCAAAGGTGCGTTTTCAATCAATGTTTGTCATGTCACATTTACTATACTTAATATTTGAAAAATTATATATTTTTTTAAATGTGTATTTTATTTACTTGGCGTAAATATTGACTTATGACAAGTTTGAAGTATTTTCAAATGTTTATTGTGAACACTATTTGGCGGTGCCTATTAATTTCAAAGCATTCGCATATGCAACATTGTTGCTATCCGTAATTGAATTTTTTTGGTGAATGGTGTTGTAGGGCAATATTTGGCGGCGTTTTTTATCCTTTAATGTTTCAGGTTAAAATGCACAACTAGCGGTCTCACTCTAACCTCTACCAGGGTGGGCGCAAATTTTATCGCAATTTTATCATTTAAAAGGAAGAAAATTAGCTTCCTTTTGAGATAAAAAATGAAAAAGATATGCCCTTTTTCCAAAAAAGTCAAATTTGTTTGTCACTTTCATTTCTGAAGGTCAAATATTCATTTTTCCGAAAAATGCTTATGATCAGTGGAAAGGACATGAAAACTATCGAAACTGTACTAGACGAAAATTGTTTTAACTAAATTAGAAGAGTTAAAAATCGACAAAATAAAAGATATTAACGAAAATTTCAAAATTTTCACCCACTTCCCCCTTGGTAAATATTTATCTAAATAAAAAAAAAATTTCCGATGAACTGTTATCCAATAGAAAATAATGCCCTATATATGTACAGAATTAATTTTTTTGCGGCGATTCACTAACGCGAATTTCGATCTTTGAATCATGTAAATGAATGGGATAATCTTATAATATTTTTCTTTTTTTTTTGTTTTGTTTCAGGACATGTCAAGCCATGAGACAAGAGAGGATCCAAAGTACTGGATTTGAGAAAAGAGTTTTTAGAGGGTATTTTAAAATGTCACAAATAGACGTTGCCGCTATACCTTTGCCAAACAATCAGAATGGTACACCTGCAGATAATAATCATAATTTCACGGGTTCAATTGGTCCGTCTCTCAACAATAATAACATGAACATTACGAGGAATAATAATAATCCAAATCCTCTCTTTCGTATGCGTGACAGACTATTTCATGCACTGTTCATTAAAGCTTCCTTAGCATATGCAAGAACATTTCCGAGGTCTGTTAGACGGTTCATTGAATTTCTTATTTTAATGAAGGTAAACACTTATCTATATTTGCTTCATTTTAGTCATTATGTTCTAAACGAATTAGTTTGTTTTGATAGCTGAAAAAAGTCAGCACAAGCATTGAGAGTTGAATGACCTACACTGTCTCCACTTAGTGTGTGGACATCCATTTGTTAGCATTTAAAATTTGTAATTTTGGATTGTTGATTTCAACGGTTTCTCTAATTTTAAATAAAATCTGAAATAATAAACATTTTTCAATGTTCTTGGGCTCATTTTGAAGATTAACTTCTGTAGAATCGCAGCCACTGATCAGAATAATTCTACCATTTTTTTCTTGCATCGTGCTAGAAGTTGGAGTTGGAACAAAAATTTGGACGAATTCAAACTCATCTTATTTGTAGGAAAATAATAATAAAAATGAAATGATTGTATATTTAAAAGAATTTTAATAGAAAATTCATGTTAACTTATTTCATATATTCAAAAAATATGTTTCTCAGCATAAAGAATATATTAACATTTTTCCAATTTCTTTGTTCCAACTTTATTTAACTTTAACTTCTTGCACCGGGCATGCAAAAATTGTACAATTGTACTGATAAGTTACTGCGATTTGTGCATCCTGGAGGATTATAAATACATTTTATGGAAAACCATCCTACACCCATCTACGGAACAGGTGGTTCCGGCCTAGGGGAGCGGGGTAAAATGCCAGGTACTATCGGTAGTAATAAGTGAATCTCTTGTCACTTACAATATTTATTCGAACATCAATGAGATTTGAATTTTAACTGGGAAACGTTTTTCAGTACAAATTCAAAAAGAGTCTAGAGAATTATTGTGATTTTAAGGAATTGAATTTATAGAGAAGCTCAAGGGTTGAAACTCTGGTCCCGATGTTGGAATTAAAGACAATTACTCTGCATCGTTCCCCCAATAGTGAGTCCTGAAACCGGAACCGTCAACTGAGAATGCGAGGAAGATACGAAGAATTTTAGGATTAGGAAGGAGAGATTTGAGAAAGAGAAAAGAGAGAATTTAGGTGAGAAGAAGTGAGATTCAGGGGTATGGAAAGTGGGATGAATTCAGGAACGTTAAGAGAGTCGGAAATAGTCACAGAATAGAATGATAGCCAATGAAGATGATACTTCACCTAGAAATGTACAAGGTTGGAGATTTTGAATGCCCTCCTCAGTGATGGCGGAAATCTTCTGGTTTTAGGCACTTACAGTTGTTGAAGGTGCGGGGACCCCCAAAACTAACCCAATGGGTCGTGCTTGGAAATTTTCCGAAAACAGAAGACTAGTAGCAGTGAACGCCTAGCTTAAACCAATTTTCACGGAAGTGACCCTCTTTGTCCATGTTTCCAAGAAATTTTCGTTTGGGGATGGCTTCCGACTTTGAGCCTAAAATTTTGAAAATCGTTTGAATCATTTTTAAAATAACTCATTTTTTGACATTTTATAGACCATGTATCATGTACATTTTTTAGAAAAAAAGTCACATATGACTTTTTATCTGCTTAAACCCTGTAATTTAGTGACCAAATAAATGTCTCAATGCGTAGTATCGAGTGACCTTCAGAACGCTTCTAAATTGTTAAGAAAGTGTACAAAAATCCAATTTTTTGAAAATTTATCGTTACGGGTACATTTTTTTCTAAAAATCGGCTGATTACGAATGAAAGTACACTAAATTACCTGCCTATAATTGCCTACCTATAAATTAAAGTATCTTAAGCTTCAAATCAAGTCATTATTCCGAAAAAGGGCTGATTTTCCTATTTTAATCAATAATATGTTTGGTCCTTAACAGAATTTTCCGCTACCATGTGATGTATATGATATTTTCTTAGGTATCTCTAAGACATGACAAATGTGCTATAAAATGTTAAAAAATGAGTTATCTTCAAATGGACTCAAACGAATTTTTTAATCTTAGGCTGAAAATAGTAGAAAGCCATTCCCAAAAGAAAATTTCCAGGAAACAGGGACAGGTAAGGTCATTTTAGCGTAAATTGATTTACGTTAGGCTAATATTTTGACTGAATGGGTCACCAGTACTGACTATCTGCCTTGCACTATTGAACATTTTTCGGATGAATTCAGACTGGTGACAGATTCCTGACTGACTGACCCTCCGAAGATCCAACCTGTATATTTCTTGAACATATTGATGTTCACATTCAAATTTGCGTGGGTTTCCCTTGCTGAACTTGAAGCACTTCCATTGGTTCTCGGACTATAACTTTTTCCCTTGGCAGAGTCACGCGTGGGTCACCCCTTTCAAATTCAAGGAGTATTTCTGTTGGCAGTTTGATAATTACGATAGGGCTGTACCAACTTTTATTGCAAGGTCCTTGCATATGGGATTTTGTAAATGATTGTAGTATTCTAAAATTTCGCTGACATTTTTAGATAAAAAATCAAAAACTCATCGGGCCCTTTTTGAAAAAGTCGATTTTCATATTTTAGACAAAAAAAGTAATTAGAAAACATCTAAAACATATAATTTTCACTTTGAATTTTTTTACAAGTAATTATAAATTATACATTTTGTGACTTGCAAAATTTTATACAAGGTATTGAAATCATTAAATTATTTTGAAGATAAAATTTACCAATATTTGAAAAGGCAATTAATGATTTTATTGACGAACTTTTCAAACTCAATAAGAAACTGTTTGAATCCGATAAGAATTTGTTTTTCATATGATAGTTAATGAAGTACATGATATTTATCATATTAACAGCTCAGATGTTCATCTGTTTTTGTTCCTTTCAATATCATTTTTCTATGTAAAATTGGACAAAATGACGAAAAATGCAGCAAACTGCGATTCAAATCGTGGTAAATTGGACTCACACTGGAACCTCGAGTTAGCTCGAGTCTCGGGCATTGCTAACTTTGACCGTGAGACTCTTCCGAAAATTTCTACGATGAAAACAGTCCGGGCCGTATGAACCATTTCCGGTAGGAATACATAATATTAATTGACTGTACTTCGTGCAAATGTAGATTTTTGTTATCATAAAGGATGGACCTTTTTTAATAATGAAGACTTATTAATAAAAAGAGGATTTTCCGCGTGTATCTAAAAATAAATGCGAGATATGCACGCGAATGTTCGAGCTGCCCGCTTTGTCGCTACGATACTGCGTGATTGCGTCAAGGTCGTCGTGCTTCTTCTCCTGTCCTCCGGAATCCCTCGCCTACGAGTGCGAGCTGGCAGAAATCTAGGGGGGCAGTAAGACGAGAGGAAGTATGTAGAGGTTCCAGTATATTATGTTTCGAAAAGGCAAATCTAAGTGTGAAGAAGAAATTATCGATGATATTTTCAAACCCAAGCATAATTTATCACGATTTTCATTGTAGCTTGCTGCGATATTGAAAAAAATAACAAGAAATAAACATCGCAACTGTTGATACGATAAATATCGTGTACTTAATTAACTATTCTATGAAAGAAAATATTTTTAATTGAATTTAAACTTGTATAACAGTTTTAGATTTTTAAAATGTATAACTTTTAATTCCAAACAATTCTTTTTAGTGAAAATTATGATGTTTTCAGATTTCCTTATTCACAAATTGCCTCGATTTCAAGGTGAATTTGATAAGCACACTTCGAAGGAGGTGTCACATTTCATAGGTGGTCATTGTTGCGAGTTGGCCAATAAAACATACATGGTTTTAATAGCATATGTACCAGACAGTCAGGTGACTAATTCATTGAAACGAACTTACTCATAAACTAATAAGCTAAATAGATTTTTTATACTAGACAGACGTTTGTCTTTCTTTCCAGTAGGTCTGTGTGACATGGAAAATTCATTCGAGTTATTATTTTAGGAGAAAGTCCTTTTTAAAGAGTTGATTACATGGCAGTCTGATACATACCCTCAAGGGCGAATTTGAATGTTTCTGCTTTCAAAATGCTCAAAAAAATGTGCTGCTGCATTTTTTGATGGCTTATGCACTTTTTCAAAATTGTTAAGTGGCTGAAAACTTGAAAGAGTATAGCCGGATGATCATGGAAAAAGTGCCCCCGCTGGGATTTCAGTACAAGTTAAGGTAAATGTATGTCTTGATGTAAAACTTAATTTAGTAAATTAATATCAAGAAAGTGATTATTTTAGAAGATATTCCCAAAAATCAAGAAATTGAAAATAGTTTTTTTTTTCTTTAAAACGCCTCAGCTGGTGTTAATACTAAAAATATATGTTTTTTGAAAAATCTGAAGACATAGAAACAGTTGTATAAAAAGCTTGTGAAAACCTTGAATATAAGAAGAAGTGTCATCGTTAACAAAAAATTAGTTTTATTATTACTCTGTGGTGCCAGAAACACCCAGACCTTTCGCACGTTTCGCAACAGGGGTTGCGAAACCGCGCCGACAACCTCATGCAAACAGGATATATACGCGGAACTTCTCCGCTGCCGGACCGGATGGCATCAACAACTTCTGGTGGAAGAAGTTTACTTTTACACACCAACATCTTGCCCGGATCTTCACCTCATATTTAAAGTCGGAGACGCCCATTCCGCAGTGGCTGGTGTTAGGACGCACGGTACTCCT
>JAUMHM010000051.1:3041642-3084101 GCA_032362435.1 Melikaiella ostensackeni | reverse complement strand
TCATCTATACCAGGTGCCTTTCCATCTTTCATTATCCCTAATACCTTGACTATTTCCTCCCTTGTAATGTCCTCCTCTGGAGTGAGTCTATGATTACATTGCATTGGATTGCAACGCCTTGTAATAAACTAGAAATTTATCAGGCAAACAGAGTCAAGAAAATTTAAGATTTGACTCAAGATGGGATCTGGCATCATGTTCCGACGCTGGATAACCCAGCTGATCTACTTTTGAGAGGCACAACCCCGAAAAGGTTACTAAACAGCGAATTGTGGTGGGAGGGTCCAAAATGGCTCTCTACACCAACAGAATAGCCTAAATTGACACTTCAAAGCAAGAAAGATATTCCAGCGCTGAAAAAAAATTGACTCAATGGTAGCATATGTTGCTCCAAAAGTTGTTACTCAATTTCAACATTATTGGAAACTACAACGTGTCATTGGGTATTGCCCCAGATTCATAGATATTTATGTTAGCAAGAAGAACACTACTGGGGCCTTGACTTCAGAAAAACTCATCAGAGCAGACTGTTCGATCGTGAGAATGGTTCAAAAGGAGTGTTTTTCGTCTGAATTAAAAAATCTTAAATCAGGTGAGAGCATTGACAAAACTAGTAATTTGATTCAGTTGTCACCGTATCTCGACGAAAGGGGAATAATAAGAGTAGGTGGTAGATTTAATAAAGCGGAAGTTACGATTGATCAAAAGCATCCTCTTATACTTCCCTCCAAGCATCCTGTAACGACATTAATTCTTCGACAAGAACATAATAGACTACTACACTGTGGGCCAGAGCAATTATTGAGTTCTGCCAGACACCGATATCGGCCCTTATCTGGAAGAAGAGAAGCTAGAAAAGTAATTCAGAGATGTGTAATTTGTTTTAAATTAAAACCTCGAACCTTGGACGTGATGATGGCAGTTCTTCCGAAAAGTAGGCTCTCTGGAAATCTTCGACCATTTACTATAACTGGTATTAATTACGCAGAACTTATTAAACTCAGGGAAAGCAGACGACGCGGAAGAGTGCATGAATCGAAAGCATATGTTGCTGTTTTCGTTTGCCTAAGTGTGAAGGCTGTTCATCCACTGGAAATTCATCTCACCACGAGCAACACACTTTGGAGGGTTATGGGAAGCCGCCGTTAAGTCTATAAAAAAACATTTTCATACCATTACTGAGGGCTTAACAATGACTTTTGAAGAGAGCTGTACCTTGCTTACACAAATCGAAGCAGTTTTAAACTCAAGACCCTTATGTCCTAATACTTCTGATCCTCGTGACCTTATTGCTTTGACTCCATCCTATTTCCTAATAGGAGACTCACTTATAGAACCTGTTCAAACCTCGTTTCTTGATACACCTGATAATCGTTCATCTCGCTGGCAGCATCTAATAAAGATAGAACAACATTTTTGTAAAAGATGGAGCAGCGATTATTGGCAAAAATTGCAAACCAGAGGTAAATGGGTTACCGGCGAGGATAACATCAAAAAAGGCACACTTGTGCTCCTGAAGGAAGATAATGTGCCTCCCCTCCAGTGGCACATGGGTCGAGTAGAAGAACTTCATCCTGGCGAAGACGGCGTAGTTCGAGTTGTAACAGTTCGAACTTCTACGGACACTATAAAACGAGCTGTAGAAAAGTTGTGCCCACTACCGATTTGTCTATTGACTGTTCATGTATTATTTGAAAACTGTTTATGAATCAGCGCTCTTGCAATATTTCAAACTACTATAATTATGTTTACTGAATAGATTTAGATTCTGAACTCAGTGTTGATTGTTCTCATGTATATTGTTCACCACGAAGCATATGTTATTCTACCAATTCACTTGAGTTAATTATTAGAATTTCTTTCAGAATATTCACTAATGTTAATTAAGTTGTTCAGAAAGTTTACATTCAGGTGGGCAGAATGTTTAGTATTCTTTTTTATTTTTTTTTATTTTGGAACCCCTTATAGTTACGACCTTGTGTAGGGGATGCGCTGCGTAACTGCGCAGCATCGAGAATCAGCCAGTCGCGAGTTTGCGAGAACGCCGATTACTTGATCTTTGTTCCGATCGTTCATAGTTTTCATTTAATAAAGTAGATATCCGGTTTGCTGTACAACATAACTTTTATTTACTTACCCAGCACGATATTATACAGTAAAAATAATAATATGAGTTCAAAACGAAAAATCAAAAATTTTTTGACACTTTTTCATTGGAAGTTTTTCATTTTTTCGGTTTAATTTCCTTAGAAAAAAAGGATATCAAATACTACATAAGATATATACATTTTATCAAAATCAATTGGAAGCTTTTTGAGATACCAAATTTTCAAAAAAATTCAACGTGACGTAACTCCCACAATTTTTAATTCTTTCAAAAAATATTCTACAGCAGTAAGTTAGCTACCTAATACTATTATTTCCTCAAGATTCAAGAAAATTGTTTATATCGATAACAACTCTGATATTGCCAACCTGGAACCTCTCATATGTGAGACGACTGGATAATTAAAACTCTTATATATATTTAATTATTTTAATGTAATCAATGTACATGAAAAAGAAAGTATCAAAAATTAGAAACTCCAGAATGAACCAAATTAATAATTTTGAAGGTTTTAAAATTTTAGAAAGCCATTCGATACATTCTCTTAAACAGAAAAGTTTTTTAGAGCGCTATCAATAACGTTTGTCTGTACAGCAAAATATTCTTTTTTGTATATAAAAGGGAAAAAAATATGAACAAGAGACCAGCTTCATCAGAACCATACTCATTGATGACTAGCACAGACAGTAATACAAATATTTTGGACGAAAGTATAACTGTTACATACCTTAAAGATTGGTTACATCATAAGACTCTCGAGTCTTCTACAGAAGATGATTATTGTTTCTAATCGGATTCAACAGATGAGAATAACTCTCAAAGGTATAATTTTTTTGCACAATCTGATGGACATCAGTCAGAAGCACAAAATGTCAGATTACCACATAGTAAGGTCGAATTACCAGACTATAATGACAAATCACCGGAAAGTAATGCGAATAATGTGCTACCCCAATCCGAGTTTAAATACCTCGAGAATGAAAGATTACTTTCTAGAAGATAGTGAAGTTATGTCTCTAGAAGCAGAGTAAAAAATATTAAATGTTATTCTCATGATTTTTGGTTTTTCCATCCGCTTTTCTTTCAGCTATAAAGCTAGATGAGCACTTATCAATATGGTAAAAGTACTTGTTGGACCGAAATTTGAAAATTGGAATCTAATTGATTATTACCTCTCGCACATTTTCGAACCACCAGACAGCTTAATTAAGTACCATTTTCATTGTTTGACCTGTTTTAAACCTCTAGAACATTTGACGACGAAAAAAAGTTTGAAAAACACAACAAAATCTGCAGAAAATGTCTAAAAGAATACGAATTGTCAATAATCTCGCCAAACTATTTCAGATCTATCAGCATTCAGTATCAGTTGAAAACGCTTTTACAAATAGATTACATAAGAACCAGTTTGTTTGAAAATCTAGAAGTAATACAGTCAAATCCTAAGAATGACGGAAATATCCACGATGTGTACGACGGTGAATTATATAGGAAATTATTAACAGAATCGCAAACATAAGTAGTAATTATTTTAACGTTTATTTTTAATACCGATGGAGCGGCATTTTCCCACAGTTCCATGGGAAGTTTCTTGCCAAAAATTCTTATTATAAACGAATTACCACCCTATGTATGTTTCAATCATCCCCTTCTCGCATGGATATGACGTGGAAAGAAAGAGCTGAGACCGGACTTGATGAATATGTATGTACTGTCAACCTTTCGTTGATTAAGTTCGTGAATTGAGCACAAAAGGGTTTGAATTGAAAAATGATAAAGGAGAAACTGTACGCATCTTACTCAAGCTTTCAATAAGCAGTGTCGACTCTGTAGTGCGAACTATTATGAAAAACTGCGTTCAGTTTAATGGACATTGCGGTTGTTTTTGGTGCTACAATTATGGTGATTGGATAGAGGGCTCAATGCGTTATCTCATGAAAGAGGTTGACCCATTTCTTAGAACACACGATTCTCATATGGAAAACGTAAAATCTGCTCTTGCAGCAATTGCAAAACCATCTCTTAGAACAAGGAAAACAAAAAAAAAACAAAGAAAGAAAAATTTATTCAGGGTGTAAAAGGTTACTCTGTATTATCGGAGTTGCCGACACTGGGTATGGTATGTAGTTTTGTCAGAGATTACAGGTATCTGTATGTAGATTTACTTGAAGTTGTTCTCCTGACACATTTCGTTCAGAATGTTAGAAAAAGTGGTCCAATTTGGTCCGTTTCAACTTTTCCACCTGAAAATGCGATCTTTTTTTTGAAGCAATCTGTTCACACTCCAAAAGGAATATATGAACAGATAGCAAAAAAAACTTTGCGGGCTAATGTTTTCAAGAGCATTTTACAAGAATCAACGAAAATATCTTCTTGCTTATCGTACTGCGAATTAATTTTTGCCAGAAACGAAGTGAAAAACTACTGCCGCAGTAGCACTCACGACATCGTGTTTATCGGGAAGGGCAAAAACAATACATATTATTCAAATTTATCAAAATCAGGCACGGATGTTTTAACTTTCAATCGATGCACTTTTGGACGAATAATTGTATACAGTGAAATGTATTCTCGGCAAAAAAAATCAAATGACAATGGAAAATACGAAAAGAAACCATATTACTTTCGGAAATTAGTAACAAATGTGTGGTAATTAATGTAGAGGATAAAATGTATCTCTCAACATTATAAAACACAGTTGAAATTCAATGAATTTTAAACGAAAATGAAATAGAAAAAACGTATATTTGTATCGTGTTTCTCTATTGTATTTTCCAGCACGCTAATATCAAATACAATAAATTGAAATTCATTGAATCCTGATAATAAAAGAGGGCTAAAACGCTAAACTGTAAATATTTACATTCGCTCAACTAGAAACTATTTCGAGTGTTAAATGAAAATGGAAAAAAATGTATTTTTCTACTTTGTATATAATTTTTCCATGCAATATATTGCCAAGGAAATTTAGCAACCATAAAATATATATCCATGTCTATTTCTTTTTGTGTCTTACCGACGTCACTTTCTAGTTTAGACTCACGGAGTTTAAACTTTATCTTGCGGATGAATTTCGGATAGAGTCGGACTATACCCGGAGTCGATGTTTTTGAGCGGAGAGATTTTAGATTTAACCGTACGATTTTCCATTTGCACTTCAATGTCACGGAGTTGCAACTTCAACTTGTGGATTAATAGCGGATAGAATCGGACCATATCCGGAGTCGATGTTTTTGAGTAGACAGATTTCGGATTTAACTGGACGATTTTCCATTTGCACTTTAGTGTCACAAAGTTGCAACATTAATTTTCGGATTAATTTCGGATAGAGTCGGACTATATCCGGAGTCGATTTTCTTGAGCGGACAGATTTTGGATTTAATTTTCCATTTGATTGTCCATTTGCTCTTTAGCGTCACGGAGTTTAAACTTTATCTTGCGGATGAATTTCGGATAGAATCGGACTATACCCTAAGTCGATGTTTTTGAGCGGAGAGATTCTAGATTTAACCGTACGATTTTCCATTTGCACTTCAATGTCACGGAGTTGCAACTTTAACTTGCGTATTAATTTCAGATAGAATCGGACTATATCCGGAGTCGATGTTCTTGAGCGGACAGATTTCGGATTTATCCGGACGATTTTCCATTTGCACTTTAGTGTCACGGAGTTTTAACTTTATCTTGCGGATTAATTTCGGATAGATTCGGACTATATCCGGAGTCGATGTTTTTGAGCGGTCAGATTTTGGATTTAATCGGACGATTTTCCATTTGCTCTTTAGAGCCACAGAGTTTCAACTTTATCTTGCCCGGAGTGCCGGGAGTGCAAGTTTTTGTCCGGATGAATTTCAGTTTAGATCGGACTATTTTCCATTTTTACTTTAACGAAAATTATTTCAGGTTCTGAATTTCGGACTCATATCGGATGAAGTCGGACTCTTTTCGGAGTCAATCTCTTTATTCTGGATTGATCTCGGACTTAACCATACAGATTCCGGACTGTTTTCATACAGTTTCCGAATTAGACCGAACATGTTTCGGAGAAAAATCGTGAATCGGATTGATTCGGATGAGTTCGTACCAATTTCGGAAACCATATTTTTAGCGAGGAGGGCCGTATTGTGTCTGTAGATATGAGTCATTCCCGCGTGAGTGGGACACGCGGATAATATGTGTTCATTGTGCTCAGGGTGTGCATGACACCCTCTGCACCTATCCAGATGATTTGAGGAAACCAAACGTTAGCTCCACCGACGAGGACTGATCTTCTACATTTCTTTGAAAGTTTCCGTGCATTTTCTTCTCGTGAAGCTGTTCGTTCCAGGATAATTTAGTTATACAGGCTTTGCAGATTCAGAAATCCGCGCCCGCCTTCGCGGCGTGGGATGTATAATTGCGAAACGGACGAGTTCATATGCAAGCACTTCTTCAGATGCATGATTTTACGCGTGGCGATGTCGAGGGCCGTGAGCACGTACTTCGTCAATGAAACCACTCCAAACGAACAGAGTAAACTGGGATGGCAAGCATATTAGTTGCAGATATTTTGTTCAACGCTGACAGATTGGAAGACCAAATCTGTCAAATCAGACGTTTGTTTCTGCTTCGAAGAGCCTCCTTTATTGATGTTATATTCTGAATGCGGCTTTCAGGCATGCCTGGGTATAGGTAGATCTCTTCAGCGCCAAGGTCCCTGTGGATTAAAAGACATTGTCATCCTGAGGACGTCCTAAAGATATCCTTAGGACGTTCATGCCAGTGCAATGGATATCTTAAAAGCTTTCCATGTCCAAAAGACGTCTTCAAGTCCTGAGACACCTTTGAGACATCAATTGCACTGACCTGGACGTCTTGAGGATGTCTTTAAGACGTTCTTATAATGACGATGTCTTTTTGCACAATGGGGTGCCTAATAGCACTCTTATCCAGTAGCTCAGGGTCGTCACGAACGCAAGGAATTTGTCCCCGCTTCAGATAAATCTTGGCACACTTGTCCAATCCGAAGTCCATACCAATTTCTCGTGTGTACTCCTCGACGATCCTCAGAGCATCCTTGAGATGCTCTGTTCCAGAAGCAAAGATCTTCAAGTCATCCAAATAATATATGAGTGACCTCATGCTCAAAAATTATTAGGCCCGCCGCAGAGGCACCCATGGGAATCGCGTAGTGCGAATGATAGTGGCGAGAGTGTGATGCATAAGAAAAGAGGGCTCATGGTGTTGCCCGGAAAGACGCCCCTCTGGAAAATGACACTGTTAGTTGTCACACAATGTTTTCCAGATGAGATAGTAAGTCTGGTTTTCTAAAGGGGCATCAATCTCTCTATGCATCTCACTATATGTGGATGAACCTTCAAGCTTTCAACCATCGGCGGATTGCGGTTATAGAATGCAGTGTGTTTGCAAACACTCCTGTCGATAAGCAGGATCTCCCGATAGGCTGTTACGCCTGTTTTCGATCCACGTTGTTCGTGAACCTCTCTACACAGGTCCAAATGTGCGAAAAAGCCTGTCATTCAGGATAGCTCTGAAGATCTTATTCAGCGTGTTCAGACAATTTACCGGCCTGTAGTTCCTTGGGTTGGACAAGTCGCCTTCCTTCGGTAAGAGTACCATGCATCCTAACACCAGCTACTGCGGAATTCGTGTCTCCGACTTTGAATATGAGGTGATGGTCCGGGACAGATGTTGGTGTGTAGAAGTGAACTTCTTCCACCAGAAGATCTCTTCTGTATTCTCCTCCTTGCGTCAGATAACACCCGTATTTTGTCGACAATGTGCTGCTTGATAGCTTCGACTTGATCAATGTGAGATGGTGGATCCTCAGTTCGTGAGCGAACTTTTGGACCCTCGCCGTAAAATGTTTGACAGACGTTATGTAGTCAATTACACACTGAATACGAGACGCGTTTTGTCCAGCCCAGCCAACTGTCTTGTTCAGCTGATGCAAGCGCCTTTTAGTCTTTTGATCTATCGTCGGCTTTACCTTTCGATTTGAATCGACCAACGCTCTCGCCGCATCATAAATTGAACAAGTGATGGTCCAGAGGTCGGACTCCTCCGGGAGGTCCTCACGAAGGGTGGCATCCATTTCAGCCAGATCTTCGGACATAGAAGGAACCTGAATCTTAATGTTTCTCCTTGTCCTGAAATCGCCATTTTCTCTCGGGGGATATCTGATTTCCGCGGTTGGTCTCAATGCCGCATCCAGTTTTTCGTCTGCGGCTTGTTCTCGCAGTGATTGGGGAAGCGTTTCGCGTATATATCCTGTTTGCAAGAGATTGTCGGCGTGTTTTCGCAACGAATGTTGCAAAACGTGCGAGAGCTCTGGATGTTTCTAGCACCACAGAGTGTGCAAGCGCGCCATATAACATCTGTGATCAGGGATAATGCTGGCATAGTAGCAATTCAGCAAGTCATCCCTGACTCGATCCGTCCACTCAAGACGTCGATCATCTCGCCGATTCGTCATCGTGATTCCATCCAAACTGTTTGCAGCTTCGACCTTACCAGAACCAGAATCTGGCAACAATGTAAAGGACTAAGAACCTTAATTTTATTCCTGATTACAAAAGGGGACCACTTCGATACCCGTGTCGAAGGAGCCTCATAATTAGATATTTGAAAGCTGAGTTGAAAACATACTTTTTTTGTTTTTTAAACCTTTATAAGTGAATTGTTATATACTATGACGTATTTTCAAAATTATTTTTTGAGTGATTTTCTTTAGACAGAAGCTTATCTTTCGTGTGTTTTTTTTAGATTCAAGCATACATGAAATGATTCCTAGAAATTATGTTTTCAAATATCTTACGCTCAAAATGCTAGAGGCACTATAGTTGAATAATTTTCTTAATTTTGAATGGGTTCAATTTTAAAGTTCTGAGTTTTCATGTTCATGTTATAATTTCATGTTCTGAATTTTTAATTTTTTCCTTCCATAAGTTTAAATTATGCCATTAGAATTGAAATCGTTGAACTTTTGAAAGTATAATTATATTCTGAAAATTTTTAATTTTTAAACGATTTGAATTGAGTTGAAATAATTGAAAATTCAATGGGTTTGAGTATGAAAAAGTTTGAATATCACAATTCTTGGTAAATGAAATTTTTTTCAGTTTTAAATTGAGTTCATATTCATTTAATTTTCAACAGTCCGTAGGAGAAACTTTTTTATTTTTAATGTTCCCCATTTAAAATTACTTTATTTTGAACGCTGCTCAACAATTCAATGTTAAGGGTTTATAATTGAAAATTTTGAACGGTGAAAATGACGATTTAAAAAAAAATTCATTTTGTAAAGGTATTTTAAGTCACTGATTCGAAATTTAATATTAAAAATAAAAAACTAAAAATGGCAGATCCAATATGGCGACTAACTGATTTGAAAAGTTATCGGTTTTTCTTTAAATTCATTTTATAAGCGCATATTCACAGAAAGTGTCATTTTTTCAAAAAAAAAAAGTTCCAAAACAAATCTTGAGGCATGCATTGGAAACTTTTTTCCTACATTCTGAATATCTATATATCTAGTTGCCTTAGTAGCACACAATTTTAGCAGCACATCTTCTTCCTTTATATGGTGTGTGTTCAACACCCATGTTGAGTCTAACAAAAAATCGAAGGATTTTTGAACTAGTTAGCTGCGCGCACTTTCCACACTTACATATGTTGGAGGAGACATATGAATCGTAAAAACGGTGACACGACTTTGAGAATATTTTGTTGAGTCAGAACTTAAAGCACAATGTCAAATCTATGAAATTTCAGTAGCCTATATTCTATTGAAGTAGTATGATTTTTCTCAGGATTTTCCAGCATTGCGCAGAGAAGCTGTAAGTACCCTTTTATTTCTGTTTCCGGGAGTCTGTCTGTAGATTTTTATGCAATATAATTTGAATTTCAAGTGTAGGTTTACCTATAAAATCACGGTGACAGAAAAACGACACTTTCCGTAAATATGCCCATAAAGGTATTTTGTGTCACGGATTTCAACTTTGATATTAAAATTTCAACATCCAAAATGGCGGATCTAATATGGCCACCAATAGATTTTAAAAATTATCGGATTTTTTTTAAATTCATCTTATGAAGGTACTTCGTGTCATTGATTTCAAATTAGAAACTGGAATTTCTGAATTCAAAATGTCGGATCTAATTTAGCGGACAACAAATTTTAAAAATTATCGGATTTTCTTGAATTTCATTTTATAAAGGTATTTTGTGGCACTGATCTCATATTTTAACAAATTGTTCAAACAATTTTTGTCAAAACAATTAGAAAATTAGATTATTTCCTAGGAAAAATCATCTTCTAACAAAATACACTCATCCTAACATTAGCTTTTTTGTTATGCCTATCGGTCTGCCCATGGGCCTTAATAGCTTTAAAAATTGTTTATAATTTTATGAATTGTTTATAAATTTTCAATTTATTACAATTTTCTGTGACTAAATACCTTTCCAATAATAAACCAGAACGATCTTGGAACAAAATAATTTTTGTCTACAACAAACTGATACACTGGATTGTTTATTGAAATAAATTGTTTTGGAACAATAAAGTAAAATGTTGAATGCAATTTGTATGTTGTTTAAATCAATCTTCAATAATTCCGGTTAAAAAACGAATTGATTCAAGTAATTTGTTCAGAGATTAAAAATAATATTGTTGAAATGGTTTATTTTCCCATTATATTATTGAATCTAAAAAGAAATTCTAAAATCGGCTTCAGTAGTTTTCTTAGAAAAGGCTTAACCGGGTAAGCATACAAATTCCGCCCCCGCATGTATTAATTTGCAATTTCTGCCATAGGTACGTATCTATGTGATGTAAAATTTCTCCCAACGATAACCCTGGAAATGCATTTTTGTGGGGGTTATGGAGGAGGGAAGAAAAATCAAAAAAGTGTTTTTTCTCGAAAACGGCTAAACCGATTTTGATGAAGAAAATTTTTGTTGTAGACACTAATGAGAAAATTTTAAAAAAATTGCATAAGCAACACTGCGCAGCGTTTTGGTGCACTGCTCCCGACCCACAGTGGTCACAACCAGGAATTTAGTGTTCATAATCTTCTATCGGTTCTATTTCTTGAGAGATTAAAGAGTTTCTTCTTTAGAAATGCTCAGTCTTAAATGTTTAAGCTCCTCAAGTTTTTCAATTTCTCAATTCAATTTTGTGTGTAACAGTACATAAACAAATACAGTGCCAAAATTAGCAATATTAAGAATATGATTTCTTATATAAAAGAAAATACCCTGAATAAACTATTAGAATTATTGCAAATATCCTTGAAGAACATAAATAAATAATAGAATGTACAAGTTAATTGTTACAAACAATTTACTTAAACAAATTTTTCAGTATATCGATTCATTGTAGAAAAGAATTATTTTGCTTTAAAATCCTTGTAATTTATTATTAGAATAGTATGAGTAACGAAAAATTGTCATAATTTGAAAATTTATAAACAATTTATGAAGTTATAAACAATTTTGTAACTTATTAAGTCCTATGGGCAGACCAAGTGTCGCAGTAGGAAAGTTAATGTTGGACTGAGAACACTTCATTAAAAGACGTTTTTTACTGAAAAAGAATTTAAACCTTCGACTGTTTAAGCAATTTTTGTTCAATCAATTTTTTTAAAAATGTGAGATACAAAAAAACTAATAGCATCACTCGATTCTACGGAGAAATTATTTAGATTCCATGTGTTAGACAATTTTTCTCACAAACCTATTTTTTACGTAGTATAATTAAATGAGTAAGCAAGTGTCGAACGATGTAATTGTTCATTTATTCTACATAATCAACAGAGTTGAGAAAAAAATTGCCTAATACATGAACTATATGTACTTATTTTCATAAAATCGAATGGTGCTAGTAGTTTTTTCATAACTCACATTTTTAAAAAAATTGAACAATCAAAAGTTTAAATTATTTTTCATGAAAGATTTTCTTTTAATTAAATGTTCTCATTCCAACACAAACTTTTCTACTATATCAATTGATCTGCCCATGCGACTTACTAGGTTACATAATAATTTATAACATTATGAGATGTTCAAGAATATTCAAATTATGATAAACTTTAGTTACTAATACCGTTCTAATAATGAATGACAACGATTTTAGGACAAAATCATTCTTCTTCTACAAAAAACAGATGTACTGAAAATTTTTTTAAAAATGAATTGTTTATAACAATTAGCTTGTACATTCAATAAATTAATTGCAGGGAAAAATGACGTAACGTGCTTGTATCAGACAATTTTATTTTCAACCCTGTTGATTATGTAATATAAATAAACAATTACATTGTGCGACACCCGCTCACGCATTTATTTATACTACATAACAAAAAGGTTTGAGAAAAAGATTATCTAACACATGGACTCTATGTAATTTTCCCCGTAGAATCGAATGGTGCTATTTGTTTTCGCCGTAACTCATATTCCTAAACAAACTGTTCCAAAAAAAATTGTTTTATACAATCAAAAGTTCAAATGTTATTCATAAAACATATTCTCTTAAAGAAATGTTCTCATATCAGCACTAAATTTTTTACTACGTAAATTGCTCTGCCCATGGGACTTAATAAGTTACAAACTTGTTAATAACTTTATAAGTTGCTTATAAATTTTCAAATTATGGCAATTTTTTGTTACTAATACCATTCTAATAATAAATTACTATGATTTCAAGCCAAAATAATTTTTTTTGCACAACAAACTGTTATACTGAAGAATTTGCTTAAATAATTTGTTTATAACAATTAACTCGTACATTCAAATAATTATTTATATTCTTTAAGTATATCTGCATTAATTCTAATTAATATCGCGTTCATCTAAACAATTTTCTTTTAGATAAACAATCATATTCTTAATATTGCAAATTCGTCACTTTATTTGTTTATGTATTGTTGCATGCAAAATCAAATTGAAGAATTAAAGTATTTAAGGATCTTAGATATTTTATGCTGAGCATATCAAAATAATAAACTTCAAAATTCGTCATGAAATAGAGCTGGTAGATGATTATGAACACTAAATTCCTGGTGTTGACCACTGTAGGCCGGGAGCCTGTAACGCTGCGCAGTGTTGCTCACGCGATTCTTTTTTTTCGAATTGTTGCAACACTCGAAAAAATTCAACAAGAATATCTTTTATAAAGGATATTCTGAGAAATGTTTCTGTAAAATATGGGTGTGGTCACTCTGGAACTTGACCTTGAAAAAAAATTCTTTGAAAAATTCAAAACTTTTTTTTTACCTTCAATGTTTGCCAAATTATCAAAATATTTTTCCGAAGAATAGTCTCATTAGTGTTCACAACATATATTTTGTTCATCCAAATTCGTGAAGCCGTTTTCAAGAAAAAACACTTTCTTGATTTTTATTACCCCCTCCATAACTCCCACAGAAAAATGAATTTTCAGGGTTATCATTGAAAGAAATTTCACTTCTTATTCTAAAAAATGCTTCTGTAAAATATGGGCGTGGTCACTCTAGAACTTAACCTCAAAAAAAAAAAAAAATGTTGAAAAATTCAAATTTTTTTTACCTGTAATCATTGTCAAAATTATTTAAATTTTTGTGAAAGAAATAGTCTCATTAGTGTGTACAACATATATTTTGTTGATCCAAATCCGCTAAGCCGCATTCAAGAAGAAACACTTTTTTGATTCTTCTTTCCTCCGCCATAACTCCCACAAAAATAAATTTTCAGGATTATTATTGAGAAGAATTTTATTTTTTATTCTAAGGAATGTTTCTGTGAAATATGGGTGTGGTCACTCTAGAATTCAACCTTAAAAAATTTTTTTTTACCTGTAATGTTTGTCAAATTTTTTGAAAAATAGATCATTTTGAATTGTAAATAACAGATCCGTTCCACTGTACGGTTACAGCTGGTACTTGGCGCTCAGACGTGGACTTCGTTATTTGCAATTTTTCTTGCAATTTATGAAAATGAAAAAAATGAGCAGCCCTACCTTCAAGTATACATCTTAAGGAACATTTTGGAATGTATAATGTTTTAAGAAGTAGGGGATACCTAGGGAAATCTTAAAACGCAGTAGATACTTCACTAGAATACCAGTTATTTGTTAACATTAACATTGCTGAATTAAGGTAAAAAAATAATTTAAAAAATTTAATTCTCATGTCTTCACTCGCCCATGCCTAAGGATGAAATAAAATAAGCAATCATTTTCAAATTATGAATGAGCAATAAATGATTCAAATATTTGGACCTAACACATGAAAAATTAAAATATATTTTTATATTCTGGATAGCGGCCAATGGAGCAGGATTTTATTAATTAATAAATAATTTACGTCATATATACTCTAAGTATTACTGATCACAATGGTCTAATTCTTCGTACGAATTTAAGAGTTTGAAAATTTAACTTTTTGACAAGAAATATGATATCCTGGCCGACTGTGCATTCGTATTCAAAATGTTGTCCTTTTATCAAAATTTTACCTGATTTAAAATTGTTTGATTTAAAAGTTCTTAATTCTAAATCGTTCAATATATATTGAACGCTTGCAATTTCAAACTATAAATTATTAATTATCGTTTCAAAATTTTTTTAAACTATCAATATTTAAAAATTTCTGTGATAATGGATTTTTAAATTGTTTATATTTTCAATGTTGGGAAAGAAAATCCAGGGACGTGAACGCGCGCTACGTGCTCGTTTTCATACGTTTAAAGCGTATCTTTCAACTTAATTTTTTCAAAGATCATAAATATTGTAACTTAAATGAAATACTGAATTGGAACTGAAATTATAGTAGCAGTAGTTTATTTGTTCCGGAACCCATAGATCCATACAAAGGAGTTACACAAAGTTAATACAAATTTTTTATTCATAATCTCTTGGTTCAAGTGCCTTTTTGTATAAATAGGGAAATTTTTTTTGGCTATATCAGTTTGAGTGGTTATGTTACTGTTTTAAACCGAATTCAGTAAAACTGGTTTGAGCTAGTTAAAGCGCGAAATTACCACGAGTGTTTGTCAAAAATAGTTGTAACAAGTCAAAACGCAAAGTTACCAAGTGCTTTTGTGAAACCCCGAAAATTTTTTTAATTCAATCTGATTTCGAGTCTTAACTGAAAATCTCAGTTCAAACTAGATTGACCCGATTGTACTTTCGGAAAAACTAGCTTTACCTATATTATTCAGTAAAAACCCCCTATAGTAGGTGTCGTAGGTGGATAGCTGTTTTAGGAAAATAGCTTCTGCCTATAGACAAACGTTATCGGCCTAGGGAGGGTTGTGCAAAAAGCTCGAAACTTCGTGTCGAGTCGACTTTGATATGAATCAGACATTCCAACTACTCTAAAACATCCAGAATACGAACGGCTCCGACTTCTCGAATGTTCGAAACTTTCATGTTGAAGATGTGACATTATGTTCAAAAAATTTTCATGTGATTCCGTACTAATAGGTTTTTCGGTTTGCTGATAAACAATTTGAAGATCACAATTCGAATCCAAGATTGTAATCAATTCTCAAAAAAATTCAATAAATGACCAGATTTTTATGAAACTTGGTACCATTGAGGTAAACGGATTGTTTTTGGAGTTTCACCCCCCTTTTTAATAAATAAAAGAATTAGTTCTCCTGAAACAGATGCAGGAATGTGACCGGCACAACACTTCCTCTTTTCCAGGAGTCCCTACTCGAATTTCACCCCCTAGTGGATAAATATAAGAAATTACGCAAGATTACGATATCCATGGTGACAATGCTTTTAATGCGGATTTCTGCAGGATTTATTGTGAGAAACTCAAAATTCACGAGAGAAACGAGTCAAACACTTTTTAACCGATATCTCAAACATGATTTCTGTTACCAGTCACCGGAGTGCCTTCCCGTTTCCCACGAGACGTTGGAAAGGGGTAGGGATGCGACCTACATTATTGCTGTGACCAGTCGCAGGGGTGCCTTCCGCCCGCCACGAGACGTTAAACAGGGGTGGGAGTATGACTAACATTATTGCTGTGACCAATCGCAAAGGTGCTTCCCGCCTCTTATGAAACTTCAGAAAGAGGTCGGGGTGAGAACTACGTTATTTCTGTGACCAGTCACAGGGTTGGCTTCCCGTCGGCTACGAGACGTTGGAAAGGGATAGGGGTGTGACCTAAATTATTTCTGTATCACAGGCGTTCCTATCCTCCTATCTCGAAAAGTATTCGAAATATAGGTTTTAAAGTTTCAGATTTGACACTATACATAAGACATCGTATTTACAAAGTTATGTAGCTTATAAAACATATACAGCAGCTCCAGCGTATGCAGTTGCAAACTCAGCATTTCGGGTTTTCATTGAATAGTGTTCGCAAAACTAGTTCTTCTAAAAGTAAAATTGGGTGAATCTAGTTTAAACTGAGATTTTCAGTCAAAACTCGAAATCCGATTGATTTTAAAAATTCTTTGTGTTTTCACAAAAGGACTTGGATATTTCGCGTGTTGACTAGTTAAAACTAGATTTCACAAATACCCTTGGTGATTTCGCGTTTAACTAGTTCAAACTAGTTTGAACTGAATTCGGGTATAAACGGTAACAGTAACAAGGAGCTCCATCCACTCATCTCTTATTTCAGCCAAGTCTTCGCTATTACAAATATATAGTTTGCGTATTTCGTCGTAGTCAGGGCATTCAACCATTATATGATAAACATTCTCCAGAGCTTGCAATTCACAACCGCTGCATCTTTCTGTACCATCTATTCTATACGTTTTTTCTTTAATTGAAATTTTTGTTTGATAATTGTTTGAGAGTCCGAATTGAGAATCTTAAGATAGCTAATCGGGATCCTTGATGTGAGATATTTTTCAGTACGTTCATATAAGTGTAGAGATGGTAGAATCTGCAGAGATTAAGAACCAAGTAGATTTCTCCCGTTTTCGTTATACAGGAAAGTTTTGTAAGCAGTAACTAAACGAACTTTATTACTCTATATGGAGGACAAAGATAAAAGTCCCAAATATCCTTTCACCTATTATTTCAAAAAAAATTTATTACATGTGTACACCAGTTATTCCGATAAGGAGATTTCTAAATAAGTATAACCTCTAACAATTCAAATCTCAATATTTCCTTAAATGAAAGGCTTATATTTTTTATTATTTCCGTGTCCTCCCTTCTAGAATACAACAATCTTTGTCTTTCTTTCGTTTACCTGAAGACCGTTCAGATTACAATATTTAAGTAAGCACTTCAGAATTTTTCTCATTCGAACTTGTGTATATGCAATTAAAGCTACATCATCGGCATATGCCATGAGAGAAATTTCCATTACATAATTTATTGAGACACCTCTAATTCCTTCAGCATCCATAAATTCCTCAAAGTCTTCAAAGGATAAGGAAAGTAGAATCGGACTCAAGACCTCACCCAGCAGAATTCCCCTCGTTAAGTCAGTAGGTTTCAAAGTGCCCGTACAACCCCTAACTGACCTATTTGCTCTAGCATATAAATCGATCAGAATTTTAATGAATTTAGAGCCTGTGCCCATCATATGAATTTTCCTTCATAAAAGAACATGTTTTAACGAAGCAAATGCGCTTCGAAAGTCTACAAATAATACGAAGTGTTTACCCCTATCTAAACTAAGTCTGTTTTGAATTGAAGCATTAAGAGAGAAAACATCATCTAAGCAGCTACGATTCTTTTTGAATCCTGATTGGTATTCTGGTAACAATTTCATATTTTCAGCCCAATTTATCATTCTTTGCGTTAAAATTTGCGTGAAAACTTTAGTAATACAATTTTATAGCGCTATAGGTGGGTAGCTGCTCGGGCCTGACCTGTCACCCTGCTTGTGTATCATTTTTACATGTATTTGTGCCCAGAAATTTGGAATCTCCTCTTTTCATAAGATTTTATTAAAGAGGGAGCTTAAATTTTTTATCCAGTTGTCTGGTAAATTTTGAAGAAATTCGCAAGTGATCCCGCCCGGTCCTGCAGATTTGCCGTTTTGACATTTTTGGATGCTTATTTAAATTTTATCTACTGTAATAGTTGAGTCCAAGTTAGGATAACAATTATGATTATATATCATAGTGAAAACTGTATCTTTGCGTTTGGGATATACTGATTGACAATATTCAAACCATCTTTCTAGTTTGATTAAGTCTTTAATAATGGGTTTACATTTATAACCGTTTATTATTTTCAGAAACGTCTTAGAATATTTGGCCATTGCAAGGTTACCTTAAATTGAGAGGTCGTAAGCTTCCTTTTTTTGTGAAGAGATTTTTATACTCCTTTTTTTATTAATAAAGTGAGTTACTGAATCAGGCCTGAACAACCCTTTTTCATATTCCTGGAATATTTTTCTCTGTGATTTTTTACATTCAACGCAATCCGCATCAAACCAGGGTTTTGAAAGTCCTAACTTTTTATTGACATTCGATATTATTCCTGCTTTTGATGCAGAGTCATAAATTATCTTTGTTACGCTCTCTGCATGTTCGAAAAGATTAGTCGGTGGAATACAAGGAGCAGCATTCAAAATTTCTATGTATTTTGGTTTTCAGGTGATATTTCTTCATGCAGTTGGTTTAAATTCGCAACTCTATTATCAAAATTCTATCATATGAAAAACCGCAAGTGAAGATACTTTAAGAGGATTGAATTAGTTATTTCATTGAGTCGAGTGAGAATAAGCTTTATATTTGAGCTGGGATTGGCGCAGATTGCGCCAACAATGAATTCGAAATCGTTATTTACCAGTTTAAAAAAGATACATTCTTCCGACAAATGAAGCGTTTCCGCTTTATACTCGTATTTACAAACATCAAAGGCGATAGGCAGGCCTCTTTCGCTTTTCCCCTCGTAGCTGTTCTTGTTGCTAGACTGTATATGACATTAAATTTCCTGGATCCTTTTTGTATATTGATGAATGGTGCAGTCATAAGCCAAGTTTCACAGATACAAATAATATCACTGTTGCTCACTTCACTAAGAAGATCTGGTAAATTCACGAAGCCTCTAGCATTCCAAAAAGATCCGTGGATTTTGTGGTTCAGTGCTGCGCTATGATTTAATCGCTTGGTCGTCTTTTTCCATGAGCGTTGTCTTTGTACTTTGTAGGAATGATCTAAAAGGACCTCCAAACCGTTGAGTTCTGGGAGTTTTAACCTTCTTTTCCAATAAATTTTTAGAACCTTGCGGTCGACCTCTTTTTAGGCTAGTTATAGAATTTCTGGAGGTTGTAGATTCATTACTATCTGCATTATAAATGCTATCATTGTCACATTCTTCCAGGTTACCGATATCGAGGTAGTTTTTGATTATTTCGATATCATAAAAGTTATCATTCCTTATTATTTTATTCCCTTTAATAATAATTGCAGTTTTTTCTCGTTCTTTCAGTTTTTTTAAATTGCAGGAGCGTATTGTATTGTTTTTGCCTTGCAATCCTTTGTGTTTTTGTGAGACGGTTCGAGAACATTATGTTCATAGATCGTAGGTTTTTGGCATTTTGGAAAATAGCACTTTCGCATTCCGTATTTGCGAAGGAAACTAGTATTGGCCTTAAACCTTCTTAAATTCCTAGTATAATAGCTCCCATAATGTTTCCCTCAGGGATGTTTACATTGGCATTGGAAAATATCTGTTTGACCGTGGTAAGTAGATTAGAATTTTCTGTAGAAGTGTCCTTTATTTCATACAACACAATATTTTTAGCCTTTTCTCTATTTAAGAGAAGATCGATTTTCCTCTCAAAAGTTGCACTTCCTTCTCTCAAAAACTATTTTCCTCTTCAAGACTCCGGCACTTATCTTTGTATACAGTAAAGTCATTCGAAACCTTATCAGTCACTTTTCTCAATTCCTCGTAATCATTACACACTGAGTTTAATTTGATCCGAATGAATCCCAATCAATCCGAACTCAGATTGATATATACTGAATTCGTTATTCACAAAAATTCTTTCTATTTTAAACAAACATACTATATTATACAATTTTGTTCTGAAAATAACACTCAAGCGATAAAAAATCTGTGTTATCCATAAATTTCTCAAGAATACATTCTACAAATAGTGAATATTTCAATATTTTTTTCACAAATTATATGACTCACTTCTGTAATATTTATTATTTGCCGATTATAGAATGTTTAAGGATTTTCCTGGAGATTGACTTTGGAACGAAAAATAGAAGAATTAAAAAATTTGTAGTCACTTCGAAGAAGATATTAAAAATCATTTCACTCTGTTTCAAAGGGATATCCCAATATTCCCAATATAGGTAATCTACACTACTAAATATATTTTATTAAATGCGGTAGGAGTTGTACACCAATGTTTTTATTCTTTTCCAGTCAACTCCTTTCATTAACTCGCCACTTTTAGCGATCAAAACAAGGTATTCATCCTTTTTGGGCAATTTCCTGTCCTTAATGTGGTTTTTGAAATGCTGCAAAACCACTTGCTTTTGATCCAGGGACTAAGGGACTCTTGTCCCAGATTTCTCAACACGATCAGGCACAGCAGACTTCTGCTTTTGTGAAACCATTTTGTACTTATTCAAATGAAATTCACCATACAGACAAATTAGGGGATCCTTTTTTGCTGTATGGCTGATTTCATCTGCTTTGATAATAGTAAGCACCTTCTCTTTGAGACGACCTTCATCTAAATAGTTTCCTTGCATCTCGGTTAAAATTAACAAGGTTTGGGATTCTGACAGATGATTTCGGGAAACGGAAGAATTTTCACTTCGCGCTGGACATTTCTCCTTTTTTGTCTCCACAAATAACATTTTGCGAAGTATCCTGAGCAGTATACACACACACATAATAGTTGTCCGTATTCACGTGCTCCTTTTGGTTCTGTCCGTAAATCTTGTTGGATAAACGAACAGGCTTCAATATGTTTGTCTGCTGCATTAGGAGAAAATTTCCACTTTTCCGTAAACCCGAGACCGCCGCTCGCTTTACGCTGCCCTTAGGAGGAGATAGGATTCTTTTTACTCTTTCTTCGTCTCCGTTTTTCCTTGCAAAATGCCTTGAAAAGTGTCCTACCTCCCGATGCATAGGGGACAGCAAGCTTTGTCATCCGTGTCGTCTGCTTAATGCTCAAAATTAGTGTAAAATTAAAAATTATGTAATCTTAACATTTTAATAAAGGGAGATATTGATTGGTATGTTGAATTAGTACCTTATTAGCGCTATCGACATCGGCGACTTGAGGAGGCTCAGGATATTCTGTTGACTCGTAAGTTTCAAGAGCCTCGAAATCTTCACTGCAAGCTTTATCCTCGCTGTTTATTGGAGGCAGGTACTCTTCTGCTGAAGATACATCTTCGCCAGGTTCAGATGTGTCGTCTCCGTTAAATGCAAGTGTGTCGTCACCGTTAGTGACAGAAGTGTCCATATTGTCATGCCCATTTGGACTCGTGGTTCTTGCATTTTCTAAATAGTAGTAGACTTTGTATTCGACGCATATTTCAGGTGACAACGGAGTCTAGAAAAATTCAAATAAAATAACATATGAAATATCGTGCGTAACATTTAAATATCCAATATCTTATCAAATATTTACCACGAAGAGAGATTAAACTGCATTCTTCGGTGGACTATAGCCCTCCTCTAAACATACAGAAGGAGGAACATGTGAGACACTGTATGAATGGATCTAACTCTTCTCACTATTCGCAAACTCATATGGATCATGAGGCTTTGTCGATGGTGTTCCCATCATAGAAAGGGACCCGAATTCCTCATTTTCTTTTGCAGAACTGACTCCTATAAAAAGCATTATTTTCAGTTAATTTAGGTTTGAACTTTCGTAAATGCATATATAGAAGTTATATGTCAAATTAAATAATGATGTTTTTCCACTTGTGAAAATAACTTTATAAAAGAACAAGTAATTTTTTAATAGTACAAGGTTTCAGGAATTTAATATGTTTAACTTAGGAGCTTTGACAAATAAATATAGTATATTCTTAAATTAAGTTATTCAAATTATTCAAGTGTGAATAAAGTATATTATTATTATGAAGGTATTTGAGTTATATTGAGCATTGTGTATTAAGGTGTTGTAAATGCTGAACTTTATTAAATTATTTAAGCCGGGAAAAATTTTTTCGTTTGACATCCGAAAGAAGTACAAACGAATTTAGAAATCTTAGTTCTTGAATTTGAAAATTCATAAAATCAAAAAAATGTGAAATTGAATTAAAAACTTTGTGCAAATTACAATTTTCCTAAACGAAGTGTCTATGCACACCGATAATATTTGGTCTACACTCACCAAAATTCGGTAAACCTAGAACCTTCTTTTCAAAAGTTGCACATGTCAATCTTTTAATTCCTTCGGTGACTGTACCTGCAAAATATTCGTCAATTTTTTTTAGGCTATCGGTGGCCGTTTGTGTTGTGTATCTTTATGGTTTTGAGAATGAAAATGAATATCATTCCAACAAAGGTATAGAAAAAACTTAAAACGAACAAATACAACAATAATTTAGTGAAACAGATACAAGGGATATAAAGCCTATAAAGGTATCATAAATAACTGAGTTATATTTTTGTTCTGAGTACTTTTATTTTCATCAGTTTTTGGGAACTGTATATATGTAGTGCCAAAAAAAACATTAAAACTCGTGATTAATAGGAATTTAAGCAATTAACGAAATTGTATCTATCATTACGCCAAAATATTGCGAGAGATTACACAAGATTACATTGTCTTCCATGTAAGAGTATACACCAGATTGAAACAGTGGTTAGTCCCTCAATTCCAAAAGATCACGAAAGATTTTACAGATTTCAAATAATTTAAAAACATTTCAAGAGTTTGAAGAAATTACCTAGTACAATGTCAGAGAGAATCTCAATTTTTTCACGAATTCGGAAGGATGTCAGGAAATTTTAATGGCATTTCGAAGACTTGAGGGGATTTCATAAGATTTAAAAATATTGCACGGGATTAAAAGAGATTGGCGAAGATTTAAAAGGTTTTTAGGGATTTTGAGAAATTTGAAGGGGTGTCGATGATTTCACGGAATTTCAAAGGATTTTAAGAGATATTAAAAAATTTCAAAGTACACTGCGACCGCGACATATTTTTCCCGACACACAGTGCCTTCATAGAATTCTGCTAGCTTGCATTCGTGGACGAGGGAGTCTGAGAGACAGGGAAAGGGCTGCGGCGACCATAAACTGCGTTACCAGTTTGGGCCATTTTTGACCAAAAAAAAAACGAATTTTCAACAAAATAGTTGAATCCTCAACCAAAAATATTAATTTTCAACGAACGAGACTAATTTTCTACCAAAAAGACGAATTTTCAACAAATTACATGAGTTTTCTACCAATCAGTTGAATTTTCAACTTATAAAAAATGAACTATCAACCAAAAATGGAATAGTTACATTTTCAGGAAAAAAATTATTCGCAACCAAAAAACGAGTTTTCAAAAAAATAGTTCAGTTTTCTATCAAGAAGATGGAATTTCTGGTAAAGAAATGAATTCCTAACCAAAAAAAGACTTTTTAACAAATTGGTTTAACTTTAGTAATATAGCTAAGCCGGTTCTGGAGATAATCACCTGGTAAAACAGTTATCAGCAATTTTTGGTAACTCGGTCGGCGAGGTAGGAAACTGACGTGTAAGCGTATCTCGATCGATAATCATGGTCCCTGCAATAACGACCGAGCGTGTTGTCTAAATACGTATTTCCAGCTGTCGCCAATAGATGGCGCGACTGTCGCCGATGGTAAGTGACCGACAACTGTTTGGCCAACAGTCGGTAAAGTAGGTCACCGATACACAATCTTGTCTCGGTAGATAGGAATAGTCCCTGTTTTATCGACCGTACCGCCACCCACCCCAGCCTCTTCACTAAACTTCCCTAGGAACTCAAAGCTTCTGGAAATCGAACTTTCCACAAACCTAACCTTCTGGAAACGTTGATGGATTGGATCTATAACGATTTTCTATACATTGAAGTTTCTAGAAGTTTTGTAACATGAGAATCTATTACATTCAAAATTGTCTTTGTCATCAAACTTTCTGGAAGCATGGGTGCAGAACGTGACCTTCGGATGATTCGACGCTGAAGCGTATAAATGTGTGAGCGCACGCCACATAGCAAATCAGTCCCACACGTATGGCAATACCGCTTCGGCTGCTGGCTAGTAATTACAAATGTGATAATTAAATTATTTTTATTATTTAGAATTAGGTATTTTAACTGAATGAATTCATGCTTCGCTCAACGAGTTGGGTCCCTACAAGAACGACCTAGTTGACAGGTTCCAGAATGGTAGCAGTCCATGTTGGTAATCGGAAATTTCAAAAACATATGTGAGCTGGAGAACTCTCATTTTTGGTTTATCCAAAAACTAACCTTACATTACAGAGTATGGTTTTAATCTGTGCTAAGATCCTGAGACTCGATAATGGTTCGTGTCCATGCTAAATGAGAACTTGTCGATACCAGCAGTAGATGACAAGAAATTCAACTTATACTTAACCAATACTCAAAGTGATCGAAATTTAGATAAAGCTGAAACGAATTCATGGTTCACTCAACGAGTTGTATCCCTACAAGACCGACCTAGTTAGAAGGTATCAGAATGTTGGGAGTCCCTGATGGTTATCGGAAATTCCAGAAACATATGAGAGCTTTGGGACTCTCATTTCTGGTTTATTCAAAAACCTAAGCTAACATTACAAAGTATGGTTTATATCTGTGCTAAGTTCCCGACAGTCGATAATGGTTCGTGTCCGTGCTAAATTATCACTTGTCTATACCAGCAGTAAATGACAGAAAATTCAACTCAAACTTAAATAATACTCAAAGTGATTGAAATTTGGATAGAGCTAGAACGAATTCATGGTTCGCTCAACGAGTTGGATGCCTGCTAGACCGACCTAGTTGTAAAGTTCCAGAATGTTAGGAGTCCCTGTTTGTGAATAAAAATTCTAGAAACATATGTGAGCTAGAGAAATCTCGAAGCTTCTAGAAACTTCGATCTAATATTTCAGACACAAATACCTTGTTTTAGAGATCAGATTTTCTTGTCCTTGTTTTTAAATTCCTCATTTGTTTCATTTTTTTTCTTAAATATTATCTTACCAAACTTCAAGCCAATTGAATTTAAACTATACGTAAAATGCTTATCCATCTGGTGTCAAAAGAAAGAAGATTGCACGAAATTTGAAGAATGCAACCCAACGACAAGCGGCCAGCGCAGGAATTTGATTTCAACCCAACGATGTTTCAATAAAGTCCAAAGTTGAAAATGCAGCCCAACGACGTCTTTGATTGTCCACCGCTGGTAGTAAGCGATATTTAGATTTAGAATTCAACCCAAAGATGTTTCTGATATTTAAAGCCGGAAAGAAAAACACAGTATGAAATTTAAGATGAGCTTAACTAATTCTTAACTAACAGGATAGGTTTTAATGAATTTTCACTTGATGTAAAATTAAATGTTCGGTTTATTCAAGAAAAAAGGCAGCCTAATTTTACAGGAGAAATTCCTAACCTACGATGTGACAAAAGTGGACGTAGTTAAAGCGTAAATTCAAAACGGTTATAAGAGTTTCTAAGGGTTGTGTTTTTCAATGAAGTATCTGTAGTATCAATACTTTTAGTTGTATCACCGTCATTGACTCTGCTTCCTAATAGCCGGCTGATCCTGAGGAGACATGCACCACGTCTTGAGAGCAAGAGCATTTCAAACTGCACAATTTACATTCCAGCATTGAACGTAGTGATTGCACCTCCTTGAAACTGTATTGTACAGTTGTTTTATTGAGGGACAGACTAGAACCTCCAAATTATACACGTTCTGCACGTACTGGGACAATCATTTTTTCTTTTCCAATTCTTTGATGTAGACTGCACGAACATCACATAGTTTTTCATGGATTACAAGTCTCACTTCTTCATAGGGTACGTCACCAGATGTCCATTTGTATTCGAGTGCAAAGTTTGAATTCAACCATCGCTTATCATAAATTATGAGTGCAAAGATTTTTATCTCTTTAAATGTAAATTTATTAATCACGAAACTCACTGAAGTATAGAAAATTTACAAAAGTAATCACAGTTATTGCACATATTTCAATTTGAAGAGATCATATAATTGTAAATATTTTCAATAAAACAACAATATAGATATTAACCCTTTCTTCTATTTCTCAGAATCTTTCACCTAGTTATTACAAGCGTAGACTTAATGCAAAACATTAGATGATAGTTTGGATTGAACGTTATTTCAACGTTGATGCAACAATGATTCAACTCTGGTTTAATGAAGAATAGAGTTCATTACATGTCTGATTAGTTTATTAAGCTGTCATGTGAATTGTCAAAGCCCAACCACTTTACAAAAGATCTTATTTTCTCATTTCGTCGAAATCTTCTCCCTGAGGTAAATATCTGGATGTTTGAATTTAAGAAGTTCGTGTTCGTAGAATCCGCCAGCGATAAGTTCGTCTCGATAGTCCTCGAGCATCATTAAAATGGTGGGCAAGACTTTCAAATCGCATGAGACTAGTAAATATAAGTTTCTTTTATTGCTTTGTTCTTGAAACTCATATAATTCTTTTAATATAATAATCTAACTGAAGGCTTTCAGATACTGAACGGTAATTCAAAACTTCACACTTTATATTTTTCAAAAATTTAATCGAATTGTAGTATTCGCCGTAATATCTCATACAGAGATCACCTTTAAGACAGGCTCTTTTTGTTTCCAAAAACATATTTTTATCTGCTTCTAGAGGCTTAGACACTCTGTAAGGTAGACAGACACAGAACTCTTTTTCTATGGATACGAAAAAAGCAGTCGTTCCGAACTTTGTTCAACATTCTTCATATCCGTGAGTTCATATCTTCTATCCATGTCTAGTTCTTTTAGATTCTTCAATGAAAGAAAGCCATCCTTCAGAGTGGTTTTGTTTAGTTTCGTGAGGAAGTCCATCTTCGCCACTTTATTTGCCTATTGATAGTCACAGTATTAAATTTTCGAGTCTGATCGCACTTGTATCACTTGCTTCAGTTCTTGTATGTTTTTTAGAAATACGTTTACGCGAATGTTAAACTCTTGCTGCTTTCCTCTACGATCTGAAATCTAACAGTAGACTGATGAAAACGAAGAACTGGCCTCCTATTATAGGCCCTTATCCTCACCACCAGATTTCTGAAAATATTTTCTCAATATTACATTACAAGATGCAATAAAGTTCTAGTATCGATTCAACGTTGACTTAACGTTGATTCAGCGTTGGCTTACAGTTGATTCAACGTTGACTTAGCATTGAATGAGCGTTGGCTTAAGGTTGATTCAAGGTTGGCTTAATGTTGATTCAACGTTGGCTCAACGTCGATTCAACGTTGGCTCAAGGTCGATTCACAGATTGATACCTTCATATTACTATGCGTTGGCTTTTAAGAGGAACAGTCTAGGCGTACTTGGTGAAAATATCTACGACTGTCAGTAAATACTTGTAGCTATCATTCTCGTGCGCATAGGGTAGCATTTCAACCAAATCTGCCTGCCAAATCTCGTCTATGCTACGCATTGGAACGCGAAGACGTGGATAATTCCTTCTAGCAGGCTTATGCAGTTCTGTGACTACTATCAATTTCTTGCTTTGATTCATCATTGATTTAGCGTCTGTTCAAATGAACACTGACATGTTTCGTACTATGTGTCTTCATCATATTTTACTTCACTTTTGAATCCTTGCTATTCTTATATATTAACAGACACTTGGGACTGGGTAAGTATTGGACTATGAGCAAACGCTCATGGTCCCAATCGGCCTCCTTCCCAAATTCCCAGTTGGAAGGGGGAGAATTATTTGGATATTTTCAGAAATATTTCTGAGTTGGAAAAAGGAGAATAATTTGAGAATTATCGGGGAAATTTCTGAGTTGGAAAGAGGAGAATAGTTGAAAAATTCTCGGGCGAATTTCTAAACTGGAATGAGAAAAACGGTATGATTTGATTGCACAAAGTGTAGTTTTTGAATTTTTGAAAACTATGGTTCCTAGAGTCTGTAAAAAATATAAGAATAGCAAGGATTTAAAAGTAAAGTAAAATATGATAAAGAAGCATAGTGCAAAACATGTTAGTGTTCATTTGAAGAGACGCTCTAAAACTGTGTCCTGTCCTATTTGTATAGGGTGTATTTTTCCAGTAAACGACTTTATGCAATGTTGAATAAACTTTTTGCCAACAATGAACCAATGATGAATCAATGCGAGGAATTGATAGTAGTCACAGAACTGCATAAGCCTGCTAGAAAGAATTATCCGCGTCATCGCGTGCAAATGCGTAGCATAGACGAGATTTGGCAGGCAGATTTGGTTGAAATGCTACCCTATGCCCACGAGAGTAATAGCTACAAGTATTTACTGACAGTTGTAGATATTTCCATCAAGTATGCCTAGACTGTTCCTTTTAGAAGCCAACGCATAGTAATATGAAGGTATCATATCGACGTTAAGCCAACGTTGAATTGACGTTGAGCCAACGTTGAATCAACATTAAGCTAACGTTGAATTAACGTGAAGCCAACCTTGAATTAACGTTAAGCCAACGTTGAATAATCGTTAAGTCAACGTTGAATCAACTTTAGGCCAACGCTGAATCAACATTAAGTCAACGTTGAATCGATGCTGGGAATTTATTGCATCTTGCAATGTAATATTAAGAGAATATCTCCAGAAAGCTGTTGGTGAGGATAAGAGCCTATAATAGGAGGCCCTCAATGATGGCTTTCTTCCATAAAGGAAACTGAAAGAACTAGAAATACGAGTAGATAAAAGATATGAACTCACAGATATAAAAAATGTTCAACAAAGTTTTGAAGGACTGCCTTTTTCGTATACATAGAAAACCAATTCTCTGTCTCTCCACCTCAGAGAGTGTCTAAGCTTCTAGAAGCAGATAAAAATATGTTTTTTGAAACAAAAAGAGTCTGTCTTAAAGGTGATCTCTGTACGTGATATCACGGCGAATACTACAATTTGATTGAGTTCGGGAAAAATATAGAGTGCGAAGTTTTGAATCACCGCTCAGTATCTGAAAGCCTTCAGTAGGATCAACATTATGTCTCATACACCCTGAAATCAAATGCTGCATACCACTACATTCAATCTGAATTCATCATATACAATGCAAATTATTATCAGTGCTAAAATTGAAAAGATAGAAAGTTAGCCTCGTCGGTGAGACTTCTAGCCAGTCATCCTCACGCAAGTTCAACATCAAATCCTGAAAAGTAAAAATTGTTCAAAAGTTACTTCAACACCATTTTACAGTACTTCGATTTTCAAGAGAAGCAACAATATATCGACCGTGAAAATTTCCGTACACATGACTATATCTTATGAAAATTATATAGTGGCTTTGGAGCGAATCCAAGATACTGAAGTTGAAACCCGAAAAAATTATCCATTTATACTATAAGAAACAACGTTTGCTATTCTACAGGAAGTCACTGTTTGTATGGACTGATATCTTCTAAAACAGAGTGTTATGTCGTTTCAAGGTACGAAAGATATTATCATTGATACCATTGCTAAATGTGTTTGGTGTCATGTGAAATCACCTTGTGTCAAAAGTTTCAAATCTTATCAACATCAACAAAAAAATTTTCTTTTGACACTCAGTAGGTTATTTGTATTTTAGTTTTAATCTATTATAAAAACACTATTTATTTTAATGTGGAAAATTCCCTGATGAAGGCCCGCATTTGAAAAGACGCTCTACAACTGTTTCCTGTCCTATCTGTATAGGGTGTATTTTTCCAGTAAACGACTTTATGCAATGTTGAATCAACTTTTTGCCAACAATGAACCAACGATGAATCAATGCGAGAAATTGATAGTAGTCACAGAACTGCATAAGCCTGCTACAAAGAATGATCCACGTCTTCGCGTGCAAATGCGTAGCATAGACGAGATTTGGCAGGCAGACTTGGTTGAAATGCTTCCCTACGCCCACGAGAATAATAGCTACAATTATTTACTGACAGTTGTAGATATTTTCACCAAGAACGCCTAGACTGTTTCTGTTAGAAGCCAACGCATAATAATATGAAGGTAATCGACGTTAAGCCAACGTTGAATCGATGTTGAGCCAACGTTGAATCAACATTAAGCTAACGTTGAATCAAAATTAAGCTAACGTTGAATCAACATAAAGCCAACCTTGAATCAGCGTTAAGCCAACGTTGAAGCATCGTTAAGTCAACGTTGAATCAACTTTAAGCCAATGCTGAATCAACGTTAAGTCAACGTTGAATCGATGCTGAGAGTTTATTGCATCTTGTAATGTAATATTGAGAAAATGTCTCCAGAAATCTCTTGGTGAGGATAAGGGCCTATAATAGGAGGCCCTCAATCACGGCTTTCTTCCATAAAGGATACTAAAAGAACTAGACATGGATAAAAGATATCAACTCACAGATATAAAAAATGTTCAACAAAGTGTTGAATGACTGCGTTTTTCGTATACATAGAAAACCAATTCTCTGTCCTTCTACCCCAGAGAGTGTCTAAGCTTCTGGAAGCAGATTAAAAAATATGTTTTTGGAAACAATCTAATGTTTTATATTAAGTCTACGCTTGTAATAACTAGGTGAAAGGTTCTGAGAAATAAAAGAAAGAGTTGATATTAATATTGTTGTTTATTGAAAATATTTACAATTATATAATCTCTCTGATTTTAAATGTGTGCAATAACTGTAATTACTGTTGTAAATTTTCCACACTATAGTAAGTTTTGTGAATTATAAATTTATATTTGAAGAGATGAAAATCTTTGCACTTATTATTTGATTGTCTTCTATTACTTTGATTTAATTTGATAAGTGATATTTGAATTCAAATTTCGCACCTGAATAAAAAGAATTACAAACCATAGTTACCTTAAGTCACGTTGTACATTCCCATCCCTGGTCGCAGTTTGATAGATGAGAATAAGCCTTAAGAAACATTCTACTAATTATAACCCAAATGTGAACTTGGTTCGTATGCTTCATTGAAACATATTTTAACCTGTAACCTGTTTTAACCGTTGTGAATTTATATTTTAACTACGTTCACTCTTGTCACATTACGGGTTAGGAATTTCCGATAACCAGCAGAGACTCCTAACATTCTGGAACCTTCCAACTAGGTCGGTCTTTTGGGGATCCAACTCGTTGAGCGAACCCTAGATTCGTTTGAGCTTTATCTAAATTTCGATCACTTTGAGTATTGGTTAAGTATAAGTTGAATTTATTGTCATCTACTGCTGGTATCGACAAGTTCTTATTTGGTATGGGCACGAACCATTAACGAGTCTTAGGATCTTAGTATAGATTAAAACCATACTCTGTAATGTTAGATTAGTTCTTGAATAAACCAAAAATGAGAGTTCTCCAGCTCACATATGTTTTTAGGATTTCCGATTACCAACATGGACTGCTACCATTCTGGAACCTGTCAACGAGGTCGGTCTTCTAGGGACTCAACTCGTTGAGCGAACCATGAATTCGTTTCAGTTTTCTCGAAATTTCGATCATTTTGAGCATAAGTTGAGTATAATTTGAATTTACCGTCATCTACTGCTGGTATCGACAAGTTATAATTTAGCATGGATACGAACTATTATCGACTGTCGGGAACTTAGCACAGATATAAGCCATACCTTGTTATAAACGGTGAATTACTGAATCTATTTTTATACAAAAATTTACTAAAATTTCAATCAATCTTCAGACTGAAGTATTGAATATTAACTAGATGTATTAATGTATTATACATAAAACTTAATATTATAACATAAACATTGAAAAAAAATCAATTCACAATTTTGAATCCACGAGCTACAGCGCGCTTTTCTCATCTGTGGTTCAATTGGAAATTTGACCTGTTCATTATCGTCCATTTGGTATCATCCATAGCATCAAAGTAAATGTCAGTTCAATGTCTTGCTTTGTCATCGTCTTAATAATTATTTGAAATTTTCTTTCTTTAAAAATGTAATTCAACTGGTTTAGAGCCTCTCAAAACCATTTTTTCGAGGGTCAAATTTTGAAAATAATTTATATTTTTCTGACATACGAGTAGATGTTAAATATTCACTTAATTGAACGTTGTTATATTTAAAGGATTTTGACTCTAAAACGTATCTTTTGTGATGTTTTTTAACAATTATAATAGTTTTTTCTATTCGTTTTTTTGGACCGCATGACCAAAGGAAGAAAATCTTATTAAATTTTTAAATTATATCAACGGCCGAAGAAAAGGGTGAAACAACTTTGAGTCTTGCTTCAAAATGCTGGTTCAGATACTCTATATCTGTCAAAGTCAGTAACGTTTTGAAAGGATGGGTTACTTGGCGTATATTGCAAACAAGTATGGGAAAAGTATTAGATTGGAACTTGGAAATTGGATGAACGTTAAAAAAAAATTAGTTCATGTTAAAGAGCAACGTACATTTTTATTAAGATGCCTTAAAGAAACCATAATTCCAGTACATATCCAAAATCACTCAAAAAAATTTCAATTAAATAATTTGCATTATAAAGTTTTACCTAAATCTCTCAGGCCTTATGTTCAGGCTCGTCATTTGAGACGAAAGGTTTCAGGTTTTTTACATGCTCTTTACCGATAAATTTTCCGTTTAGGTCCATCCCGTCTATCTTTTTGGACAACTTTTTATTGGGCCTCAAGACTAGCTCCCCTACTTTGAAAATCCTAACCCTTTTTCTTGCATTGTAATATTTCGCTTGAGTCATCCACCCCGTCATCTCGACTATTACTCAGGCCTTATGATCAGGCTTGTCATTCGAGACGAAATGTTTCAGGTTTATTACATGCTCTTTATCGACAAATTTTCCGTTAGGTCCATCCCGTCTATCTTTTTGGACAACTTTCTATTGGGCCTTAAGACTAGGTCCCTTACTTTGAAATTTCTAACCCTTTCCGTTGCATTGTAGTATTTTGCTTGAGCCTCATATGCTCGGTCAAGGTTTCGACAGACTGAGTCGCGTAGGGGATCCAGTCGTTTACCCTTTTGACCCATTCCACAAGTTGAAGTTTAGTATGCTGGTTGCTCCTTTTCAGGTCTCTTCGCATTAATATATACGGCAGGGGCTTCGCCCAAAGTTCAGGAACGCCGGTGAGACTTTTAAGGTACCGTGTACTGCAGATTTATGTGCGAATCGGAATTCCGGTAGGTGCAAGTCCCAGTCTTGGTGGTTGTCGTGGAGGAAGGATACAATCATGGTCTTCAGGACCTTATTCACCCTTTCCGTAAGGTTAGTCTGAGCGTCATAAACCGGCGTAGTTGTGTCAATGAGACCGACATTCCGACACATTTGTTCTAACAACTTATTCGCGAATTCGGTACCATTATCAGTATGAATCACCTTCGGCGCCCCCAGCTAGACACGACTAAGTCCTCAAACGCTTTTCTTATAGTGGTGCTATTTGCCGTACGAATGGAAATGCATTCAATTCACTTTTTGAAACGGTTCTGAAATACTGGAATGTACTTGTTTCCTACCTTGCTTTTCGGAAAGGGGCCCATGATATCACCAGCCACTACCGTCCAGGGCTGCTCCACGACCCGTTGACCCATCATTCCGGCAGAGCGAGCTTGCTCGATTTTACATTTTTGACAGGGACTACAAGTACGAACAAACTGAATCACGTCGTGAAACATCCCCGGCCAATAGTAGCGAAGAGCTGTCATTTGATGGGTATTTTTATTTCCCAAGTGACCAGCTTGGGGTTCAAAATGTGCCTCTGCAACACCTTGGTTCTCAATTCTATCGAAATGACAAGCTTTCACGCCTCCAGATCGGTCAATAACTTGTCAATCACCGCGTTTGGTCTGTAACGATACAGCATCCTGTCCTCTATTTTTCAATCGGGAAAGATCTTGGCCCGGCCTTGGACTGCTTGTAAGCGTCATAGATACCAAGGGTCCTCCATTTCGCTAATACTCGACACCGGAGTCTCGTCATCCTCAGAAAGCCTCGACAACGCATCCGGGACATGATGTAGGGCACCCTTACGATGTATGATATCAAAATCATACCCTTAAAGTTCTAGGCCCCATCTCGCGAGTCGACCAGTCGGGTTCCTCAGATTATTTAACCACCAAAGACTACTATGATCAGTGAGAACTCTGAAATAGAACCCTTCCAGGTACTCGCTAAATTTCCGAATTCCTCGGACCACAGCCAGACACTCGCGTTCCGTGACGGTATAATTTCGCTCAGCGACTAGGAGGATCCTACTCGCAAAAGCGATGACGCTCTCCTCACCATCCTGCATTTCAGTCAAAATAACTCCCAAACTGGCGGCGCTAGCGTCTGTCTGCAGGTTGAATGGACTGTCGACCATGCTCTTGAATCTCGGATACGCTAGTATAGGTGCACCAGTCAGGGTCTTTCTCAAATTATCAAAAGCCTTCTGCTATTTCTTGCCCCAGTGCCATTTGATGTTAGTTCGAAAGATCCGTATCAAGGGCTCTGCAATAGTTGCGAATTTCGATATGAATCGCCTATACCAAGAGGACATTTCCATGAAGCTACGCAACTTTTCGATTTTTTTAGGGGCGGGATAGGAAATTAACGGTGCCACCTTTTCGGGATCGACCTTGAGATAATCTTTATTGACGACAAATCCAAGATACTTAACTTCCGAGCAGCAAAACTCTCCCTTCTTCGGATTTATCGTCAAATCTACTTCAGCCATTCGATTGAGGACCTTCTCTAACCACGGCAAATGTTCATCGAATGTCTCGGTGACAACGATGATGTCGTTGAGGTAGATGAAGACATTAGATCTCATCTCTGGCGTGATCACCCGATCAATAAGCCGTTGGAAGGTTGCCGGAGCTCCTGTGAGCCCAAGAGGCATCTTTTTGAACTCGAACAACCCCCTTCTCGGCACGGTGAACACCGTGTAAGCCTAACTATTCTTTTCTGAGGGGATCTGATAAAAGAAAGCGCTCAAATCTAGCTTCGAGATATACTTTGCTGCCTTCAACTGTCTCAATATGTCGGTCATATAGGGTAGAGGGTACGCATCCTTCTTTGAAATAGCGTTTAATTTCCGAAAGTCCAAACATAAACGATATTCTCCGCCAGGTTTACGAGCCATCACAATATGTGCGAACCATTCGCCATAAGATTCCGCGATGATACCCACAGCCAACAATCTGTCAACCTCTTCGTACATAGCTTCTTGTACCCTCGGAGAAACTATACGGTATCTCTCCTCGATAGGAGCATAGCCACCAACATCAGTGGCGTGGGTAATGAGGTGGGTCGCTCCCAGAGGGCCTTGCGATTCAGGAGGAAGTTAGATTCTCAAAAACTCTTCCAAAGCTTCCTCCTCACCCTTGAGTAGAGCAGCTACACGACTACAACTCTCCTCTTGCACCAACCACTGTTTCAAGAGGTAATGCTTACCATGAGAGTCTGGCATAAATACCTTTCTAGAACGCGAGGGAAATGCCATGTCGAATTTTCCCTGGCCCTCCAGCCCTAAAATTAATTCGGTATTTAGGATGTTGTCTACCCTAACCTCGCAAACTCTAGTCACTCCGTCTATGGCTATGGGCAGGTTGACTTTTCCAATTATCGAATTAGTCGAACCGTTCGCCACAATCATTCGCGATTTCCTATGGCAATCCAGTTGCCTACCTGAATTTTTCGCTATTTTATCCCACGCCGACTTCCGAATCAGAACGCGAGATGAATCATTGTCGATTAACGTATCGAGTGGGACCGTGTCGATAGCTGCCACCACATGGATCCTATTAGCAACTTCCGTAATCTCCACTATTCCACTGATCAATTCCGATTCCTTGATTCTATCCTCCATTGTCTTAATTAAATCCAAATCTTCGATCAAGGGACGGGGTCGATCCCGAATCAGACCAACAAACTTTTCTCTGAATTTGGTGGCCCAATTTCAGGGTTTCCATGAACTTGAGCCTCTACTAAAATCTTGACTGGCTCGTCCCCAGTCGCAATACTATCATTTCCGATAAGGCTTCAAAATCTAATTCGTTATCGGACATGCTTATCCCCTGAAATTCTTTCATATCGACCGTCACCTAAAATGTTTAGCTTCCGGAACCTAAGTGTCTGATACTCGGGTTTGGCCTAAGGGGGCTAGCCGAAGTTTCAGTTGCGGTCTCTGGTGACTGACAGGCAGCACGGACCGCTTTTACTGCTTCTCTTTCACATTTCCCGAACAATTTGGGTAATCCCTAATGGTGAAATCTACCGTTTTGTTTTCATAGCACCGAACTCTTCTAGGGGCCGCAAAACCTCTCTGGTAGTGTCCAGGTTGGTCGCAGTTGAAGCCGACTACTTCGCTAGGATCCCTTGCTGAAGATTCATTTATACACTTACTATCAGCAGAAGCCCCATTGTTCTGCTGACCTCTCCCATCCTTGAAACTTTTTGACAAAACGAGATGAATTCCGAAACGAAAGTGTGAAAGTAGACTTTTCAATCAAAAAAATTAACTTTCAACCAGAAATAGTTGGATGTTCAACTAAAAAACACAAGTTTTCAACCAAAAAGGGAATCATTGGAATTACAGTTTAAAAAATTACTATTCAACAAAATAAACCAAATTTTATACGATTTGAGTTCATCAAAAAAGACGAGTTTTTAACAAAATACATGAATTTTCTACTAAATAGTTGAATTTTCAATTTATAAAGGATGAAATATCAACTAAAAATGGAATAGTTACATTTTCAGGAGAAAAATTATTCGCAAACCAAAAACAACACAAATTTGCAACAAAATATTTGAGTTTTCTACCGAAAAGATAAAATTTCCACTAAAGGAATGAATTTTCAACCAAAGAAAAAGGAATTTTCGGCAAACCAGTTCAACTTCCAATCATATCTTAAAATTTTTGACGGAAAAAGATGACACTTTAACAATATAATTTCATTTTCAACAAAATAATTCATTTCCTAGTCAAACCAGATGAATTCAGAATCAAAAATGTAAAAGTAGACTTTTCAATCAAGAAAATCATATTTAAATTTATATTAATTTGAGAATTTAATGAAGAAATTATAATTAACTTTGATATATAATCTGATTTTCAACTAAAAAGCAGAAGTTTGCAACCAAAAGTGGAATAGTAAAATGAACAGTTAAAAAAATTACTTTTCAGCAAAGTTAACCGAATTTTCTACCATTTAAGTTGAACAAAAAAAGACGAGTCTTTAACAAATACATGAATTTTTATACGAAATAGTTAAATTTTTAATTTATAAAGGAAGACCTTTTAACCAAAAATGGAATAGTTACATTTTCAGGAAAAAAATTATTCGCAACCCTCCCAAAAAAACGACTTTTCAACAAAATAGTTAAGTTTTCTACCAAAAAGATCAAATTTCTACTAGAGAAATGAATTTTCAACTAAATAAGAATTTTCAACAAACCAATTCAACTTTCAATCAAATCTTCAAATTCCTGACCGAAAAAGATTACTTTTTACCAGTATAGTTGCATTTTCAACAAAATAATTTAATTTTTAACCAAACAGTAGAGTTTTTAATAAAATGAGATAAATTCCGAAAAAGAAATGTAAAAGTACACTTTCGTATCAATAAAATTAACTTTAAATTTCAACCAAAAATGGAATAGTTACATTTTCAGGAAATAAAAATATTCGCGATCCCCGCCTTCCAAAAAAAAAACCAATTTTCAAGGTTTTAGTTGAGTTTTTTACCAAAAAGGTAGAATTCCTACTAAGGAAATGAATTCTTCACCAAAAAAATGAATTTTTACAAAGCAGTTTAACTTCCAATCAAATCGTTGAGTTTTTGACCGACAAAGACGACTTTTTGACAATGTAGTTGCATTTTCAACAAAACAATTTAATTTTTAACCAAAAGAAGTGGGATTTTAAGATTTACAGGATTTTATTCAATTTTTGTGCGATTACTAGGGATTTCATAAGATTTGAGGGATTATATAAATTGCGAGGAGTTTAAGAAGATTTTAGAGAGTTTAGGGTGGTTTAAAAAATTACAAGGGATTCAACGAGATTTAAAATTGTTTAAGAGTTTTCAGATAATCCCATAGAATGCCAAAAAATTTCAAAATATTTTCCAAATTTATCCAGGATATCAATTCCATTCAAAAGATTTTAAGGGATTCCAGCGGATTACTAGAGAACTTACGGGAATAGATGAAGTGAAATGAAATATCAAGTGACTTCTAGGGATTTTTACGGAATATTTAAAAAATTGCATGACACTGTTTCTCTACTATTTTTCAAAATTTGTGCTTCTGTTGGCACTACTCTGAATTTCTCAGATGAGTCCGAGGCCTGTAATTGCATAAGAGACAACTCATGTTAAAAGTCAAATGAATTGTGGATTTTCAAAAATAATATGCATTATTTCTTTTAAAAGTACATTACCATCTAGAGACTCCACAATGAAGTGTTTGTGTTAACTCTTTACAAATCTACTGCAAAATTACTCAAAACTTTAAAGTAGTGTTGAGTTATTGCTCCCGGAAGTATTGGCAAAACTTTGTCATCTTTCATGTCAGTTGAACGGAAAAAATTTACTTTATTTATCATCGAAAACAGCATATTTTACGAAATTTTATATGAAAAAATATATCTTGACAGCGTCACGTAGACAACCTCTACAGACCCCCCCCCCTTCCCCCAAGGTGTTACGTATTTTTCGAACGGTCCCTAACAAGGTTTAACAGAAGTAAATCAACTTTTAATAAAAGAAAACTAAATAACGCCCTTGGTACTGAACGTCTTTCAAATATTTGAAAAAATGAGAAAAAAATAGAATTGGGGAAGAGAAGAGATCCCTGAACATGTTTCATAAATAATTCTTCTTAGATACTAATTTATTTTTCTCACAGTTTGTAATGATAGTTTTAATTTGTTTAAATCGTGGCATTGACCAATAGGGATATATACAATTACATATTTGAAAATCGTGGCACTGACTATGCCCTACCGATACAGACTCAGTGGATATTCTCTGAATATTCTCAGACTCAGTTACGTTTCTGAAATCTTCTCTATATGGTAAGTACACAGGTGACGTTCTTTGAAGATCCAAGTAGCCCTCATAAATTTTTTGAAGGCTCATAAACTTGTTTTCGTAAATATAATCGAGATTTTCATGAATAGTAAGGAATTACAGAGGTTGCCTTAAAAGAAGAGGCCCCACTCGGCATCCAGGTAGAAATTATTCTTTTGTAGTAAAGTTGCAGTGCAGTGGCCAGATGTAAAAACTTCGAAACAATTTTTTTTTAAATCTCCCAATTAGAGATTTGATATTAAAAATGAGAATCTACGGATTTTCACAATTACAAATATCTAAAATTTGCTTTGAAGAATTAAAAAATTTATCATATTTTGTAGGTATCACGTGAACTGTACGTGAATGTACTGTAAAATGTAATGTAAATGTACTGTACGTAAACTGTACAGATAGCATTTTTAGATCCAACATCGGTGAAATACTGTGTATGAATATAAATATACAGGCTGTCACATATAAATATATGCTTGTAAATAAATAAATAATAATTTTCAGTGCTAAAAGGGATTAGTTTTATGATAGCGAGACCTTAAATATTTTAACTTCCTCTCGTACTTTGATATCCTCGAAGTTCGACTGCTATAAATTAAGTCGTAAAAGAGGACGCGAATCTCTCAAGCTATCTGCAGAGTCGAAATCATTCAAATCGAGCCTGCAAATAGCCTGAAACAGGTCTAACTTTTTTCCACAGAAAACTCAGAGATTTTCTTTCGGTAGGGTGAGAATTTTTATTTTATAATCGTATTTAATATGATTTTCATATTAAATATTATTTTGATTATTTATATTGTTTTGTGAGAAATTAGCATGCAAGAAAGCTTGTCACGCATGAAGCGCTCCATGATTGTTCTTAATATTAATAAAAACATGATAATTTTGTGACAAAAAGTTTTTTTTTTTGTTCTGTCATGTTCCGAGCAAAAGGCGCGGGTAGTTTGAAAAATTGAGAAAGAGAGACCAGTGTTGCTGATTACGTCAGGTTGGTAAGGCCTTAAAAATTATTTGTTGTGGGCACGTTGTCACTAGCAATCCTATAAGGATTGTGTCAGTACAGTGTTGGAAATAAATGAGGTGTAATTCAAATTTTATAGTGTTCATTAAGACAAAGAATAGATATTTAGTCAAATAAGATATAAACTTACTTCTAATTTCCTATTCCAGAAAGGCGAGAGAGATTGATTTGTCAATTGTATCTCCGATACGTTGTAGGAGCAGCGACGGAACTCTACCGGATGTTAATATGAGTTTTCTTTGAAGTGACTCAATTGGTGTAGTGAAAAGTGATGCACGATCACTGTTCACTAGTAGAGCGATACACGGTCCAAAACAGCTACCGAATCCATTCTTGAGTTTTTTCTCACGAACGTATAACACTGCGGAATTTATTCAGAAAATCACTCATACGACGACCGAAAGTCTCAGCCGAAGGGACGTGAGTTCACAACTTGATGATCCGTTACTTGGTCTACGAAAAGTTAAAAGTACGCGACTTGTTCAAAACGGTTGGTGATTCGCGGATTAAGTTGACAGCGTGACTGCTTGAAACGCGAAGACAGCCATTAGGGGTGACTCTGAGGTTTATATAGTTGATACGAGTGACCGCGCCCGGCACGCTTGGCATACCCATTAGAACCGCGCCCGAGACTCGCCCATAACATCCGATTTCAGGATTGACATAGATAGGCACGTTCAGGGTGCGGCTCGTCTGAGTCAGCGATCGCATCGCCTCGACGATGTTATAAAGATGGTCACGTACAGGGCGTTGGCGGCCCTAGTCACAACATAAAACGCCCATGATTTATACAAGTCAGCATTTTATATTAATACCAATTTATGAAATATGAGAGCAATGAGTGAGTCCCCTATACTAATGCTTTTTTGAATCTTTGTTTCCTCTCTTGTTCTTTTTGGAAATTGGGATGCTATATACTAATTTAGAGCTACTACATGTTCAACTTATAATTAGTTTAGAACTACGATTATCGTATCTAGTCAAACGTTTTTCAGTACAGCACATCTGACTATGTACGCATTCATTACTTGGTTACTGTATTGCGTGCGCTAAATGGGAAACATTGCAGATACATACATGTTTGACATTGCTTGTTTTACAGTTGTTAACATTTAATATAGTTAATTCATAATCATACATATTAATAGAACGACCTTCATTGATTATCTCATATCGGTCAATGTTTCTTTTGTTAACATATTGGCATCAATGGAGTCATTGTCTACCCATGGTAACTTACTTCTCGTTAACTCGTGTTTTCTACTTTATCGTCAGTAGGATAATTACCATGAGTAGACCCGCGGATGAGGAAATGCGGTTAGCGCGCTTGATTATAAATGAGCAATTATCACTTGTTTGTCTCAAAGTAGGTTGGGTGGCCTCTTGTTAGGCATAGTAACCAAAATTTTAAAAGTTGCGGAAGTAACAGTTCTCTCTTCTTGAATGCATTCATCGTCCTCGATGAATTTAAATGTTCTTTCAGACCACAAATGATATTTACTCGTTACTTTTTTTTCATTATGATAATGATTCCCCGCTTTACAATTGATAATTTTACATCGAACCTACTTTCAATTTCCCATTGTGATACTCGACAATAGTATGGCGTTGTGAGGTGTAATTGGTGTAACGTGTAAGTAGTGCATGTGTTGCTATGATAAAGTAAGTACGTGCTGTTGTTATGCTTCTGCATCAGCTAAGAATAATCTGGTTGATCGTTTTGCTTCACTCCAATGATCAAAAGTTAGTGTCATCAATTTTTCATATGATGACTATAGAGATGCTGTGCATCTCTGGAAAGGCTTCTTTCATTGCTTTTTGTGCTTGACAAGAGTGAATATTGTTTCGAGAGTATCATCATGTCAGGTAAAATTCAGGCTACCATATGAACGACCTCCCCTATGTTTAATGGTGGTTTCTGCTGGTTCAGGAGTTTCTGGTGAGTACCATCAATTTTATGTTTTTAGTGGGGATCAGTTTATAGTTATTATTGGGCGTGTTCCATCTTACACTTCGGGGAATTCGTTCGGCCAGTGTTATTGAAACTCTTGTGTTCCTGTGTCAGAACTTTTTCGGTTGGAATGTTACCACGGATGATTTCTTCTTCATTCATTATTTGCACAGCGAACGTGTAGGTGCTCTTGTTGACGTGTCTTCTGTAGAGCTTGAATATAAAATTTTGAAAAAAAGCGCCAAGTAAATTATATATATA
>JAUMHM010000051.1:3019568-3041542 GCA_032362435.1 Melikaiella ostensackeni | reverse complement strand
GACTCTCTAGGCATATACTTTTGTACGTGTGTCGGGTTTAGAGACTATAAATGCGGTCCTGAGTGTTTACTGACTCGAAGCTCTAAATCCGGTTGAAACTAGATTACTGTTACTGTGCCAACCAGACCCGTGGGCGGCACAGTTACGGGAGATGAGTGTATTGTGAATTTAAAATCATGTATTAAAAAAAGTTAAATATTGATCTGCTTATTAATTGTTATTGACTCTGGAAATTTATACTATTGCTATTTATTATTGTTCAATATTTATTGTCATCGATCGTCGGGTAAGATAGAATTCTAATTGATCAGTCATCATGAATTTTGTCAGAAAACTACATTATCCACAGAAATCACTCCATAACCGACAAAGTGTAAAATTTCGGTAACAGCGCCTCTTTCTACTCTCCACGAATTTTAGCTGACGGGTGCTTTAGGGGATAGAGAAGCAGGAGGGGACTGGAAAGATTTTCGCCGGCCACGCCGTCTACATATATCTTTCGGTACTAATGCCGGTTTCTTCCACTTCGTCGCCACTTACTGCATCTATGTGTATAATTTCTTTGGTGTGACTCTGGAACGAACATGCTATTCCGGCTTTGCTTTTCTGGCATTGACGATTGACATACAAAATTCTCGAATTCCTACAAAAGAGAAGGAACACGAATGTGTTGCGATTTCAGTAAGTTCAGATTCCATGCAAAATTTGAAACAATTTTTTTTCAGTGCAGAGAGAATAGAGTAAATAACTGTTCTCTTAATTCTCTATTCTCCACCAATGGCAAGGCTCCTGTTGGCGCATGCGCAGTAGTGCTCCGGGTCATCGTTGGGAGCACTGTTCTGGGTCCATAGATCAGGGCTGTAGAGCGCGCAGATAATATATCTGCACGCTGTCCTACTGGTACTAATATTTATTACTTTGCATGGTTATTAATGATGATATTTTTGAGAGAAAAATTGTTGTTTAGAAAAAATATTCAAAACCTATGAATCTGAATTAGTTAAAAATTAATTATTGAAAACCAAGAAGTCTGTCACTGACGTAATTAGTTATTATTTAACTAATTTTCAAACAATACGTGTTTTTTAATACTAAATATTCTTCGTTTTTAAAAATGAAGATGAATTAAAAAGTTCGTTTCAATCAAAAAATTTTTTTTGATCGCAAAGCAATGCAGCATGCACTATGTACTGATGTCGTTGATGTAAAAATTTGAAAAAAGAAAATAAAATATAAAAGTTGTAGGTTTCATTGAAACGCATATTTTTTGTACTCACACTTTTTCTCTAAAATTAATGGTTTTTTAGGGAAATCGTTAAGGGGTGACCTTTTTGGAAGTTTACCTGCATCAAATTGCAAACTTTGCCTGGCCATGTGGCTTGCGACCTTGGCACTTCGATGCTATCCTTGCTGACTTATTCCTTTTAATCTGCCCTTGTTAGGATTATGGAATTATATTTACATTCGTATAGATTTTAGAAACTCTATGAAGAAAAAATATGAAATTTATGATGGAAATAAGCAAGGGCTGAATAGTTTCCCCGAATTTAGGTGATTAAAATTGTTAGATGCCGTTCCGTACAAAAAATGTAAACATATTCTCAAAGCCAAAAATTCTGGGAGACAGTTTTCGCACCTTCTCTTAAATTTCCTTGCCAATCCAAGCTCGGACGCCGTGGGTATTTCATTAGCCGAAAGTCCTATTCTAGTTGTGCTTCATTAAGTCAGTGATTATTATACGCTTTCACGGATACATTGCAAAAATATATTTTTTTTTTCATAATGATAACGGTGGACAGTATGACATTTTCGATAAAAGATTGTGGTGGTGCAGGTGGCTGCTTATTGAAGTGCTTAGCTGTTTTCTGCGGACGCGGAAGCACCGTAGCGCCTCTGACGGTGGTATGCAGTGATTCTCGTTAGACGAGTGTTTAATGTTTACGTGCAATTTTCAATCAAATTAAAAATTATAATAATGATAATAAGTATATTATTGTTTTTTTGCTGTGTTATCTACAACTAAAAAGAATGAACTATTATCAGGTAAATATATGCGCTTTCTATAATTTGCAAATATACAAGTAGAATTAATAACAAATAAGAATGATATAGGTTATTTAGACATTTCTAAATCATCATATTTTATGTATTTTATGAAATACTTCAGTGAGCTGATATTTGAATGCAAAATAAAATAATTAAATAAATGAAATACTAATAAAAAAAAATTGAATATTTAAATTTTAGTTCTTTTTTTTAGGATTTGGTGACTGTCAAAATAATGGCAGAGAAAGTCGTCAATAATCGGCGTAAAGGAAGTGTGAACAGCTATGTAGTGAATTGTTTTCACTCCTTTAGAAATTCACCTCCTGGTGTGCATTTTTATACTTTTCCGACTGCTGTGCATGAAAGAGAACGTCCAGAAAAATGGATTATTCTAATTACCAGGAAAGAGGAAGCAGTAGTCATAAACATTTCATTAATAGTTAAGAATACAAGAAAAATAGTTTTTCTCACAAAATTAGAAATTGCAGATAAATTAGATAATTTTATGTAATAGATAATTAGATAAAAAATCTGAATATGATAAATATTATAAGTTTACACGCTTAACACTTAATTTAATATTTTTTTAGTCCTGATGACACTCTTTGTCAACCTTCGGTGCATTCAAGAATTTGTAGTGCACCCTTTGTAGGGAACGAAAAGTCTGAAAATCCTTTCAGTGCAAGTTATAACCCTACCGTTTTCCCACGAGTTTATAAGATGCGGCCTGTCAATACAAAAACAACAATTTGGCAATGAAAAAGAGCAATCTTCTGTTGAAGATAAATCATCTCAAGCATCATTACCAACGTTGGAGGAATCAGTAAATGTGCGCCAGATTTCTGAACACCAGGTAGAGAAAGACAATAATTTTTTTATGAAAGAACAGCGGACAAAGGAGTTGAGGCAAACTTTCTAGTAGAACAAGACAAGATTCATGGTCCACAAATTTTCATTTGTGATCGCTATATTTACAATAGTCACAGTGAAGCGGAAAGTCAAGCATTCTCTCCAGAAGCTCCTAGAAAAATTATAAGCACGAGAAAAATTAAAAAGAATTACAAAAAGTAGGAACGAACAAAGTTAATAAATTTTGACAATAAAATGAAACGAACTGAGCCTAAATTTTTATAAAATTATATACGATATATTGTACAACTGAAGGAGGTACGCAGAAAAACAGAAATTTTCCAAAGCATACTAGCTTTAAAATTTTTAAGATCATATTTCAAATTTTCGACATTCGAATTTTCGAAATAATTGTTTTTTCGTATCTAATGTATGTTTAGCAAAATATTGTATATAAGGTAAGGTGGTAAATAAACATTATCAATAAATACAAATATTATGTATTAAAATAGGCAGTATGTATTAAAATAACTAGTAATTAACAATTAAATATGTACATGTGATATAACTTACAGTGCTTAAACGTGAAGGCCATTAAATTCGCAAACAGCGTTCAATAAGCGCCGAGAGTATTGCGGATGATTGGCATGTACCTTATATTTGTTCCAAACAGTCTTAAAATGAAAATAGTCCGATTCCATGGCTTGTTTGCTATAGAACTCTTCTGATTCTTTATGAAAAAGTCTCCGACGTGGTAAAAAACTGCATGAATTTTAGGCGATGCTGAAACTCCTAAATCCATGTAACTTTTTTAAAGTTATCGATACACTTTCCAAAGTTTGGATCCATGTAGAAGCTCACTAAAACAGGCTTTTACATTAGAGCGGACATTCTCGAAAACTTTAACGAACTCAAACAACCCATAGGACATTTTGCACGTAAAACGTCGACTTTTTGCCGGAATTTTCATTGAATCCTGAGCTACCACGAGTTACTTTGCATTCAACATTGCAACATTTTGCCCATGCAAAAATTTCTTCGTTAAATTCCACAATTAAGCAAGAGGTATCAGTAAAACATTAATTAATTCAGTTTGAGAAGCTCGAATATGTATAAATGGTAAATTAGAAGGAAATCGTAAAATATGATATTTAAAAATGAATAATTTCATGTTGAAAGTAATTTTTGCCAAATTATTATATTTTATGAAACTATTATAGTTTTGAAATATATAATTTTTTCAATATTTAAGTGCGATTCATTTCGTTTTATCAACAAAATTGTTTGATTTTGAATTTATTTTTCAAAAATCGACTTTTTCAAAAAAGCGCCGCAGCCATTTTTTTTTGGTCTTAAAATGTTCGTAAGATGTCAGGGAACAATAATCAATAAAAAAATCCGATGCTCATTGACCTTTTCATTAAAGTTTGTTCAGCCGCACCGTGTTATGTCAACAGAAGTTAACAGAAGAAGAATCTGCTGAAGAAATGCTAGTCTTCCCTCGTGAAAATAAAGACCGAAAAAAAACCGATTCCAAACCGCTTGCAGACAGGGTTTGAACTTTTTCTGGTATGCACCTCTTAGCCTGTACCTGGCTTACTTTTATGGTATTGAAATAGATACTACTCACTCTGTCTGACAAATAGCTCTGTATCTACAGACTCTCTGGGTAGGACGAGGGGCAAATAAAATGTGGTCTTCTGGGGATCAGAATATAACCGTTTGAGACCGCTTTGACACCAACGTCTATACCTGCTTACTGTAGTCTTTTATCGATCTTTATTTTTACGAGGGTGGTCAGATCAGTGATGCTCAAATTATAACAGCCAGTCAACTTTCAGATTTATTAGAACCAGATTATCTCGTACTGGCTGATGAAGGCGTAGTCCCAAGGAGTTAGATTAGTAGAATAGTGAAACAGTTTTGACCAATGAGGTGATTGCTAGAGTTTGTGCAGTCACCTTATTGGTCAAAACTATTCCACTATTCTTCTAATCTACCTCCATGGGACTGCGCTCTAAAGGAATTTTTGGAATTGAAAGCACCATTGATGAAAAGGGTGCAGGCGTTGTTATGTTATGTCACATTTTCTATGAGATGGAATGTTTTCCGAAGAAGAAGTATAAGAAACATATCAAGTTGCAAGATTTCGCTTACATATTGAACGAATTATGCAGTTCTTAAGAATTTATAATGTACTTGTTAAACTGCTGAGCATGCGCACTTTGACCAAGATTACTGTTTCTAGTCGTTTCTAGTCGCATTTCGATTCAAAATTAGTTTCCAGGACTGTCAGAATCATAACCTTACTTGATTATGAGTTGACACTTGACAGACTGTTAACGCGTCTGCTCACTGTAATAAAGTTGGGATGTTTAAGCCCACCTTGTCTCCAAACACATAGGTAAGAGTAAGACACAATGATAGAATATCTCACTCGCGACAGGAGTTCTATTAGACACCTTGGCGCTGGAGAGACCTACCTATACCTAGGCGTGCCTGAGAGCCGCATTGGGGATATAACATCCGTGAAGCAGGCTCTCCAAAGCAGATACAAGCGTCTACCTCGACTCATCTGTTCTTCCGATCTGTCGGCGTTGAACAAGAAATCTGCATCTAAGATGCTTGCCATCCCGGTTTTACTTTGTTCATTTGAGGTGGTTCCATGGACGAAGCACGAGCTCTCGGCCTTCGATATCGTCACACGAAAAATCATACATGTGCAAAAGAGCTTGCATATCCACTCGTCCGTTTCGCGCTTATACATCCCACGCCGTGCCGCGGATTAGGCGGCCGAGAACCTTGGCCTGGATCTTAACATCGGATCTGAACATCAGAAGTGAGGGAAGTGCATTACTCCTTCTAGGTGCATCACTTCTAAAAGGAAAAAGAAAAGCAAAAGTAAAGAAAGCAGAGGGGAAAAATTTCCTCAAGCTGCTCCATGACAAGAAAATGCACGGAAACTTTCACAGAAATGTGTCAGGTCAGTCCTTGTCGATGGGGCTAACGTTTGCTTTCCCTAAATCATTCAGACTTAATTCAGACACAGAGGATTTTATTTTCGCGTGTCAGGATGGTGTCATTTCTACCTTGGTATACCGTGGCCGCATCTCATGTCAAGAAGCTCCCAGCGATATGTGCTAAGCGTGTCATGCACCGTCTAAGCACGTGTGGCACATACTATCTCGGTGTCCCACTCTCGCGGGAACGTCGTATCTCTACGGAGCCAATGCGGCCCTAAGAATGTTTTATCACCATCTTTGTCACTCTTATGGTGTTAACCCCTTCGTTGGCAGCGAGAATTCAACAAAAAGTGCCCAGAATGGCAGGAAAATTTTTTAACCGGTAAATTTGACGCACTATTGCGTCAATGCCACACAGAGCACCGATTAATTTGACGCACTATTGCGTCAATGCCAACGACGGGGTTAACCGCGACCCTGCCCTGCCGATCGTTTCCAGAGAGATAGAGTCAATTGTTGAGAACGAGAAGTGCCACATTTCCTGGAACTACAAGTTCAGGTTAAAATTCCCTATTGCTCACTCTAGGCCTGACATCGCATTCCTTGACAAAGAGAAACGAACTATGTACGTGATCGGATTCTCGGCTCCGGCCGACAGCAACATCACAGTCAAGGAGAAGGAAAAGGCGGAGAGGTATCGAGGACTTGTAAGGGAGCTGCAGCGAATGTTCCGAGAATATTTGGTTGAAATAGTTGTTTTTGTCATCGGTGCTCTCAGAGGTGCGACGCCGTCACTTGTCGTAACCTTCAATCCATACTCGCGTGCAAGAAACATGCAAATTATTAATATTTTTTGCAATTAACTTTTAGCGTCAAAAATTAACGTTAAATAATTATTATAAGCTTAAGTTTCATTTCATTAAGAGAAACAAAAGACTCAAACGATGGGGCCCCGAAAGGTGCCAAGCGTCTATTCGGTCCCGGTTGTAAGGCGAGAGGCGACCGACTCCGTTGAATGACGGCTCGCAAATCGAACGTTCAGGACTTTATAAGTTCAATCTTATCTGGAGAACGACTGAATATTTTTCAAGTTTCTTCGACTGGCTTTAAAGAAGAGATCCTAAGCTTTGTTATATGTGGATTTCAATGTTTTCTGTAACCTCACTTAGAGCATGCAGAGAGCTGAAGTTGTATAATGGAAATTTTCAAAAATTTTCAAATACAACTCCATAGCAACAGACAATAACAACCCTTAGCAACGGTCAATAACAACCCTCAGAAAAGGTCAATAACATTCCTCGGAAACGGTCAATTATAACCCATAGCAACGATCAATACAAATCCCTAGCAACGGTCAATAACAATCCTTAGCAGCGGTTGCTATGGTATGACAAACGGACATTCGACCAAAACCATAAGATTTTCTGCCCGTAGCTACGAAACCCTAGATATGAAAAATTTATGTTTTCATGATTATTATTATTTTATCTTTATTAATAAATTGGATGAATTTATATGTATTTGTTATTAAAAAAGGCAATAAGAAGACGAGATATGAAAAAAGTCGAAAGATCAAAGTTATCACCCTCGAAAAGTTGTTCGAAAAAGTCTCATGATACTTTCCTTTATCTTGCATTTTGTTTCGATATTTTCATCCAAAAATAAATAAAGTCGGCTTTCACTGTATTTCTCTTATAAAAATTACATTTTCTAAAATGGTTTACAAAAAATTTAATAAGTAAATCTACAAATAGAAAAAATTTCTGCACAAAATTTTAGAAAATTAGACTGATTAAAGGAAAATACAATTATAGCCGACTTTATTCATATTTTAGCAAACATTTTCAAGGACAACTTATTTCGTCGGGCAACGAATCTGTGGAATGAGCATCCATAGCCTCTGCCCGATTTGGAACGAATTCGACCAATACCTTTAAATTTTTCATGAATTTCTATTCGGACACTGCCGCTTTCTATTTGTATATTATTATGTAAACTTCTGTAGAAATAGATATATAGAGTCGCATCAACTTATCAGAACAATTGTACAATATTGCTTGCTCATAGACATAGAAGGAGGTTGGAAGCAAAAGATTGGAAACATTCGAAGTCATTTCATTTGTAGGACAATAGTCATAAAAATCAAATGAACGTAAATTTAACTAATTTTTATAAAATGTTTATGATTACTTATTTTATTTTATTTTTTAAATTTAATTCTCAGAAGGAAAAAAAAGTATTTGAATTTCCCGTTCCAACTTCAACTGACATTAACTCCTGCGTAAGGCAGGGAAAACAGGCACGATTATGCTGATGACTTACTGCAATTCTACAAAAGTTCACCTTTAAAATAAGTGCAAGAAAATCAAAAAATGCATATTATGTTTCAGATGTAATCTAAAATTTAATGTTAACATTTTAATTTGAAGTATTTTTGTAAAAGCTGCTTCAAAAAATTACAAAATTACTTCATCCTGGCCCATTTTATTCACGATTTAGATAGCATAACAAAGAAAAAGATCTGCCCGCTTCGCGGGCACATTCTCGTCGCGCGCTTCGCGCTCGGTGTTATATGTTCTTCATGTACAAATTACTAAATTTAGTTTTGATTTCAAATGAAAAAGGAAATTCATTTACTTGAGGCTCTATCGGCCTTAAGAAATAAATTCTCATCATAATATTCGCGCATCGCGCTCGATTTTCTGCGCTCACCGTAACATATACAAATAAATAGTTGAAAAACCGACAAAAAAATTATTTTAATGATTTACGATTAGTCTTATAAAGAAATGTTTAACGGCAATTTCATTTGACTTTTCAAAAGCGCAAATTCTATACTTTTTTGACAATTTCTCTTATCACGCGTCGTTTGGCTCAAAAAATAAAATAAAAATATTCCAATATCGTTTTCCATACTTGAAAAGCAAACTATGCCTCCTACCAAAAAATGTTCAAAAAAAAAGCCTATCGGTCTTCGTAGAAGCAAAAATTTTGATATCAACTTCTTTTCGCATCTCGCGTTATTTGGCTCAAAATTTGAATTTTCGATTTTTTAAGAATATTTAAAAAGTTGTTATAACAATCTTGTAAAGCTTTCAAAAATCAACGTTTTTTTTTCTTAGACTTTTTTTATATCGTGCATTGTTTGGCTTAAAATGTTCATTTATTTTCTCTTTTGAATTTTGAAAATGCTGTAGCTCTCATAATTTTCTTTTCATCGAAGAAAGTCATGAGGATAAATTGTTCGACTTTTTAAGTACTACGAATAATCGTACATATAATTTCTAATTTCGAAAATTAATGGTCTCGGAAATTTTGAAAATGCTCTTTTTGAATTTTTATTCGAAACGGCTGGCTAACGAACTTGACCTTCAATTTTCGACACTAAGAGAGTGTACCAAAGGCCAATCCAATGGATTCATTCTTTCAAAAGTTATCGTGCTCACGGACAGACATACATACAGACATACAGATATGCATACATACATACGGACAGACAGACACATTCGTAAAAACCTGTTTTTCGGGTTTAAAATCAGTAAATATCTTCTGTTCTGTTCTTGGATTTGAAAATTAAAATTTTTTGAAATGAAAAAAACGTCCTATTGGTTAATAAATTATGTCGAAATTGTTACATGTTCAGTTTTTACTAGTAGACAATTATACGAAATTTTAAATTCAAAATAGTATATTGCGCGATAAGGGACAAATCACCGCTTTTGTCTCATAATGCACACGATGCTTTTTGCAACAACTGCATTTGTGATGAGATTTTTCAAATGCCCGCGAAGTGTACCAGATGGCGCCACCGAAGGCATCTTTTTTAACACACTTAAATCACTTTTGTCCCTGCATCACCGGGGTAAAAGTACTTTAACCCCGCTAAAAACAAATTGACGTCATCGGTCACATATCGGCCATTTCTTTCAAGAATGCAAAAGCACGTTTTTTTGGATATGAATCATATGCACACATTTTGAAAAAAGTTGAATGTCGAACCTGAAATTGTTTAGCTTGAACCAAAGAAACATGTTATAAAAGATAAACAGGGTCATTTTTAGTAAAAAGGCCTAAATTTGCACGTTTTTGAATAGCAGCGCTATGGTGAGTATTCTTCTCAGGAATCTTACTATTTGTCCTCGCATTAGACACATGAAACACATCTTCATGCAAAAGATAAAGTCGGTAGACCTTGTACTTTTTGCTCTAGACGTGCTAACAGGGGCATTTTGAGCCAAAAGGCTTTCAATTTTTATGTATTTACAGAGCACCGCTATGATGAGCATTCTCCTTAGGGTTATCACTATTTTTCCTCGCGTTAGACAAGTGAAACACATCTTTATGCAAAAAATGAAGTCGGTAGGCCTTATAGCTTTAGGCTAGGCGTGCTAACGGACGGACAGCTATTTTATCTACTGCATAAGGGTTTCCTATGAAACCCTAAAAAAGTGAGAACTAACTTTTTAGCTATTGAGTTCCTGAATCGATACAAAAAAAGTTTGATTGAAAAATATAATTAGGTTTCGAGAAAATTCGGTCGTCGCGTTTCGCGCTCGATGTTATATGTTTTTCATGTACAGATTGAAAAGACGATTAAAAAATTATCTTGATGATTTACTGTTGGTCTTATAAAGATTAGTTTAACGGCAATTTTATTTGACTTTGAAAGCACAAATGCTACTCTTCTGACTTTTTTTCTTATCTCGCGGCGTTTGGCTCAAAAATTAAAATGAAAATGTTCCAATATCATTTTCCATACATGAAAAACAAACTATGCCTTCTACCAAACAATGTTTGAAGGGAAGCTTATGGGTCTTCGTAAAAGCAAAAATTTTAATATCTTAACTTTTTTTCGTATCTCGCGTTATTTGGCTCAAAATTTGAATTTTCGATTTTTTTAGAAAATTCAAAAAGTTGTTATGACAATCTTGCAGGGCTTTTAAAAAGCAACGTTCGTCTCCTCTTGACTTTTTTTAAAGCTATAACTCTCATTATCTTTCTTTTATCAAAAAAAGTCATAAGGATATATTTTTGAGCCAAAAATTTAATTTTCGAAAATTTGTGAGCTAGGCTCTTATGGCCTTCTACCTTTTATTTGCAAACAATTGTGTGAGCTTTTGTGAAAGAAAAAATTTATTTCACAGTGAAGCCTCAAGCTGTAAATTTGTTCACTTCATTTTTTTAAACAATAAAACGGATTATTATTTTCAAAATTGTCATCAACTTGAACCCCTGAAGTTTCTTTCAGAAATGACGTAAAACCAGTCTCTCGGGAAAAAGTAGCTACGACCCTGGTTTCAGAAACCTGCTGATTGTGAGTGACAAACAGAAGAGGCGGCTATATCCTTTACACAAAGGAGCCTTTGTATTTTAGTTTACCGACTCCAATCTTTAAAATATTTATTATTCTTTATAAACATCTTTTTTATATAATCTATTTATATGATGTTAATACTTTCGCTTTTTGAAACATGATCAGCTTTGTCTCGTCGTCGTAGGTGCAGTAGTATTCAAGATTTTTCTTGCTTACAAACTATATTAATATTCTTGTCCATGATAATATTTTTTTAACACGTATGAATTCTTAAGGCATCGAAGAATGAATGGAATTTTTTCTCGAAATTTTTTAGGCAATTTTGACAGTACAGGAGCTTCTTAAAGCTGACCTATGTGATCGAAGGACATTATTTTGGCGTTTTTCAGCAAATAAACGACATTTACATGCAGTTTAGTTCACTCTTGTTTCGTTTTGCGTCCCTGAGATATTCACGACGAAACTGGACTTTCAGGGTATAATAATAATATTGTGCAATGTGAGTAACTGAAAATTACACATGCCTGTTGAAGTAACTTAACAATATGAGAAATTTGAGGAATAGAAAAATTCAGATACGAATTTTCAAACATTTTTTATAAGCTTTTAAAAGTACATGTCCAAAGAAGAGTTGAAATATGGCGGCGAGCCCGCTGGTCACGCTTGGCGTCGCTCCTATCAAATTCGTTTATACCATATTTTTCTGACTGAAACTTGATCTATTTCTTGTTATACAAGGTGCGGGGGTCGATCTCGAGGATGCTTCATTGGCGTGGGTGGATTTGGTTTGTGTCTATGTAAAGACCTAGTTTCAAGTGGCGTGTTGTGGTGCTTCTCCGTACTATCTGTCCGATAAACATCTTTCGCTCACGTGAAATCAGCCGACAGCACAGGGCCGTATTGTTAGATGGGAGAATCCGAGATGCCAGTCTCTGACGTCAGGCGGTTTGAAGCTCTTCTGGCTTCCATAAAAGAGGATACGTCGGCAACTAAGGCCGATATGTCCTCATTATAGGGATCGATAGAACAAATGCAGCGTGATCTCTTGATCTTCACAGGGGTGGTTGAAGCCTTGAAGAGCCCAAACGAGGAGCTTGAGAGGAGATGGGCCGCACTGAAGGGCGATGTTAAACTACTTAAGGAGAAAGTTCTCCAGCTCCGGAGAGATGCTTGTGCAAAAAATATAGTAGTGCACAAACTCAAGGACACAAATCCTGTCAACAAGGACCTTGTGTTGTCTACTTGAGAGGTGTTTTCTAAAGCCAATGTGGATTCGGTAGTGGTGGAATCAGTGATTTGATGCACAAAGGAAAAATCCTCTCCAAAGACGACATCCAGTCGATAAGCACGGGCTCCCCTCATAGCACGTCGGAGACATTTCTCGACGCGAGGTACACCGTTAGAAGTCAAAAAGAAAGACAGCCGAGACGAGATATGTCTGGGTCTGATTCGGCATCCTCATCGGGGGAGAATCAACTATCCAGGAACGGCTCAATTACGGACTTCCTCTCCGGGAAACAGAGTTCCGATGTGCCACCGTCGTTCAGCCAATCCATTAAATCAACCCCCTGAAAAGACACCAGAAACTGTCGTAAGGAGAACAAGTGACACTATCGTGGGGGTGGAAGAAGACATTACTCGGATTGTCTTCTGGAACTCTCGCGGGTTTGCTAATCTGGAAGACATTTCAATGACTAGTTTGGACATTGACATTCATTGTTTATATGAGACGTAGATTCTGGCGGCTCCTGTAGCCCCACCCCCCTCCTGGCTCCCGCATCATGAATTATTTACGGCGAATGCAACTAAAGTAAATGTGGCAGAGCGAGTGGTGGCTTAGCGATATTTGTAAACCGCAAACGGTATGCTTGTGAAGCTCTTGATATGTCCCCTGAGTGGATTTGTATGAGATGCGTCTCTGCTTCATCGCAGTTCACAGTCGGGTTGGTATACTTTAAGCTAGGGCTAGACTGAGAGTTGATTTGCGAAAGCCTGGATTTATTACTCACTCGACTGCAGGAATTATATCCTTCTATTTCTCAAATTCTGGGTGGGGATTTTAACGCGCGCATTGGTAATTTAAAGCAGGTGCCCTTCGAGTCGTTCAAGGTGGCATTTCGGCGGAATTTTATAGGACTCTTCCGGAGTTAGGGGTGGATTACCTGGAATATCTGTTCAATAGGTTCTAGGAAAATGAGGAGGTTCATTCGGACTGGGCGGATACTCTTACATGCATGCTATACAAAAAGGATAATAGAGAGGATCCAGCCAAATATAGAGACATTGCGCTTGAGTGCGTTGTTGCTGAAATATTCCCTTAGTCAACCATGATCTGATCTGGCGCAAATTATTGAGACTAGGCATCAGCAAAAAATTTATTAGAGTAATGAACAGCCTTTATGATGCAGCTAGGATGTCCATTCGCACTTTGGAGGGCACCACTTCCCCAGATAATGTGGAATGCAGGGTCCTTCAGGGTGAGCTTCTTAGCCCGGTTTTTCTTTATCTTAACAATCGGGGATTTGGAACACTTTATGCTGAGTCGTGTTCTAAGGGGAATTTCAATTGATCACCTGATCGAAATTATCCTTTTAGCATATGCTAACGATATAATTGTTCTTGCTGACTTTCGGATTGATCTTCAGAGAAAAATTAATGCGATTTCCGAATATTGTAGGTTGAATTATTTGGAAGTCAATACGTCCAAGACCAAGATTATGGTCTTTCATAGGGGGAAGCCACCGTTGGTACCGAATTTTGAGTTTGAGGGCTCTCAATTGGAAATGGTTCGGGAACATACCTACCTGGGTAAGTTTTTCGGGAGTTTAAGTACCTTTGCTTTGGTCTGCACTGAAGGGGTTACTGCTGCTAAGATAGCCGTGGGCTCATCTTTGCAAGTCCTTCGAACCTCCAAGTCGGAATCTTGACGGTCCAAAATAATCCTGTTTCAGAACCTTATCTCAAGCGTTCTTTTTTATGCCATAGGGATGTAAGGTTTGAGGTATTCTAAAGTCCCGCTTAGCATTCAATATATTAAAGATGGCCTTGAATTGGCTGGAGAAGGTTTTGGGTATGGGTGAAGGAAGGCCCCCTAAAATTTGCTTAAAACGTCCTGAGGTCCTGTCGGACTCAGGTAAGGCTCAGGTAAAGTTACTCAAGTAAGGTAAAGTCCCCAATTCTAATTGGGTCCTGCAGCTGAAAAATCATTTCACTTTGGGTAGAATGGAGGTCTTATGGGATCACTTCAAAGTACAAGTTTTTGAGCGGTGGGCCTAACTGTAGCATTTTTCTTCGTATTGTATTCAACAGCTTTGAATAAAAATGATTTACAACAACAAGTAAAACGTCATTTTATTCAGAAAACGTTACAGATTCGTGTAATCGTCATTAGAATTTGTTTAGACACTTCCCTGCGGAACTACTGTCTTCGATAGGCGAGGGTCGCCGGTTTTTTGAGGCGATATTAGCGACAAATGAAGGAAACTACCATCTCTTGACAAGATTCCGTTACCTTTGTTTCTTTGTGAATTTTCAGTCTTGAGAGTATTTGGAACGCAAGGCAAGTTTCCCATTCCACGAAGATTTATCAGTTCAATCAAATTTAGAATTAGTAGATATTTTCCAGCGGAATGAGAGGAAAGGTTTTCACAGATGTTCGGCGTACACAGATAATCAAAAAGAATATCTAACAAATCAAACAACGAAATGTTTCATAATCACCAAATACTGTTATACTTAACAATCTGGAAACATTATTCTCATGCCATTTGTGGTAAACGAGGTTTTTGTTCCTGCATTTAAAAAAATAAACCCATATTTGGTAAACGAAGTATTAGGGTGCACAGAGAGTCGATGAGATAATTTTTTAAAATATTGAGGTGTATGTTGACAAAATGCATTAGGGAATTTTCTATTCTGACATTCTGATGGTTGGCAGATTTGCACGAATGTATCGCGCGTACTGTGATGTAAATAGTAACCTAACTTTTTTGAGCTGGTAACACTCAAATTTATTATGTATGTTACAAAAGCAATGCTTAGCAGGTACATAACGCGCATTTATAAGTCAGTTTAATGTGACATATTTTTCAGTAAATATCAAATAATTTAAGTTCAACGAAAGTTTTCGTAGAAGATGAACCAAGTGAATGAATATATCAACGACTAAACCTACTTAAAAAGATAAATTTATTGAATGCAGCGGGTGAGTATCTGTGGACACTCGAGGATACACAGGGACTCAAATGGCATGGTCTTATAAATTGTTAATTTTTTCTTAAATGTTAGCGTAAAAAGGTTTTATCTCCCCAGTTTTAAATACCTGAAGGATTAGACTTCATTTACATGCCTCAAACTTTTCAGGTTAGTTTTAAAATGAACATCTATACGAGTTTAAATTTTTCTGACTGCCTGTGGGCACCTTTCCCCTGTGTACTTATTTACCTAGTTAATTTGCTATTTACTTGTTGGTATTTGTCACTTCCTCTACCCCGTATTGGCTTTGAGCCAAATTTGTGAATAATTTTCATAATGTTGACCCTAGTGGTTTGAAAAGAAATTTTTTTCGCTTTTACGGAAAATTGCTGGTCCCGTATACTGGTTTCGAGTCAAATTTGAGTACATTTTTTTAGCGATTCTGGGTCAAAAGGTCTAAATATTTATGTTTTCGCACAGCAACAACTAGATGCGTATTTTCATCAGGGTTCGCATTATTTTTCCTCGCATTAGACACGTGAAACACATCTTCATGCAAAAGATAAAGAGAGTAAACCTTATAGTTTCCGCGCTGGGCGTGCTAACAGGCATTTTCAGTCAAAAGGCCTAAATTTGTATATATTTACATAGCAACGCTAAGATGAGCATTAGAGCGTATCGAAAAAAAATTATGTTTTTCATTCGGAGTAATATTGTAGATACAGTCAAAAAGAACTGAAAGAAACACACTTCTTATTTAAAGATCAAATTTTTCTTATGAAATCTAAGTTACAAGAAAAAATAATTTTGATCAATTGAATTTATACCTGTATAACAATAATAGAATTATAATATTTTTTACGCTGCCTAAATGACCTTGAAATTGATCAAAATCTTAAGAAATCGGCCCTTTTCGTTATTTTCTTACAGTTATATCAATTTTCGCGACTATTTGATCATGAAATGTGTGATATGTGTTATCGGGGTTATATTTTAAATGTATTGCAACAATATATATAAAGAATGTTGACATTAAAATAATTTTTATTGACTTTGAATTACAAGAAGGTATCTAAAAGTGACATACTGTTTTATTTTTTTAATATTGTACAATTAAGCCCAATTCCTTTCAAAGTAAGCGTAACTCGTTTGGTTCTAGCCTCGTCATGCTACCAGGGATCAAGGAATTTATATGACAAGGGTAGTTGAAGGATGTGTAGAAGAAGGGATAGGTTTTAGATCAATCTAGAAGTCGCGTGTTGATCATTCAAACGACACACTCTTTCCACAACACCGCTCCGACACGGGTCGCTGATCAATCTCTAAATTAAGTGGAAATGTTTTCCAGTATACCTGAATGTGTATCCGCATAGTGAGGAATTGATATGAAAAAAAATCATTTTGCCTAAGCGTCCTTGAAATTTAATAAGGAATTTACGTCAAGTTTTTTTAAGGGGTTTCTCGCTATACAGGCACAAATTTAGGTACAATAAAAAACGTGTGCACTTAATTCAGACACCAAAGAGTCCTTTTATTGTGAAATAAAAAGCAATATTTCACTTTTAGATATTTTCTTGTAATTCAAAGTCGAGGTTTTTAAATAGGACGAAGTGTGTCGGTTTTAGTGCTTTTTGACTTTATCTGCGATGTGGAGATAGAAGAAAATTTTTTTTCAATGAAACTTTAGGAAAGTGTTTTTGGCTCGCAAAAGAAATTTTTCATCCCCATTAGAACTACAAATGAAGCACCTTTTTCGATAAGTCCTATTGAGCGTATTTCTCAGGGTTCTCTCTATTTTTCCTCGCATTAGACATGTGAAACATATGTCAATGCAAAAAAATGAAGTCAGTAGACCTAATAGTTTTTGCGCTAAGCGTGGTAACGGATGGACAGCCATTTTATTGATTGCATAAGGGTTTTCAGCAGTCTCTTTGAACCCGAATGGTAGAAAAAAAGATATTCTATGGAGTAGCGTTTTTGTTGAAAGGCCTAGACTGGAAAAAAGGGTAGAGGAAGTGAGTGGAAACACATCCCTACGCCCTTTTTAGTAGTCCCCCACCCCTGTCCATTGTGCCCCTTTTTACACACCCAGAACGGTTGTTGTACACTTGTACAGGTAGAATATTTTTCTGAAACAAAAAAAACAAAACATAAAAGAACAAAAATGTTCTAATTAAAAACGTATTTTTCTCAATTTTTGTCCTTGAAGATTATATTTTCGCGTTTTTAATGGCCATATCCGTAATCACGGCATTAAAATACATGGATGTGGAGCATTCTGTTTTAACGTGTTGTAAATGCTGAAACTAATCAAATTATTTGAGCCGAGAAAAAAAGTTTTGGTTTGGCATCCGAAAGAAGTACAAAAAAATTTAGAAGTCTCAGTTTTTGAATTTGATGATCCATAAAATTATAAAAATCGTAAATTTAAAGGAAAGGTTTGTGCGAATTACATTTCTATCAATCTACGGAGACCATGTTCTCTTTTAAATTTAGTTAATTCTACTTTTTTCTAAGTAAAGCTACGAGAATAAAAGTACATAAATGTTGTCGAAATTCGTACTGCAAATGGCAGACTGTAGCAAAATGTTATTGCAGTTCCTATATTTTGAATATATAGATCTTGGAAAATAAAAAAAAATGGCAGTCTTAATATTTCTATATTTTACTCTGAAGTTCTATAAAAACCAGATTTTACAAGAGCAAATCAAATTTTAATGTTAACAGAAAATTAATAACGCCCTGAATAATGAACGTCTCTGAAATATTTTCAAAGGAGAGAAAAAAAAGGAAATGGGGAAAACGAGAGATCTCTGAACATGTTTTATATATAATTCTTTTGAAATACTTATTTATTGTCCTTGCAAAGTTATTCTCTACTTATTCGTTTTATAGGCTCAAGTATGAAAACTTAATCTTTTAATGTAACAAATTTGAATTCATTTTGTTAACAGATTATATAAAAAGTTATCCACAAGTCAATTACAGTGTAATATGAATGTTGAAGAAGCAGCAAAGTTAAAGGAACCGGAATTGAAAGACGTGAAAAAAGTCTTGAAAGATCCATCTGAATTACAGCATGAACAAGCTCTCCATAGTTATATAACTGTACCTGCAGATGAACAAGTGGGTATTATCTCTGGAATTCCTGAGGAGCATATTAAAACTCGACGTGTGCGTATTTACCAGCCAGCGAAAAATGCAATGCAGTCAGGATCAAATAATACAAATTTTTGGCAAATAGAGTTCGATACTCGCGAACGATGGGAAAATCCTTTAATTGGATGGACATCTACGTGAGTTGAATTTTACGGATCAATTTGGAACATATTGAGAAGAATGCACAGCGAACGTACTAATACTTCTAAACATGCCTTCTTCCATGAATATCTCCTTCTTCCCGCGCCCCACTCACTCCTTCTCATGAATTTATAATCAATCGTTGGTTTTGTACTGGAATTAAAAATTTACAAGTTTGATTGAATGATAGAAATCGTTCCCGATTGTAGAAGTTCCCTTTCCAGGGTTTCTTAATAATAAAAATTGACTATGGGCGCTAGGTGTTCCCTAAAAATGTGACTGCCTGCCTTTGTAAAGCCTTACCACATGAATATAAATTATTGTTGCGACTTCAAAACAAATCATTGGTATACTTTTTGTATAAAACATTAAATAAAATAAGTCCTATGATTTTATAATCTTCATCTGCTCAGGACCGCGAAGAGTAGCGCGGGTTTGAGCATGTTCTTGAAATTCTTAAGCATGCACAGTAGGCGGAGTAAAAATGCTAAAATTAATCGAATCGTTTGGACCCAGGTACAAAAATTTGTGGGTTTGCATCCAAAAACCGTAAAAAAAATTTTTGAAATCGGTTAATATATAAAAATAAAAAATAAACTTTTTGTTCAATCTAGAATTTTTTAAAAATGTGCAAAAAACATGTTTTTTGGATTGAGGAAAATGCACACTTTTTTGTGAAAAGTTGAATATATCAAACCTGAAATTTCTTCAACTTAAATCATAGTAAAAAGGTATTAATTTGCTTTCATGGAAACAAAAATTTTCGTGGTATCTAAGACATTCCAGAATGTCGAGAAAAATCCAAAATTGTAAACTTGCGAAAATTAGTTTTTCCATAAATATAAAACAATACATAAAAACGTAATGCAATAATATAATAATAAATACAAAGAATTAGCCATAATTTTCAAACCATTAGGAATTTATTTCTGTACACCTACATGCGAAACCTTCGTTTGCCCTCCGTTTGCAGACATCGAAAATGGCCGATTTTGCACCGCATCGGTGAGCAGTGGCCAAAATGTTTTGCTAACCGGTTTCGAGCAAAATGTTTTGCTCATTAACTCACACTAACTCACTAGGTTTTACCACTAACGCCATCTGGCATCATAAACGGTTAGTATGTTGACATCTTGTTGGGTGAAGTTGTTATGGATGTCTGTAAACGGTGGTCAAACTCTGGTCTTGCATTGTAATTTGTAGAGAAAAATATCGTTCGATACACGAGGCCTCACGGGCTAGGTCTTCACACTCGTAGTGAGCAAACTGCCCTTTTGGCCTCTTGTATCGAAATATAGTATTTTTCACTTCTTTTGGATGCAGGATGCTACTTGAAACGTAAGAATTCAAATTCACTTGGTCATGTGACCGCTGGCTTCAGCCGCTCTTTCTAATTATTCAAGCTTGCATTACATGTCGTACAAAATCAGCAGAAAACCTCCTCGTTTAATCTCTTTATCTCTGCATATTATATAAAGATCTCGCTGCCGCCGCTATTTCAGAAATCGAGACCCTATCTAACTGCTTGCTCAACGTCCCTAATAGCCCACTCAACCTGTCTTACTAATAGAAGGAGCAGGCCACCAGGTTCTCCAGATTAGTCCTTTAGGGCCTCCTAGTCAGGCATTCAGGGCCTTCAGCGCAGACCTCCGGTATCAGAAACGCTTCTTCGTCACACGGATTTTCATTCACTGCATCAATTGATAATGCCCATTTTTTATTAACTATACCCGTTGGCCATGCTCATTATTTTGATAATATTTCTTATTCACTATATGCTCCTTTACTGTCTGTTTGAATCTTACCTCTTCCTTACCGTCACGCTTAACTTTAGTTTATTTTCTTATTTTTCATTAATTGTTTTTTATAGTAAAGATGTTTTCTCTGAAATAATTTTTTTCTTGGATTTTTGAACGAAACAATTATGCGTGTTATAATAGAGAAAAAAGTATTTGTCCTAAAAAATTCCTATAGGAGTTTCGTGGTTGTGTAACTTTCGAAAAAAAGGGTTTTTCTAATTATATGCATAGAGATAATGGAGACAAAGCATATGTATCTAGTAATAAATTTTATGAAAAATGTGTAAATGTAGATAATTCTTTGGTTGTTCCTTATAATTCAGTATTATAAAAAATAAAGATTTCGTAGGTGAACACGGCATATTATATGTCACGGAAAATCTTGTATGTTTTTTAGGGCTCTTTCACACGATCGTCAGCGAGCAGTCGGATCTCTCACTCTACCATGTGACGATGCCATACTTTTATCTCACTCTATATTTTTAAACAGTGAGAAAAATCTCAACAGACAGAGAAGAATCAAGAGTGAGCTAAAAGTATAGCATCGTCACATGGTATAGTGAAAGGAAGAGAGTTTATTCGGCTGCAGACTGACGATCGTGTGAAAGAGCCCTTACAAAATACAAAGTTTGTAGATAATTATTCCTTGGTATTAACTATATACTCAGGTAAAATATTATCTATAGCGATTAAACAATATAATGTTATTTGTTTACAGTGGAGATCCAATGTCTAATCTCAAAGTTGATTTTGCTTCAAAAGAAGAGGCAGTACAACACTGTAAAAAGATGGGTTGGGAATTTTATGTACAAAAACCAGATGAAGATAAACCCAGGCCCCGTACGTATGGTACCAACTTCTCTTGGAATAAACGAACTAGAGTATCAACGAAATAGTTGGAGAGTACAAAGTAATGCTTTTGGTTAAGAAATAGTCCAAATATATCAAATTTAACAGTGTTAATCTGCAAAAGATGCAGGTGCTTTAATGAATTGAACTTTTCTATAAATTATGCTCTTCTGTAGTACATTACACATGCATATTCTAAATAAATCTTTCGATGGAATAACTGACTGTCAATTATTAACGCCCTTATTCTATATCCTCGTAATCAAGAATTGAGCAGTTTGACAAACGGTTGGCAATCCGTTATAGATGAACTATTTCGCTGGCAGTGCAGTCTGTCTTACGAATGATGAATTTAAAAATTTTTGAACATTAAATACACGAAATTTGGCAATTAAAATACACCCTCTTATATTATTATTATTAAGGGGATGGAAGGGGCGATGCTTTGGTTTGGGGGGGGAGGTGAGTGAGAGGGAGGAATAGAGGCAGGAATGGAAAAGGCTTCTGAGAGTAGGGCTGAGAAAGGGCCAAGGAGGGCCAAGGTTGTACCTCCTGGTGCTCGGCCTTTGCACCTGTGGCGGCTGGTACGTCGGTCGCTGCTGGGTTGCGAGGGCCAGTCCTCGCTCTTCGGAGCGACGGGGTGGGTAACCCCAGCCGTCG
>JAUMHM010000051.1:3001397-3019468 GCA_032362435.1 Melikaiella ostensackeni | reverse complement strand
GCCGGATTTCGCCTAGCAACACGCGCGGCGGAGCTACAGCGTTGGGAACCTTACTTTTTACTTGCCCCTCGTACATAAATCCTTTCCCGTATTCATTTTTCAACTCTGGAATGCGGCGATGTAATTCTAACTGGGAAAAAATCACAAGATCTTGCTTTTTTTCGAATTCTATGAAATTCAATCTGAAATATAAAAAAATTCCTCTTTTGAGAACATGAATCTAAGAAAAAAGAAGTTTTCTGCAATTCGAAAAATAAATTAACGTTTTCTCAATATTTTATATGAATCAGTGAAAGTCACTAATTTTTACAGTCAGTGAAGAATCACTGATTACTGTGGGCAATCAGTGATTCTTGTTACTTCGGAAAGCAGTGAGTATTAACTGATTTCAATCCTAAATAATTATTGATATTCGACTGATTGCAATATTTTTCGGGAGAGCGTCTTGATTTCAAACAAGACGCTCGAATTTTTATATTTGAATAGAAAAATTTTCAAATTGCAATTGTGATATTTCGACCACTATGAATCATCACCTGTTCTTAACAGCAACGTCCTCTGGTATTACTTCGTTACAATTTTTTGGACAACAATCCTCATCGTTTTCTTTGTAAAACTTCGAAATTTCTTCTTCGTCATAAATATCTTCTTTTCTTTTGTCTGAGAAATCGGCCGCAGGTGTATGCTGCTTCGAAAAATATTTAAATGTTTATTTCGCGGAAATTTGCGGATAGTAAATGTCACCCTCTAAACCAATACCAGTGAAATTTTACTGATTCCTCAATGACGAAATTTCCACTGATAAATCTGTAATATATCCAATGGTCACTGCGTATTTGATAATTGGATGGAGTGACTGTTACTTTCATTTTAGGTTAATTGGATTATATGTGGCGCACTTTTCACTGGTAACCAGTTGAATTTCACTGAAATAGATTGAGAGAAAGAGAAACTGTTATTTTATTCTGACGGGTTCCTCGGTCAAGGCGTTCATCAAATCGTCATATTCGGAATTATCACTACCGCCTAGAATTTCCTGCATGAAAATTATTTTTCTATTACCCTCCACATTTCTTCTAGTTTATAAAATATCCACTCTTTCAGAGTGAATATTGTGCGACTCATTCTCGAGTGAAAATTGAAGGATATTATTATGGAAAATTTGTAGCTTCCGATATGGACATTTTAGAAACAGATTGACTTAGAGATAAAAAAGTATAACAATTTCAAAAATTGCACTCAAAACATTTCAAAATTTCAAATGAATCTCGCGCAATGGAATAGTTTAGAAAAATGTTAGAAAATTCAAAAATAGAAAAATTCGGGATTTCCAAGTTCAAAATAATCGTGTTTCAAATTTCCGAGACTTATAGAAATGCGAATAAAATTATAAGTCGTTAGATTTTCAATGTTATCAAGTCCCGAAACATGAAATTTGGCTCCCGACGATTTCTTATATTATGACTCAAATACTAAGTTATGATTTCATTGTAATCCATTCTCAAATTTCCCTGAAATAAGGGAATAACCGGACAAATCAAGCCGCCTTGTGAGCTTGTAACGTACCTCACTTTTATTGTGCATCCCATCATCATTTTGTGTGGAATTATAGAAAGTTTCAACAAGCTCTTCGTACTCCTCGTCAATATTCATTTTATTCGAATTTGCACAGAAATACGCTATGGTATTGATAATTCACTTTACCGTAGCGAATTTATCACTACCGATTTTTATGTAATGTTAACCACTATCAAGTTTTTTTCAAACCTCGATTTGCATACGACAGGTTTTTTGTTCAGAAATGACCAAAGGTCTTTCAGATATAACAAATAACTTAAAATTTTTTACTTCGACCTAATCTTCCAATTAGCCTCGATCTCGTGAATCAGAGAGCGACCCGCATAGTTTGAAAAAAATTGAGACACTGAGGCCTTTTCACAGCGAAAATTTCAAAAAAAAAGGTACTAGACAGCTTATTTACATTCCGTCTCCTTACATTTTTCGCTTTCCAATTCCATGCTAATTCTTGGAAAAGTCGCATGCTTCATAGGCGAGTACCGCCGAGAGTACAGACGAACGTTGAGAAGCTCACGGTACAATCATAAAAGGCGTCGCGTGTTTTCTTACGTAATAGATATTTCCGTCAATTTTAAATGAATCGATCTAAAAATTTTCAAAAATTGTCCTTTAATAGTAAGGAACGAATGTCTCACTGGAAGTTATTTCAACTCTGAAGTTCCCTCCATACTTTTCTTCGCCGCAACTAAAAAGCGTGCCTAATGACCAATTTGAATTTGCAATTAATTATTATTGAACAATAGGCAGCTTGAATTGCTTTCTTGATTTTGTAGACATCGCTAGGGTATACTGCGTGTGTATATCAAATTTCAATTATTTTCAATTATATTTAGCTGAGTTCTGACAATTTATGTTTTAAAACGTAATTGAATTTGGCGATAGGGAGAAAAGGAAAACGTGGCAGTGGCACCGCTTTATGCGTGAGAATGTAGTGGTAAGTGGAAAGGAAAGATTCCGTGAGTCTTCCCTCTCTCCTAAAAGTCGCGTTCATCGGGTCGACCGTGAGATGGGTGTCCACGTGGTACGGTGGGATCACGATACAGGGCCAGCGAAACCTTCGCGAGTCCTAAGGACTAAAACTAATGGAGACTTAACCTTATGGAGCTCGTCAACGGAAGCGCTATACGACACCTTGACGAGCAATAAAGTATTTGCAACAAATATGCTTGCCGTCCCGGTACTACTCTATTCATTTAGAGTGGTTTCGTGGACGAAGAACGAGCTTAGATCCTTCGACGTCGGGTCGTGAAAGGTTTTGCACATGAATGAAAGCTTGCACCTCAAGTTATCCCTTTAGCGACTTTACACTTCACGCCGTCAAGGTGGGCACGGAATACTGAATCTTGAATGTCTTTACAACAGGATCATTCTTGGTACATCACATATAGTTAAAAATGGATGAGACCCTCTTCTTGAAATGTTCAGGAAACACGAAGAAGTGAGCAACAGAGCGTTTCTGTACAAAGCTGCTTAGAAGGCTGCTGAAACACTTGGCCTTTGAAATACTTAAAATACTTGATCTTCAAGTCAAATTTAATATCACGGGCGAGGAGAATGCATCAAACATTATTCATCTCGAGTACTCACTCCTTAAGGTTCGCATAAAAAAAGCGCAGGAAGAAAAATTTTACCAACAGCTGCTTAACAAGAGGATGCACGTCATCTTCAATAGAAATGTCAGGGATTATTTGATGTCGCTGGAGCTAACGTTTGCTCTCCTCAAATCATTTGGATTAAAAACGGGCACGGAGGGTTTTCATTTAGGCATACCAGGACGGCGTCACTTCCACTCTAGCATACCGTCGCCTCATTTTGAGCCAACACATTTCCGATGATAGCTACAGAACATATCATGCAAACCCCGAGCACCTAGGACACATAGTATCAGGTTGTCAGAAATGAGAAGAAGCCATGGAAAGGGGAAAAAGGTATCAAGACCTTATAAGAGAGTTGCAACGGTTTGACCCAAAATATTCTGTTGAGCTAGTCGTCCTCTTCATCGGTGCTTTCAAAGGTGCCAAGATTTCACTGCTTCATAGCCTGAAAAGTATCTCCTCGGGTCGACAAAATGCCCAGACACTTTCGGGTAAAATGCAGAAGGCGGTCACCATTGGGCCGATCAGAGTCCTCAGGCTGTACGAGACTTTTGCTGGATCGTCATATTGAGTACGCCGCAGACTGTAACGACCTATCTTACGGTTTTGAGACGTGGGTCCAGCTGAAACCTCACCGCGATTTCGCCGTGAGTTATATTTGTTCAAGACTTGGATTCAATAATCAAAAGAACAATATTTTCAGTCTGAAAATATATAGAATGAGAAAATCTTTTTTATAGCGAGTAAACTTCGCTGAAATGCAATTCCTGCGAAATATGTGCTGCAAAACGCAAATGGACTAAGTCAGTATTGAGTGGGTTCTCAAAAAATGTCGGAGCGGTGTTGTGGGACAAGTGTGTCGTTTGAATGAACAACACACATAGATTGATGTGAATAATATTTCTGATGAGAAAATCATTGTTTTTTTAGTCTGAAGGATGTCACTTCACATCTGGAGAATTCTTCATTATTTATGAATATCTCACACGCACAACAACAACAACATCCACAATATCGATTTGAATCAAATACATTCTAGTTTTTATGGCATGACATAGTATCAATTTTAGTCTTTTGATCAATTTCATGAGTTTTTAACTTATGAAAAGTCTTTCTTTGACTTTTGTCGAAACTCGTTTATTTACTATCATGTTTCCTAAAGAAGTTGAAACACTATCCACACTCTTTTATTGATGCTGAGAATCTTATTCTATTGCTTTCACAACTTTTTCTACACATCCCTTAATTAACTCTACCATTTGAATTTTTTCATCCCCGGTACTACAACAAGGCTAGAATCGAACGTGTTTCGCTTACCCTGAATGGGATTTGGCTTAATGGTAAAATAATAATGAAAAAGCCATATATTGCATTTGTTACTTGAGATCGTGTAAATAATTGTAAGATATTATCATATGACTTAGTACAGAATAACTATCAGATCTTATTCTTTAGTAATTCATGGCATGTCATTCTCGTTAGATGAAGTGTATTTTCCAAAATCTTTCATGGGTCACATTTCTAATAACTTCAAGATTCGAAATATGCAAAAAAAAATCGATTTTTAAAAACTTCGAACGTGAAAGATCCCTTCAAGTTGTACATTAACAGAAAAATGCGAAGCCTGAGAGCAAGTGCAAGAATTATTATTTTTTTACCTAAAGATATCCATCCATTCATTTGCCTGGATAATCAATTTAGTGAACATTCCTGTTGACATTCATAAAATATGATTTTTGAGCCATCCAGACGTGGAATGGATCACTACCTCGTAGTTTCAAAAACGAAACTAGATAAAGGATGGAAGTGAAGAAGAATTAATAATATGTGGAAGTAGACGCGAGTTAGAATAGAAGATTTGCAGAAATCAGAAGTATTGATAGTGTATCGTGAAAATCTGGATAAATATTATTTAGGTGGTTATAAGGAGGACTGAAAGACAGAATCAGGCAATGAAAATTCAGAGGGTGCATGGATATTACTGCGAAATAACATCTTCAAGAGTGCCTCAGAAATATGCAGTACTACGGCTGAAGGAAGAAAGACTGGAGATGCTTGGTGAAATAATAAAATCTGCGTGGCTGTTAACGGAAAAAAGCAAGCGCACTAGAGAAAGCTGAATATTAAGGGGGGATGTACATCTAGGCGGTAAGAAATAAGTCAATTTTCAGGAATTTTCTCGACTAAAAAATAATTGTTCTACATTTATGAAACTGTAGGTATACTCAAATGGTATATTTAGGCATACGAAACGATTGTTTTTATTTTATTCATTTTCGGAATGGCGGAGATGTGGCACAGTGTTCCAGCAAGGTCGCCACAGGAGTTGCAAATCGGCGTGCAGTGTAGCCTGCTGTGAACCTTTATCTGCAAAAAATTCAAAAAATATCTACCAAAGTACTTATTGGTAAGGACACATGAATAACTAGAGAAAGGATCTGGGTAGGCCAATGTGGATCTACGAGTATGCCAGGTAGATCATGTGCGGAGCAGATGTTCAGCTTGAGACAGATTATAGAAAAAAATTTGAGAGGAAACAAAATAGTTTTCTGCACTTTTGTGAATCTGGAAAAAGCTTTCAATGAAGTTGGTAGAACTGAACTCTTGAAAGACCTAAAAGAGTATGAATTGATTAGTTAACTCCGAAAAACAATGAAATCAGTATATAATGTTAGTAAAGTGAGTGTAAGAGTGAATGGAAAACTGATGAGTGATTGCTTTGATATTAAGCAAGGCGTTAGGCAAGGCTTACGTTGTGTCCTCCTGAATGTTCAATATATACATGAACAAATGCCTAAGAATGGCTCTCTAAGACGAAGAACGTGTTGATCTCGAAACAGTGAAAGTGCGTGGACTAGAAAAGATTGTTACGGCAGAATCAGCTGATAATTTGTAAAGAATGATGAGTAGGCTGGATAATACCATAGACATATAAACGAGAGTAGAAAGGTTATCGGCAATGTACAAGCTATTACCAGAAGTAAAAATGTAACGAATGAAGATAAAATTGCAACATATAATTCTGCTCTTACACCCACTGTGCGGTATGTTAGCAAGACCTGGACGTAGCAGCAAAAGAATAGGAGCAAAGTGAACACGGATGGACTGCAATTCCTGAGGCATATGCGCGGCGAAATGCTAATAGACAACATCAGTAGTGAGTGGGTTATGAAAGAATGTGGCGTAGAAAAAACATTGATCGACGAGAGTAAAAGAAATTTGCTGAAATTGTTTTGGTTGTGTTGAGAGAATGAATGGCGAACGTTTGACAAATCGAGTGTATTCATTGAAAGTAAATGATGCCGTACCCACAGTTAGACCGCAAAAATCATGGTTAGAATGTGTCAATGAGACTCTAAAACTAAGAAATATAATGTTCCAGAGGAAAAACCCCCAAGCTGAGGCGTGAACAACCGTGCCGAAAGCTGAATTGCTCCTGGGTGAAGTGTCCTAACGTTGTCTCTCGGATGTCGGGCGACCTCCTAGAGTATGCAACCTTACCTTGCATGCAGGGCTCTGCAAGGCTGAAAAAACCCTTTCTCTAGCTGCTCGTGAGAATAACTATGACAACACCAAACTCAGTTGTGGATGCGGTTCAAAATGATTGGAGGCGCAGAGCACCCGTAAATGGGTCGGCGAGCAGTGCCTATCGCCCTAGAGATCGGGATGCTGCAAATAATTTGAATGAAAATACGAGGACAGATCTACGAGACGGTCGACGTCTTGAGTGGACGGATCGACTTAGAGATGACTTGCTGAAATACTACGGTCAGCATTACTCCTGATCCTAGGGGTTACATGGTGCACCTGAACACCCTGTGGTGCCAGAAACACCCAGAGCTATCACACGTTTTGCAATAGAGGTTGTGAAACTGCTCTCACAACCTCTTCCAGACATGATATATACGCGGAACGCTTACCCAACCGCTGCAAAAACAAGCCGGAGACGAAGACGAGGAAGCGACATTAGGATCAACCGCGGAAATCAGGCATCTCCCGAAAGATGTTGGCGACTTCAGGACGAGGAAGAACATCAACATCCAGGTTCTTCCTAAGCCAAAAATCTGGCTGGAATGGATGACGCCCTTAGTGAGGATCTCTCGGATGAGTTCGACCTCTGAACCATCGCCTGTTCAGTTTATGATGCGACAAGAGATTTGGCCAATTCAAATCAAAGAATAAAGCCGACAATAGATCAAAATACCAAAAGGCGCTTGGATCAACTGAACAAGAAGATTAGTTGGGCTAGGCAGAACGCGTCCCGTATTCAGGGTGTGATTGACTACATATCATTGGGTAAGCCTTTTACGGTAAGAGCCCAAAATTTCGCTCGCGAACTGAAGATCTACCATTATACATTGAACAAGTCAAAGCTGCTGACTATCAAGCAGCATATTGTTGATAGGATACGAGTCTCTTCTGAAGCCAGGAAAAGAATACAGAAGAGGGAGGGATGGGTAGGGGAGAATCAGCAGTTTCTCGCTGACCCATCGCGCCTCTTCAGCGATCCTTCTGTTTCTGCCAATAATCCACCTACGTTCGAGCAGGTAAAGACTTTTTGGAGAAAGATTTACGAAGTTGAACACCAATTGAATAAGGACAGTGAGATCATCATGCGTTTCAAAGAGCTGTGCAACAACCTCATGAGGTCCGAGGAACAGTATCCACCAAGGACTGCCGAAGAGGCGAAGAATGCACTGAGGGGCAAGAAGAACTTCTCTGCTGCCGGACCGAATGGTATCAAGAACTTCTAGTTAAAGAAGTTTACTTCTACACACCAACACCTGGCCCGGATCCTGACTTTATATTCAAAGTCGGAGACGCCAATTCCGCAGTCGCTGGTGTTAAGATGCACTTTGCTCCCACCGAAGACAATTGGACCTGTGTGGACAGAGATCTATGAAGAACGTCAATCAAAAAGAGACGTAGCAGACTGTAGTTAAGACCTGCTAATCGACAGAAGCGTCTGCAAAGACGCTGCAGCCTACAATCGCAATCTGTGGATAGGAGCGCTACAAGACACCTTGGCACTGGAGAGACCTACCCATACCTAGGCGTGCCAGAGAGCCGCATTTAAGATATAACATCAGTGGAGGAGGCTCTCAAAGTAGATACAAGCGTCTCTTTCGACAGATTTGGTCTTCTAATATATCAGCGTTGAACAAGGTATCTGCATCTAACATGCTTGCCGTCCCGGTTCTACTCTATTCATTTGGGATGGTTCCATGGATAAAGCACGAACTGACAAATAGGAGAGATCCTTTTCTGAAAATGGTCAGGAACCACGATATGATTGGGAGAGAAACGATCCTTTTGAAGGCCGTGGAGCAGGCGGCCGAGACCCTCGACCTTGATCCTAACATCAGCCGATGTCAACATCACAGTGAAGTAGAAGGGAAAAGGGAGAGAGGTATCGTGACCTTATGAGGGAGCTGCAGGAAATGCACCGAGATTATTCGGTTAGAATTATTGTCATTGACATGGGTGCTCTTGAAGGTGCGAAACCATTACTGGTTCGTAACCTCAAACAAAATTCTTGGAAATAAAAAGAAAAAAAGCATCATTTAACGATAAAGTTTAGAGAACATACTCTTGCAGAATTACCGGCATAAATTCATACAAAGAGCTACTCATACGAAGGACACATACAAGCTTATTGAAGACGCTCCAACTTCGCGTCCATCAGCTGCATGCGTGTGGAAGCGTTCAACCTATTGGACTTCGCTGTTCTTGGGTGATCAATAATATATGTCAATTTGTGAATGTTAATAACTTGAATAATACAAAAGTATGTGGAACATCTGGTATATAATTTTGTTCAAAAATCATGATATTTTCAATGCAATATGTTGTTGAAGTGTGCCCCATTACTTTGGGTACAGTGCTCAGACCTGATGTAACAATTAACTTTTAACGGTCAACAGTTAACCTAAAGTAACTGTGACGACAGTTCGAACAGCCTATCGGATGGTTTGCTTCAGTTCATCTGCCGTCTTTGGATTGTATTTGTAGCACTTATTCTCAATATAAGCTCAGAAAAATAATCCAACGGATTCAAGTTTAGGCTGTAGGGAGGCTATTCCATTCCACTAATGGCAAACTCAGTGTATCCAAGTCCAATCACACGGTTACAAAGCATTTTGAAAAGTGTTTCAAACCTTTATTTGGTTTTATGTGGGGTCGCTCCGTCTTGCATGAAATAGAAATTTTGTATGATATGATTTTTTCGTGCGCAGGGAAGGAATTTTTCTCAAAAATATTTTTATAGACTTCAACGGCGATTCATTCATCAATGAATCCAATGTGAATTCCTTTAACAGACGTGCTTCCCACACAGTTACCTTAGCGGGATTCAAGGATTTCGCTTCAGATATGTGAAGATTTTCCTTCCCCCAGAAATAAAAATTTTTCTTGTTGACGTAACCATTTAAACAAAAATGAGCTTCATAAAAAAAAATGATTTCATTAGGTGATAAATGTCCAGCGTCAAAGAGGTTCACCATTTTCTGACTGAACTGGACTAGTTGAAGCATCGACTCTCCAGTGAGCAATTGATGCACTCAAATCTTGTACGGATGAAAATCCAAAAAATGTCTCAAAACGTTCCTCAACGATTCTCTGAGGATATCGAGGGTTCGCGAAACTCTCCTGATGGATGAATTGAAATTTTTCTCAAAATAACTTTCAATGTCTTACATGTTTACGTCAGTCAACACCGTGATAAGCACGTGTGAGCATGAAGGACACACACAAGCACACTGTAGACGCTCCTTATATTTACTATCTGAAAGTCATATCGATAATGACAGTATGTGTTCCATACGCAGCTCTAACTGCTGATATAGGCCTTTCTCCACCTCGATGATATGCCTTCACAAGAAGAAGTTTTTGATATTTCGTTAACGTACGCATCGCTACATTGCTCATTGTACTGCGTCTCTACAAAATGCCACTCGTCCACTTCCTTATACATCTTCGGTACATCACAGATAGCGCTTCATGTCAGTATATAAATACAAAGCTTTTTGACATATATTATTGGTCACCCTACTTTCAGCGCACCTCTTCATGAACAAAATGGCTGAAGATTCTGACATTTTCACAGATGCTCTGTATTGTACCCTCCTATGCTTTCTCAGGTCTCGAAAAAAATATTAAGAAACGTTTAGCCGCTAAGGTAAACTGTGTGGCATTTTCGGTACCCTAGAATAGAACTCATGTGCATGAAGTGCTAATTTCAATTTAAATCATCTCAACTTTGGAAGAGTCAACTTCCATCTCATCGCACAGACCATTATATAGTACTTTAATGAATCTATATTCTAAATTTTTAAACAAATTTCTGAGAAAATTACCTTATGCTAATGATATCTTGAATGCGTCCATTCAAATTTGAAAAAAAAATAATAAGAAAAGAGGAAGAAAGAGAGCAGCCTCCAAAATCACCTTCCTTCTTGTTTTGTCTTTCATCCTTTTTAATCGCAATAAAAAAAACAATTACAAAAAATTTATTAGAGCTTGGGTTCTTAGTGGTATATTTTCTGTAAATGTTTTTTGATTGTGATTCAAATTAAAAGATGAGAGAAAAAGAAGGTGTAACAACCGTGAAAATTCCTTCATATCTTTGAAATCTCGCGAAACCACTCAAAATTCCTCAGGAATGATGATAATAATTATTAATACTATTATCATTAATATTATTATTATCATGACCCACCTTCCACTAACAGGTACTCACGACCCGGTACTTCGCTGCCAAGCACGGTCGCGAAACGCGGCAAGTGCTCAGTAGATTCGCTGGTTCCAGTCGTTATTTCGGAACTCTATATTCTGCTTACACATTTCTCATGGCTCGCGATTAATACACACTGGAGAGCCCGTCTATAGGAACCCAACAAGCACACAGGAGAGTCTGTCTATAGGGATACAACATTCATCCTGAGGAGCCCGTTTATAGGGATTAATCTTTCTTACAAACGTTAGTTCCAATGCCAGCGGCTGAGACCAACGATTAAAAACATTAATTAATTTGACAAAAGAACGTAGACACACACACAACTTCACATGTGCACGCGGACAGACACATGTACAAAAAAAGGTCAAAAATTAAAAATTTGATTATCACTGTCACTTACCGTGTACGCGAGATGGATATAAAATGCGATTTTAGCCGCTATCATTATTCCCGCCCAGGAAACTCCGGATGATGCGTCACGTGTTCAGCAATATCGCCTTCTGGATTGCATGTAGCGAATTTTGAGCTCTCAATTCTTCCAAGATTTGTACTCACCTCGCTTGAACGTTTCCAGTGGAGGAGGTCACGACTGGGTGGACGGTGACCTCCTTCACCCACCACACGGTCAAGATCTCCTGCTTCAGCTCCGAATATTTCTGGATCTTCTCAGTGTATCGGAACCTAATGTTTTTGTTTAGGAGAACGATTATGTCTTTTATTCTTACATGTTGAGTACGTTTATCTAACTAGAGGACATCTGGACGATTGTGTCTAACTAAGTGATCAATCAGAATAGTCCTGCCCCAGTGGAGGAGATGGTGTTCGTTCTCTAGTACTTTAACTGAGCTATATTTGTAGTGAGGCTCGAATGTCTCTAGTAAGCCAGTGTTCAGGGCAACTAGTTAGCGAATGATACCAGCAACATCATTATATCTTCAGCAGTATTCTTGCGAGGCAAGCATCGTACAGTCATCAATGATATGTTGAATGTTCTCATTGAAATCTCCACAAAAACGGCATCTTTCAACCACTGCCGCCATACTGAGGACTCGTTTTTAGTATTTCCTCCTCTTGATTACCCAGTTCTGGATGGCAGTGACAAATATTTCCATCTCCGGAAAGAGTCTTCCCCGCCTTAATCAGAATTTTGAAGCATCACTATCCACGCAAGGAAGATCTAATGTTTGGGAGTTTATGCAGCTGTTTACCCCGTGATTGATTAGCCAGCTGTTCGGCGTTGAGATTACCTATGTTCTGGAAATCAACAGCTGCAAGTTTCAAGGGTTATACTTGCAAGTTTTAAGGGGGTCAACTCTACAGATGTAGTTGTAGGATGAGATGTTAGTCATGTTTTTAGAATATTCGCGCAATTGTGCAACTTGAGAGTCACATAATCGACGAACACTCGTACCCCCTCTGTCGCCAAGCTTGGATAGTAGCAGTATTTTTTCTACATCTGTCCTCTCATAATGCATTTGGTGCTCAGAAATTTTCATGCGGATGATTCTGTTGAGCCTCTCGAGGTCAGTCACAGACCAGGAGACCAAATCAAAGAATTATATTAGGAGATAAATCGCCAAAGTGGTAATTTCCTCTATGATGTTCTTCGCACTGTGGCCAGACGCCAGAACCAGATCGACGCGACCCGCAAAAGCAGTTTCGAGCACCTTTTTAATTGCAAGGTAGAGCGGACCCCTTGTCTGCATTATGCCAAGGTACCTGTACGAATCTTCATCAGTCATCACTCCAATTAGATCGCAGTCGTCCATCATCTGTGGAGTATTTACCTCTCCACGGGACAAATGCAGCTTTCTGCATTTGTCCAAATCTAGATACATCCTGATGTTATTTGAGAACTGCAGCATGATGTTAAGTAGGCTGTTCAGTTTCGACTCTAAGCTTGCATGAACCTTTATGTCGTCCATGTAAGGGAGGTGAGTGAGTTGCGACTCAGTCACTCCCTTCTTGCTTTTGAACCCATATGACGTGTTATTGAGTGCTCAATTCAGCGGGCTCAATGCTTAACAAAACCATAGTGCGCTGAATGAATCTCATATGAAAATTCCTCGCTGAATGGGCAAGGACCGGGTATCCCTCATCACCCCACGACTGGAACATTCAATTCTTGTACACCATGTGTGCAGAACGTGATCCAGAAATTGGATGACACGAGGACAGATCTTATGAGTCTAATGGACCTCAAATAGATAATCGTGAGGTATTGCAACACAACCATACTGTCAATCATGAATTGGTCTTTGCAACCTCGGGAGCCTCGACAGCAACCCTTTTGTTAATCGGAGGAAACGTTGTTCTACTCACAATATTTATCATAGACGAGGTCAGAAATGATGACCGTAAGACACTTATAGAGGGTCGAGAAGCAAGTGATTGGTCGGTCATCACTAGGGCTACCAACATCCACCTTCTTGAAAATCATATACGTCATGCCCTCCGTCACAGACGAGGGCAAGTGATCTAGGTTCTCCAAAATGTTTTGAAGGGCTCCAGTAAGGGGCCGGGTGCAAGGCCTGCAGGTATTTATACCAGTTTTTTTTTTCAGTTTTCAGCTCTCTTCAGGATGCGAGCTACGTTGGAGGCTGAGATGCATAGTATATTCATCCCAGGCAACCGTGCAACTCTGTCTCTTTCTAGTCGGGGCCATGTCGTGTCCACTTGACTTGACCTATGAGTACCCCAGATGCCAGAAGGCTATTTCTTCGGCCCGAGGTGGTTGACAATAATTTTGAGTCTTGTTTCCGCTATTCGCAAGTCTGCAATAAAAAGGTTTCCCGTTTGCCGAAAAGGTCTTATTGTTATTCCTTCTTGCGGTCGCTCTCCTGAATCGTCGCAGTCGCGCGGACAGGATCACAAGCCTCAATTTGAGATAGTCAATCACTTCATCTAGGTTCGTAGATATTTTTGAACTGATGTCATGTGGACGAAGATTCTCCTCCACATAGCGAATCAGTCTCTGAGGCCGACTGTCCTTTCGAAATTGGTACAACCGCCCTAGTTTTGCTCTTATTTCACTTATCTCACCCTAAAATCGGAACTTCCATAGAGTCTGCACTTGCAGCAAGCTCATATCTAGCTGCAAAAACAGAGGCAGTATCTCGGTGCTCAAGCTGCTAACTAACCGGAGCAGGTCTTTGTTGTCCCTAAATTTCAGCAGAACGTTTGTCATAGATGGCTCTTAATCTACAAATTCTAGGATGGCATCAGCGAACCACAACATGTGATGTAGGCTTTCCTTATTGTGCTCTTGCCCCAGGCCCGGCTTCCGTTCGTCTATAACGTCTTGTGTCACGGGCATATGAACCTCCTCTTTCACTGCTTCGGCGGGGTGCGTTTAAGGTGATGCTTGTTGTTGTCGCGCCAGTTTCTCGATGTTTCTTATTTCGACTTCGGATATAAGGTGGCGCCGCCTAATGGTTCTTATATGATTAGCAAGATGTTGTTCGGTCACTCTGTGATACTTTTTTTGGCCTGCGCAGCCTGAAATCGCTGGTGGATTTCAGTCTCAACTTCAGATCTTATCCGGTTGATGGTTCTTCTTGAGAGGAGGTTCTCGTCTATTATTTGACACCTATGTTGTTTTAGGTCGTCTTCAGTTACAGTCACTATTCCAGGGAAATTCACTACAAATCTTTGGCGAAAGGCCATCCCTTCAAGTGAAGGAGTGGTCGCTCCCATCTCGTGTTCATGAGAGGGAAACCTCAAGTCCTACCGCGACTCCAACGCGAGAACACCTTGGGTAGGGCAAAAATGAAAAGCCAAAACCGAACGGTTGAGATCTTTTCGAGACAAAACAAACAAAGGAATTATTTTGTTTTTCATTTGATTTTTCATTCATTCATTCATTTATATTTATGAATTTTTATCTATATATTTATGCTACTATACTACTATACTATACAAAATCTTGGAATCTCCAATACCTTTTTAAGTTCATTTAAAAATATTTCAATCTATAAAATCATCTGCGACTCCATGAAATCTCACAAAATCCGAAGAGTCCCTTGATATTCCTAGGAGTCCTCTAAAATTTTATTATTTTTTATTCACCTACTAAACTCCCTTGAAATTTTTGAAATTTCTTGGAATCTTGTAAAATACCCTAAGTTATTTCAAATTCTTCGAAATCCGTTTTCTAAACCTCTAAGGTCCTTGGAGACCCTACACCATTACTTGGGTCTAGCAAAATCCCTTAAAATACTATCAAGTTAAAATCCTGCGCTGAGTTCGCGCCAAGTCTGCGCAAATAAATTTTCTATTACTAATCCCCCTAAGGCTTTTGAATCTGGTCTCAAACGACTTAGGCATTAATAATTAAGTCAAAACGTTAGGATTCATTGACCTAAGCTACCCACAAGGACTTCCGCTTACCCTTACGCAAAATTCGTCCTAATAGAATGTGAAAATTCGAAATGGTGTCAAAATAAATTTTTCAACGCTTACCATCTTTTGGGGTAAGCGTGATTCGTTCGGTTCTATCCTCGTTATACTATCAGGGATCAAGGAATTTACATGATAAGGGTAAGTAAGGTATGTGTAGGAGAAGGTACAGGTTTTCGATTAATCTAGAAGTCGCGTGTTGCTCATTTAAACGACACACTCTTTACGATTCAGACATGAACACTCAAAGTAACTGATAAATCCATAGAAAGATCCATACTCTTTATCCCAACCACATCCACTGAGCAAAGCTCTCCACGAGGAACCATGAGTATCCAAAATCTTTAGACTCACGCAACACTCTCCTTCTTATAAACAATTATCCTTCGGTCTACTTCTGAGTACGCTACCATTCACCTTACCTAAACACACTTGCTTCGTTAAATATCCCTCATACATTCTCTCAACATATCAAAACCATCTTAAAAAATTTCTTGCACACTTGTTAAACAATGTTGCAATGTTGCATACTGTCTTCTTGACCAAACTTTGGAACACAACAATTTTTGTTTTATTCACGTTGATCTTAAGACACATAATCCTTATTCATCTCCCTGGCATAAATCCACATTCGACCCGCCAGATCCTCTCTTTCATTATTTCCTTTAACTTACCAATCAGTATTTGGTGAATATTTATTTACGTTATTTAGTAGGCTATTCGCTCTATAATTGGAGAAACGAATGGCGTGAGCTTCGGCGCATATCGGTATGAAGTGGAGCAAGGTAATTTTCACCGACGCAGCATCATTCTGGCCATGGATACACTTCAGGCGTGCCTGGTCTCGTCATGGAAGACCATTGTTGCAGCGCACTGTTAAACACCCAATAAAAGTGCATGTTTGGGGTTGCTTTTGCGAGCAAGGATTTGGCTCTTTATGCGTCTTCACAGAAAACCTTAACGCCGAAAGGATGGAAGGGCTCTATCAGCGAGGCTCCTCACCTTCTGCCATAAAGTTTTTTTGGCGAAAACCGATGGTTGGGTCTTACAGGAGAATAACGACCCTAAGCATCGCAGCCACTCCTGCACACGCTGGAGAAAAAATGGCATTACGACGTTGGATTGGCCTCCACAATCTTCTGATGCCAATCCAATTGATAACGTGTGGTCTATCATGAAGAGGAAGCTTCAGAGGAAACGTGTGTTCAACTTGCAGCAGCTCTCTTACCAAGTTCGTCGAATATGGAGGTCGCTTCCTGCAACTGATGCCCGAGATCTCGTTGAAAGTATGCCAGGACGGTGACAAGCTATACTTGACAACCATGGAGACTGAAAAATTTATTAGGTAATGATGAGAAAGTACATTTGATGCACTTTAAAATACTAAAAGCTTTTTTTTAATTCTATAAATCCATCTCATAGATCTGGTGAATACGCTCTTGCGATACAGACTGTGATATTGAATCGTCAAGTTCATGATAAGCAAAAATGAAAACTGACAATTGAAATAAATACACAAATTATACATATTTCCCTCTGAATGAGCTATTTATTTGAGTTTGAGCTAAAACTGGAATTTCCTAAAATACTAAAAATAGCCATTGTCACACAAAAAGTGATATTAATACATCTTACTATTTTTAGTACCTTCTTATCCAACCTTTGCAGGTGAAAATTTGCACGAGATTTTATGATCAACGTTGATAAAACGTTGCGTTCTTTACTTTAAAGCCTCTTCCGTCGATTTTGACCATAGGAACAATCCAACTGCAGCTCAGCCGGACGGTGCGCCGAATGTGGGCATCTAACTGATGATCTCAGAAAGGATCGCTTCGTCTACCCTAGCCTGGCTAGGGAGGCTGCCGGATGGCATATTGGCTGAGGCACACTTTGCATTGCAAAAAGGTCCGCGTCTTTCACTGTGCCATGGAGTATCCCTGGCACCCGAGAGGTATATTTCCAGAACGTTGGAAGCAACGAATGCTCCGAGACCTAACTCGGTGAAGGTGCCAGGATTCGGTGCACTGCCTTGAGAACAAACACAGGTGTCCCACGATAAACTTTCTAGCCTAAGCGCCAGGGGAATACGTTCTCTTATCCCCCGCCCAAATTGAAGAATAAAATGAAAATGAAAAAATGAGGTTATATTATATTAAAATATTTGGTTGATTCATCCAAATCATCGTCAAAGACTTTCAATTTATTTAAGTAAATTGTTTGGCTGAATCTGCCCCATTACTTATCACTTAATCGAAAAGAATAGTTTGGGTTCACCAAAGATTTGACTGAATCAACCAAAACTTCAATCAACTTCATAGCAATGCATTTATTTAATGTCCGTTGTGGCACAATATACTATTATTTCTTGCCAAGTAAATTTTGAATAATTATTGCACAAGGTATTGCAGAATGTGTCACGAACTATCACAGAAAAGGAATTGGCATTGAATCAAGAAAACGCGTTCCTTCAACTGTATTTCAAATCGTTATTTGCTTGATCCAAGACCATATTCTCAGAATAAAGTAGAATTTACTTGACTGAAAGTATATTTTCTTGGTTTAAATGAATGGTGATTTTAAATATGTACAAGAAAAATCCCAGAACACAAAGTGTTGGAGATGCTTCTACACGGTTTTGATTTAATTCATTTTTCGTGGTCATGTGTGATCTCAGATCGCGTGGGGCCTTGGTAATTCTGTCCCTTCGCCCCCTCTGGAGAATCGAGTACCTGGGAGGTGCAGGGGGACAGTCAGTACTGCTCATG
>JAUMHM010000051.1:2940723-2959705 GCA_032362435.1 Melikaiella ostensackeni | reverse complement strand
ATGACATTGGTGAGATGTTACTGCTTGGCTGGATTCCAGTTCTCGTACCTTGCTTCCTCTTCTTTTTTACTTTGTTTAAGTGCTCAATATAAGCTAAGCACATTCTGTAGTTAGCTGTGTGTGTTCCTTGACAGTTGGCGCACCCAGGTTTCGCATCCCGGGTCTTTTCGCAGTCCTTGGTTAAATGTTCTCCTATGCATTTGACGCACCTTGGCGGATGATTACAATATGCAGTACCATGTCCAAATTTATGGCATCTGTGACAGTGGATCACTCCAGTGGAATTCCTGTATCTTTCCATACGTATTTTTACATCCAGAATATATTTAATTTTGTATGCCTATCCGGTTTTACTTCCAGGGGCGAGGGTGATTAGAAAGTATGGGTGTTGCTGGCGAGATCCATCCTTCTTCTTCATTTCAATGCAGCTGGTGACAGGGAGCTCCTGTTGTAGCAGATCTTCAGTTATCTCCTCAGTTGTGAAGTCTGGTAACCCCTTGATGACCATTTTCAGATTTTCTCTTCCTTCGGTGCATATGTATGAAAGTGTATACAATTAATATTAAACACTTTGACCAAAACCTCATGATCCGTTATGTTTTGAGGTCTGAAAGTATACGTCCCGTCATTTATTTTTGAAATAGGTGGATTCTCAAGTCTGAGCCAAAGTTCCTTAAGTAGTCCTTGAAGATTAGGAATTGTAGATTTCACCACAATCGGCGGCGGAGCTTTAATTTTAATAGTTATATGATCCATATCTCCTTTTTCGCTGCCTTCATCTTCAGCGTGGCTTGAGTTTTCAGTTTCCATGATGTCCTTGTTGTTTTCTACTCCCAGGTCCTCAAGTTGCTTGTATTTATTCTTAATTTCCAGTGGTGTAGAAGTTGGTCCATTTGAAGCTTTTTTGGCAGGTTCATTTTCATTTGTTCGAGCACATTTCCTCTTTTTGGAGATGTTTCTTCTCACTACGGTCTCCCAGTCAATTAGACTCGGAGAAGTGTTGTCCGCCGAAGCCATCACAAGAAAACGCCATATGCCATTATTTTCGGTGTGAGATTGTGAGGAGAGCGCATGCCAAACACTTTTACTCACCTCGATATAAATAATATTCATAGGTTTAGTAAAACTTGAGAATGAATCTGATCGAATCGAATGATAATCTATCGAATGATCAGGCACTCGGTCGCGCCATTTTATGCACAGGCAGCTTAGTAAAGCGCAAAAAGTGGGGCGAACGGACCGCGCATTGATCATCCTTGAGGTCCCGCGCACCAATCAACAAGCTGACACGGTACATCTCGCGAATGTGGGGTACGCCACTTGCTCATTGGCTGCTGACTAGAAGAGCTTGTGTGTAGCTTGCTCATTGGTCGCTTGCTGAAGTCTCGCTCGCCAATCCTCCCTGGGTCTTCGTACATTGCTAGACTTAAATCTAGGTAGATATAGAAAGAATATATAGAGAAGTAATATATATAAACTATGTATGAACAAATATGAGAATAATATATAAATTGATTTGTTAAAAATATGGAGTTTGAGTATAAACATGGAATATAACAACAGATATAAAAACACCTTGATAAAATATACGGAGCCTGAGCATAACAAAGAATTGAAACGAAATATCGTGATTATTAATAATGATTTCGGAAGAGATACATAAATTATTAATAGATATGTTTCATAGTCTTATTGACGAAAAAAAAAACAAATCATGCATTGAAGGGAGCGCGAGCCAATCAACGATGTGGCTTGGCAACGAGCACCAATCGGTGAGAGCGTAGCCAATACATACTAACTATAATTCAAAAAAGATTCATAATTTATCCAATTATAATTTCCACAGTTCTACTTCACGATATCATGATCCAGGAACTTATTTTTGTGATTTGTGAGTTGAAAATTGTCAAAAATAACTTAATCATACATTAAAGGGAGCGCGAGCGAATCAACGTGGGAGCTTGGCAACGCGCGCCAATCAGTGAGCGTGTAGCCTGTGAATTAACGGCTTGCTATATAATTGAGTAATTATGATTTCTACAGGCTTATTTCACAAAATCACGGTGTAGGGATTTATATTTATTATTCACGAGATGAAATTACTAGAAATGAACAAGTTGTACATTAGAAGGAGCGCGCACCAATCAGTGAGCGTGTGGCTCGTGAATTGGTGGCTGGCTAAGGAAGCGCGCGCCAATAAGTAAGGTGTGTCATTCGATCTACACCAAAAATAGAATCACGGATAATCGATCAGGTTATCCGCGAATCTCGACTCTGATTAGATAGAATTGACAAAGAAATATTTACTGAGGGAATAAGGTCAATTAAAGTAGGCGATAAGTGTCCCAAAAAAAAAAAAATGGCAAGCAAAGGTCGTCGTAGTGGCAAGGGAAAGGCTAGGGGGAAGGTAATTTCGTGTAATCTTATGTAATTCTGTAATATTGTAATCTAGTGTACACGAAAAATCGAAGTTGTTAACCCCTTGGGCCATTACCACCAAATAATTTCTCAAAAAATGAACTTATAGAGATCTTCAAAACGCATTTCAAATCAAATGAAATTTGAAATACGAATTATGTTAATACACAATGTATTGTATATTATGCTTCGAAGATCTCTATCACTGTTTGAGAAGTTATTGGAGTTTGTGTTTGATTACTTTTTAAGAAATTATTAATGAGTAATCACGAAACATGGTCACTACTGAACGAATTTTGATCATTGAGCCACAGCCCAATATATCTGATTGTTGAATATACTTTTTTCTTAAATATTTTGAACGATAAATATAAACTTCTTCACTGTAAATACTATTAAAGGTTCAACTAAAAATGAAAAAATGTTCAATTTTACTTTACCTTCAATAGCATGGTGTTCAATGATTTGATTATATTTACTAACACTTTGTTAATATGTACTTTGAGAGAATAAGGCCGAGTTAGTGAGACCAAAAGGGACAAGCAAATGAACTCGAGTTTCCCCCTCAAAGTATCTACAGTCTGATAACGAGTCGTGCGATAGAGAAAATGAAACTGCATTTTCTCTACATAAGATGGCAAGCGTAGTGGTGGGTTGATTTATTTTTTATATCGTAGAGATGCTCATTAAACTTTGAATTATTCAGAATATTGCTTACACCTATTATTTAGCTTCGTTAAAAGTAATTTGAGTAGACGACTAGACAATTCTTCTTTTTTCACGAGAAACAATTCTTGTCAATGTAATGTGTATATCGAATCAGCATAGTTATTATCAGATTTATTACAGTTTGGAATATTGTTGATACTTAGCATTTAGCTTTCTTAGAAATAAATCAAGTAAGTGATGCAAGCAAAGTATAGAAGAAGATATTGCTTATATATATATTGTAACCCTGACTTTTTGAGCTAGTTAACTAACTCAACAATTTTAATCAAAACATTTTAATTTTTCATTAATATTTAATAATCAACTATAAGAAATGTGGGATTCTCATGGAGAAAGAATAAGATTTCGACTATGCGCAGTGGTTTTTATTCAATAAACCTGCACTACACTATATTTTACAGACACAGGTCGCTAGTCTTCTACTTTCAGTCCATATTATTCGAATATAAAATTAATTTTAATCATTTTTCATAAATCCTCGAATTGGAGGTTTTTAATATATTCAACATAGGAAGGTAACGAAGTGTCTTACTTAATTTTAATTAAATCTCTTTTTTTCTATTTTTCAATCGATTTTCATTTCCATTAAACTCTTTCCATTAATTGTACACTTTATAGTTGAAAGAATTTCCTTTATTTTCGAAACCTTAGGCTCTTTAGAGTTCAAGTCTCTTTTCTCATTCTATTTCTTTTCCATAAGACAATAAACTCTCAAGAGAGAAAAACCTGTTCGAAGAGCAAGGATTATAACATTAATTATATTCAAAGAGACGCATGCCTGAAGATTAACTGTGATTTATAATATTTGGTTATTTATATAATATAAGTGAGATCAACACTTTATCCTTTAAGTTTATCAAATAATTAGCTATTCAGAGTTTTACAGCCTGATCGTAAACAAGGTACACCTGTTCTTCCTGTGAAGCATAATAAAACGATTTTAAACTACAGATTGGGCCGAGGATCGGTCGCATCTTGGATGAACACTCTTTTTCCTTTATACAAGTAAGACGTGGATGGGAATAGGGAAACGAGAGAATTTCTGGGCTCGCCTATATCTGGCGTTTCGTTTTGTCCTTCTTCGGACTTAGGATATAAATTCTTTAGTTTGAAAAGTAGAGATATATATGAAGCAATCAATTTTGTTACGACAATTTACGTCCACGCGAATTAAGGTATCGAGTTGAAAAATTAGGAAGTTGAACGGACATTTTTATGCTTCTAAATTTTTAAAGTCACGCAAATCATTGTTTTTGAAACATTTTTTTGTATCTGATCAAATTGAGGATCATACCAACGTTCCCTAGTATATTTTATTTAATTTCTCAAATTTTATACTCGGTGTCTCAATTTGTGTGGACGTAAGTTTTTGAGAAAAAAATGTCGGTAAAGTTGTACCTTTTTAGTCAAAAAACTTTTCAAACAAAAAAAAAATCAAAATCGGATATGATTTAGAAAACCTCTAAATCATACCCGATTTTCAATGTTTCTCTTTAGAAAAATTTGCTTGCTAAAAAGGCTACAAAATTAAAAAAAAATTTTGATCGCCCTAATACACATATACGTAGTATTATTTATTATGTTATATTATATATTATTGTTACATTATTTTCTATTATTATATTATATTACATTGTATTATTATTTTCTGTAATATTTTTCTTTTAATTTGTAAGTTCATTTAAAATCATATTTTAATTTATGTTTTAATGAATGAAAAAATATATTGCTGTAGTACATACATATATTTAACCAAATAAAATGTATTAAATTGAAAAAGAAAATTTATTGGTGTATTATTTTGTATGCGACATTTCTAGACTGACCTAGGCGTTTCCTAGATGCTACACTGAGAATAAGGTTTGTTTACTATGGTCTAATGCCCAAGTTTTGACCTAGCTTTGTTGTCAGCTGTCGATGCTGCTGATTGGACATTCGAACGGGATCGTTGTTGCACGGGGTGAACCATGTGGAGATCTGAGAGCACCAAACTATAGTGGTCGTTGAGGAACTGTAAAAATAGTTACCCAATTGATCACGGAAGTTTTGCATGCCAACATTGGCGGGACATTCAAATTGCTAGATTTTTATTATTTATTTCCCAATCAAAATAATCAAATTATGAGAAGAAATTGTTCAGTAAACTCATAAGACATTGAGAATTCACTTACAGTGAATTTTTTTATTTTGTAATTACACTTTAGAATTACAAATTTCTGAAAGCGAATTTTCGAGTAAGTATGTGTTGGTATGTTTTGTTCTGATTTTTTCCGTATTGACCTTCCGTTTTCTTTGCTGTTCTCAATAGTTATTGCTTGTTGATAAAAATAAAAAATTGAGGGCCTCCTTTTATGAGACGGCCCTCCTTTTTCTACTGAAAATGTGAATTTTTATTAATTATTATTTATTCTGTCTTTTATTGTTTTCTACATTATTTGTATGTTATTTGCAGACTCAATCAATGTTGTTTTTTGACTGATGAGTGTCCAACACAGTGACCGAAACATTTCAAGAAGAGTTTTTGTTTCTTTTATTTTGGCCCTCAATACCATGACTCGCTTCTCTGTTTAATACAAAAAAGATCGAGACTAAACGTACAACATCTTTTACAAACTCTCGTCAAATTTTTGTGGAGTTGACTCAGAATCGAACTTTGAACAAATGAAATTGAAGTGTATGGCTCAATGTCTCCGTTTGGCAAACTTAAAAAAAAATAAAGTCATTTTTCGTACTTTTTGTATTACTCAGTTCAACAATGTACATTGTATTTAAAATGGAAATCTAACTTTTAATAAGCGCATATGAGTAATTCTCCGCATACAAGGCTCTTTTGTGTCTCGAACCTGTCATATCTAAACAAAACGAGTTTTCCTTATGAAACTTGGTAAATTTTTTCATTTTAGTACAATCTGATACCTCTGTGAGAAAGAAATCATTTCACATTATCGTATGTCTGAGGAAAATGCTCCCAAATACTCTCAAAATGTCTTTTTGTGACTTATTTCACAAAGTGAAAAAACGTAAACGAAAATGTGGCGCATCGAATACCGTACGTGATAAGAACTTTTATATATTACAATAAAAATTGATGAGTAGATGATGATTCTTTAGAGCACGTATGAAAGCAGGTTTTGTCAGAAGTATTTATTGATTCCTCTTGTTTTCAAAGTGTAAAATGTAATTTTGTATCGTTTTAGTATACCGTGTAAAATCGAATACCATAACTTCTTTTTCACTTTTCAAAGACGAAACGGAGTAATTACGCCCTTCGGTTCTTGACATGCCAATGATTGTGCCACGGATTGGTCCTCTTACCCTCCCGTACAGCACCGGGATATTGAAATTTACGAATAAGCAGTATTCTGTTTATGAAACTTTTCGGTATTTTTCAGGTTACGCTCAGACCATTAATTTTTTCTCCTACGTAATGCCGCACTTTCATGACATCTTTCTCCGGAATTTTTTTCGTACGTTGATCCGCGCAGAATTTTCGATGGAAACAAGCTGAAATAAAAATACACCTGCCAGACATTGTTTTAAATATTAATTAATTTGGACATAATTTATTATAATAAAAAGATGTAGACTGACCTTTCCGAATATTGTACCTTTCAGGTGACAATGGTTTTGTAGGCGATCTTCTTATGAAGCGTTGTTCTACCTTATTTGAAATACTCCTGTTCATCAGTGCGTTAGGCGGCCAGATTAGGACGCTTAATATTTTTACAAATAAGGAGTCTTAAGGGCAGCTTTTGTAAATATCTCCCCATTTGGCTTTTATTTTGGATGTGATTTGAAAACGTGCATCTAAAATATGAAAAAAAAATCAATTTCCAAAGCGACTGTATATTAAAAATTGTCTTATTTCTTAAGGCAATGCATAATTTATTATACAGACCATGTCAGCTGCGTCGCAACTTTTGTCTTCCTGCCCAGAGAGACACTTTTTCGGCAGTTCTATAACTTGTAATGTATATGTGCTTTAGAAATATGAACATTATGAAGAAGATATGATAGACGAATCATCATGTTTATTAAGGCGTTTCGAAAAAATAAGGTTACATATTCGCTGTTTTAACAGGACTGCCAAATTTATTTTGAGAGGTAAAAACACTTGCTAAAATTTCATGAACGAAAAAAAATTTTCTTGTCTTCAGCGATAATGCTGTCATGATATTTTTAGTTCGATCTAAACTATTTTGAAATTCCAAAAAACCATTTTTTCGCCATTTTCTTAGATTTATATCAATTTTTTCGGATATTTGAGTATATGCATGATATTGGTAAGTTAACGGAAATGTATTTGCAATATAACAGAATGATAGTCTAGGAAGAAGGTCGATATCAAAATCATTTTTATTGATTTTAAACAATATTTTAATGGCATTATTACTATTTGGGTATCTAGTTAGCTCCTTCGTGTGCTACAAATAACAGAATTTTTTTTATACACCCCAATCCCTAATGTTTATACGTACCTCAGCGCTCATCTTCGTTTGCTTGCGTAGACGGGATTCATCTACATCTTGATGATCGCAATATCTGGTTTTAAGGGTCTCGGAGATGGTTTTAACTGAATTTATTGTAAAATCACCATTTGTATAAATATATAATTTACTCAGTTGAAAATTCATAAACGATACGTGGAGAGATTTTCGGATATCTTACCATAATTCGAATTTATTGCCTGTTCTCGTGGAAAAGTGCTTTCCTCTTCTTCTGGTCTGTTGAATCTCTTCTTCCTATACTTATGTATTTTTTTTTCTCACAAGAAATGAATTATAATCGGTTCTGTGGCGAAAACTGAGGGATGCATTAAGAAGGTCTGGTGATTTTTCACCTTTAAGAAACGAAAGAAAAGTATAAACATTGTATCTCTTGAAGTGATAATTTATATCCATATATGTTAGGGCACTCGATGACTGACTTCCGTGAATGTAGTGTATTAGATGCTGCTTCATCAGGATTAATTATTCTCTTTTCCACTCATTCCGGAGTCTTTCATTCAGGAGTATGGTGTCTTATTCTAGGGTCAGGAGTCATTAGCCCGTATTGAAAAATTTCTGTCTCGGGAGTCATACATGATGACTTCTGCGGAGAACCTATGGATATGACTTCTTCCTCGTCGCAAAGGCTGTACGAATTCAGAAGCATCCTCATTCCGGTTCGTAAATGTTTTGAGATATCTGAAAAATATCATTAGAAATTGGAATAGCTTAGAATCGATCTTGATTTTCAGGATTTTGCGCAACAACAAATAAAAATAGCTTTAAATTCTACATAAGAGAATAATGTATTTTCTGATTATAAGGGTACATATCGGTAATCGAGATCGAACTAAATCAATACTAATACTCACAAGATTATTTTTTTCTTTCGTCGTCCAGATACTCGAAATCAATGTCGATAGTCTCGATGCCACCTTCTTTACCTTCAAAGTTTCTAGAATATAGGAATATTTTTCCAACATTGTCAAAATATTAAGTATATTGTAAAATATGACAGCACATTCATATAAATAATAATCTATTAGAATATTGGTTATACTATTTTCGAAAGAAAATGAATTTGTAAATCGAAGTATGAAAAAAATATGTTACTGCAGTTACGTACTTAACAGACGTTTCCGTTATTGCATTTCCAACATTGACATCTGATTCTATAACTATAGTATCATTTTTTGCTGAAATATTATAAAAATGCCAGAAATATACTACTGTGAATTATATAAATATACATATATTTAATTGCTGAAGTAGTCAGACAAAGTTTCAAAGGAGTTGCTCATACTTTTCTACAGTTGAAATACCGTATTTACATTTAGAAAAAGACTGTCATACTTTTTTCCAATTTTCAGCTTCCTTCTCTAATTTTCTCCTCTTCTCTCGTTTCTTGTATTAATTACTTCATTCGATAATGTGTTTTTTTAGTTAATGATCTTTCGATTCATTCGTTTCATTATCGCCCTTCTTGTTTGATCTCGAAAGTTCCCTTGTATGATCGCGTTCTTTCTTTCGGCATCTTCATTATCATGGTAAGCGACGGGGTCTGCCGTACGTTTCGTTTTCTTTTATTCTTCAATATCTCTTTTATTTACTACAATTAGAATAGCAGGACGAACTTTTGAATGGGAATGCTGTTCTTATAATACCTCAAGTTTTTGGTAAAATGCTCTTAGGAAGATTTGTGAATCGAAAAAGAACACATATTTTAGGTATGGCACACCTTGCTGATAAAATGGATAGTTTCAGAAAAGGATTGGTTTTGTGATTTCGAGAGAACCCCGATGGTCGTATTTTTAATTATTTTCATAAATTGACTATTCCACAGGCCTCAAACAGTACTTGCTATTGTTTTTGGAACAATTCATGTCCACACGAAATGAGATATTAGGTCAGAATTTGAAATAAACTGAATTTGAATACAAAAAATGATACGAGTACAATTTCCAATTGAGATCGTTCATAGTTGAATGATTCTTATTTTAAGATTCTAAATTTGAATATAATTTCGGTTTGATACTTTATAAATTGAGCAAGTTTAAACTGCTAGTGTCTGAAATGGAATTATCATTCTTTTCCTTGTAACGGTTGACTGAAATTGATCAATTTGAGGGTAGCTCAATAGTTAAGTTATAGAAATAATGGAAAAACGGCCATCCATGTTTGTTTCTCGCTTTACAACTTTCCTTTACGAAGGTTTTTCAATTAGTCATAAAATGCATACTTGAGAACAGTAGTCTACTGGAATATAATATTTGTCATTCAATTTGACAAGGACTCCTGTCTAAGAATATTGTGATAAATTAATATCGGTGCAGGGTGCCTCTGATGCGGAGGAACAAATTTTGAACAATATGGATAAAGTATTAAATGAACCACATGCCGATAATGGAATGCGCGAGACGACGAATTCGACGACGGGCAAAGTAATTGAATGTTGAGTAATGTTTCTGATTTCTTAGAGAATCTTGTTAAAAAGGAAGGATTCTTCGATCCCATCAAGATGCCGGTAGATAAAATCGAAGTTACACTATTCTTAATGTTGTCAGAACATGGATTTGCGTATAACACATCACAAACTGAACTTGCGGATATTTGCCGAATGATAAATAGTTTATTTCAAAGGCCAATATTATCAGCTAGTACGCGGTATATGTTGAATAAAGTATTTGAATTTTCGAAGGGAGTTAACTACCATGCTGTGTGCACCAGATGCGACTTTCATCTCGGAAAATTTGTCAGACTTATGAAAAAAAGTGTGGCATGTTCACTTTGCAAACATCAAAACATTGTGGGAGGCGCTGATTACACGAACATGACATACGTAGTTAAATAAGTGTAGCATTTAATGCCGATGCATCGTCAATTTTTAAGCCTGTCACTTGTTCAATAACGCCAATGCACATTATGATAAATGAATTACCTAAAAATGTGAGATTCGACGAAGAAATACTGTGTTGCTTGTGGTTCGGGAAAGAAAAAGCCAACATGCAAATTTTTCTTACACCCTTCGTACGAGAAATGAACATTTTAAGTAATAAAGGAGTCCCATTTGTCATTGACGGAAAAGAAATGGCTGTCAAAGTAAATCCGATGTGCTCATGCGTTGACAGTGTAGCGCGTGCATTAATGCAGGGCATTACACAGTACAATGGCAACTACGGTTGCAACTGGTGTGAGCATCCTGGTGAAAATGTTCAGACTGTCAGAAAGAGTAATTTGAATAAACCCATCCATGGCAGAAAATATACCGTCATTCAACCCGAGCCAGCGCAAAGGACTGAACAGAATACCTTATCTAAACTGGACAAAATAGCTAGTTCCAATATAGAATCAATCAAAGGAGTAATAGCTTCGAGCCCTTTGATCACTTTACTATATTGCACAATCATATTAGGTTCCGTACCGGATTACATACACTGCATTCTTTCAGGCGTTGCTTAACAATTTGCGAATTACTGGTTTAAAAAACGTGGGTCTGAATATTCCTTGGAAAATGAAGTTTTAATTACCCTAAGTAGAAAATTAAAGAATATGAAGATTCCTCGACCAGTTCGTCGCCTGGCGAGGTCGCTATCAGACTAGAAAGATTGGAAAGCACGAGAATAGGAAAATTGGATATTAATTAACAGTTTATTTTGACTTGAAGGAGTATTACCTCAAAAATATGTCGATCGCTGGGCACTACTGGTAGAAGCAATGCATTTACTTTCACAGGAAAAAATATGTGCAGCAGAGTTAGATCGTGCTGAGGAATTGTTGCGCAGATTCGTAGCGAATACTTAGAAATTGTATGAGCTTATTATGACATACAATGTATACAGGAACGATAGTGAAGTTTATCCAATCGGCAAAAGGAATTCCTTTGCAAGTTATCCGTCTAGTCTCAGTGAGACAAGGTGTCGATTTTTTTAGAAATTGCTTGAGTTCAAATATTAGCAAATCAACTTTCACTTATTGTTTGTACTTAAATTCTCGCACCACTATTGAAATAACAAAAATTGTCAAAAATACAAGGCATTTTGGTGAACCAACATTTCTCAACAATGATCTGATAGCAAAACTGGGTCTTTCATCTAACTCACGTAAATAACTTCGTATGGTGAAAGATAAATTTCTGTACTTTTCTTCTAAGGTATTAAACAAACGGACTTATAATTCTTATGCGCAACTAAGTGATGAACGAATCTTAAAAAAATGCTATGTTTTATCGTGGACAAAGATAATAAACGAGAACTGACGGTTTCTGAACTTATGAACACAAGAAGTATCCAAAAGTATTCACAACAAAACTTCACCGGCATGCAACAAAAATGTTTGCCTGAGAGTACAATTTTAATAGCACAATCACCAAGAATGAATTTTATACCATGTATTTTTATTACTTCAAAAAACCATCAGTACATTAGCGTCCTGCCAAATAGCATTACTTATTAAATGAGGATTGAGCAAAAGAAACATGATAAATTTGTTTTTTAGAAATGATTTATTCATGGTTTAAGTATTTTCAGAAATTGAGGAATATGGTTATTCACCCTTTCACGCTTTTGCAATATTAGTGGTCAATACATGAACTATGGGAATTAATTACGTGATCTTTTTTTGTAAGGATGCCATATACGAATAACTAGTTTTTACAATCATATGATACGAAAGAGCTTTTCCAGAGAGATTGCATTTTTCTATCCATAATTTGTTCACATGGTCTCCGATTATAGACACTTCTCACCATATGCTCAAATAAATGAACGATAAAGGTCATCCATACTTTCAAATAAAGAATTTTTGTTTCAGCAACGAGCTCGTGTAACAATTGACCGGTTGGGCGCAATAATAGTGCTGTTGCATTTGCAGAAGTCACTAGTTTTTCATTTGTTTTTCATGAAGTTATATCCAGCGCTTCCCGAAATTCTGTATCAAAAAATGAAGGTGTTCATCGAAGTACATGATGAGGCGCTCCGAAACTGCTTAACAGTCTATCAATTTGAGAAATTATTCGTTTGGAGAAGAAGACAGATTGTTTTCCATTACCAAACCATTTTGAGGCAAAGTGTTTATTGATGCCAATAGAAAAGTGCATGCTTTCCCCAACTACAGCGAAAATAATGTTAAAATACAATAAATTTATTAATGCGCATAGATCCTTCACTCCACAAACATGTTTTTTAGAAGTTCTTGATTTGTCCATGTATTTGAAGGTGTCTCCAACGTTTCTCTCTTTTGACACGGCATTTGAGAAAGGATATTTGGTGTTTGTTGGCACAGGATTCAAGAAAGGATATTTGATGTTTCCATTTTTGTATTCTGCATCGATTGCAGCCATTAGATTCGTTCAATTAAAGGAATTCTTGCACTGGGGCACGGGCTACTGAATCCACACAGCATATCAGTGCAAAGATTTTAATGAAAGTTTCGGCCCTGTTTATTGTATACTGAATATCTTCCGTTGTCGGATTGAGATTTTTCGACAAATGGGCCGAGGCAAACATTCATAATCGGCTTTTTTCAAAACTTTAGACCCACTAATGTTTGTCAGCTGCACCTAAACTTTTTACAAATTTTATGTATCGTTTTCCGTAATAAATATCTCGAATTATACTTTTTTCAACGAATTATTTAATTGACAACATAATTGTATTATTCGCTATTCGATTCAATCAATTTCAAAGTAGGGGAAGCAATTATTGATTAAGTGTCGCATTCACGTCCTTGTTTATGAAGAAGTCATCATTGTCTAGAACATCGAAATTATTATTATCATCATCCTTTATCTGAGAAAGAGAATAAATTGTTGATATCCACATCCGTATAATTAATTTTGAGAAATATTAATGAAATATTTGAGAAAATCAATTCTTGCATTAATAATTTTTTTATAGGGGATTATCCTTAATTTCGTAGAGCATTTAAAAGTAAAATATTAAGATCATAGTTAAAATGCGGTCACAAGTGCTACAGGATGAAGCAAAGTTTGTAAATTTTAATAATATGTGACCATACGTGAAGAAAGGGACCTAACGCCTGGAAGCTACATTTCACAGGAGGAGCCATTGAAGAGGCGGTCCAGTACAGGAACTCCATAAGATGGCCTCTTTGCAGTTTGATAACAATTTAAATTTTGCAGATAAAAGAATATTTTTTTACCATGAAAGAGCAAATAAAAAACTATCGATTGGTGCAAAAAACTAAAAATCGATTTTTTGGGCGTTAGGTCCCTTTCTGCACTGACGGTCACATATAATATCTCAGGTAACTGTCTAGATCATTAATTTTGTCTTATAGTAGAAAATAAAGTTGACAGAGCCTAAAAAAGAACATTATAGACTTGAGAATTGATAAATGAATTTTATTTTCCACTTGGAAAAGAATGCGATGCTATTGAGTAATAGGGTAAGAGTACCAATTATTGGCACAACATTATTGGCATGCCAAAAACTGTAGTGAATTTATTTGATTTTGGATAAATATCTCATAGCGCTTTAAAACTAATATATGCATTATATGTAATAATGATCATAGAATCAAACTTAATGAGGCAATGAAGCTCAAAAATGTATTATCTAATAAATTAGAAGAGGGTGCCAAGAATTGGAGAGGGGCAACAATTGCGGTAGAGTAAGGGGTTGCCAAGAATTGCTGCTCTTATCCCACACTTAGAAAACGATTTGGTTGAATAAAAAAATTTTTTTTGTTCTAACCACAGAATTCGATTATTTCATGGACAACAAAATATTTGCTTGATCCAATTAAAATTTTTTAGTTTTTTGTAACCAAATTTTTTGACAGATGGAGCCTTTGGTCGATTTAACCAAATAATTTGGTTGAGTCCATCAAATATTTTGTTGAATCAACAAAATTTTCAGGTATATCCAAGGAAACAATTTTTTTGGTCCAAATCAATACGGATAAATGTGATACGAAATTCTAGTTATGTTTTGATTACTGATATTTCGAACTGTATAATGAAAGATTCTCCTTTCAAATTTTGCCAAAATTATTTTTAGTTAATCTGTCAGTATGAATAAGTGCAATAATTGTACAAAAACACTAAAATGTGTAATAATTTTAATTAAAGTATCAAAAAAATAGATGATGTAATTTTTTCGGTGTACGTGAGGAGTTCGAAATGTATAATATAAATATATGTAAAAAAGGTAATAAACATGTCTTTTACAATCATATGCATTTTGGTCTTATATATATATATATTTCTGGAAAATCCTGAATTTCGAGGCACATTTGGGACATTTCTAGCGCTAGGGACTTGGGGCACTTGGGTCAGGAAGCCTCCCACTTCTCTCAATCTTCAGCCTCTTTTTGCGCTTTCCCGGAGGCGGACTGGGTACTTAGGGGCGCGGGTGGAAACAAGGTCTCAATACACGAAAACTAATTAGCAAAAAATAATGAAGGAGTAGTTTCTTCATTTTTCCGTCATTTGTCAGTGACATTCCACGCTAAGTTCATTTTGAACTAAATTTTAAAGCAAATTTCTTGAATGAAGTAGCATGAGAGGCGCCGTACCATGGGAGGCGCGGGCTGAATTCTACCCTGAACTCCAGGCCATTCTGCTGCTGCGCGACCAGTACTTTTCTCACGGTTAGTCTACCGCCCTGAAATTGGCATGTTTCCATGACTCTATATAGCTATGAAACATCGAATTTTTCGCATAGGTCTAATGAAAAGTGACGTCAGAGGTGAATAGCGAAAATTATTAGGCGATCAGTTAATCGCGTTGATAGATTGTTTGACAGATTGAACCAACCCGAAGCGATAAGTCACCACAATGTACCGTTAAATTACCAAAAACTACTAAAAACTACCGAAAATTTCAGACATTTTTGGGCACTCTGAATTTCGGTAAATTTCTCAAATTTACAAAAATTAAAGAAATTATCAAATTTTAAAAAAAATTTTTGATAATTTAAAAAATTATCCAAATTTTTGAAAATTTTTGATAATTTATTTTATCATAAATCTTCAAGATTTCTTAAATTCATATTAAAGTAAAAGTAAAGTTTACAAAACTCCTCCATATGAGCAGAAATCATGCCTGTGTTCCATTCGTGTCTAAAATAATGCATTTGTCATGAAAAATATCGTATCAAGGGGGCTGTAGCACCTTGTGGTTGGTGAAGAGGCTTGAGCGTGTGGGACAAGAAGGTCAAACAGCCCTCGGCCTGCATGAATATGGATCTCTCCTCGGCCTGTCTGAATGATAGGATCCCCATAAACGAGCTCTCCTGGGTGAAAGTCGGATCCCTATAAACGGGATCTCCGGTGAGGGGGCATGGATGATTGTAGTAAGATAGAAGGGTGAAAGAGTCTGGCTAACGCGGGTATTGCTGGATTCCTGGGTCAGAGGTCCTCCCTGACCGACCCCAGTTTGGAATCGGGACGGGAATGACCTACCACCCGCACTGCATCTAAAGAAAAGACCTCCGTTGGAGTGCTAGCCCACGAACGGATATTCATTGAGTGTTCCACTCAATGTGGCCACCGCCCTAAGCCAGGGGTGTTGAGTGACCGTACCCCTGTCCCTTGGCACCTAGGTATATGAAGGTCTTCTAACGGCCTGTCGGGCACACCGGACAACCTCCCCGAGTATCTTGTCTTACCCTTGCATGCGGGGCTCTGCAAGGGCGGACCGTTTATTTCCCTAGCTTCTCGTTGGAGCGCAGCAGGCTATAATTGCGGCCGCGGGTGCTAAAACATCGGCAACAATAATGCCGACAACCAGCACGGAGGCCTTGAAGAGAGGGAAGGGCTCAGAGGACGCCCCTCCAGGGCAAGGGAGTGCTGAACCTACGAAAAGACATGAGGCAGCCCAGCTGCCAGCGAACATGGAGTCGTCGGTGGCTGGACTGACAGATGTTCAGAGGACCAATCCCCTGGCAATGGTGGTGGCGACAACGAGCTATCCAGTGTCGATGCTCACCGCGGAGTAGTTCGATCTCTTCAGGGACGCTACTTGGAGGGCGCTCGAAAGAGTGTCCCCAAATTAATGGCCAAAATTAGAGACCTCCTTTTGTAGGGGATGGGTGTTTATATTTTTCGCAGCTGACCCAGCGGCTGAAGCTCGGCTGCAGAATACAATGGCCGAGACGAAGCCCTGGGAAGGTGCAGATCTCGAAGTGGGTGGGGTTGAATGGCTCCAAATGATGTTGAAAACTACGGTGTGGATCCCTGGTAAACTGGAAGATCCATCTGTGGTCCTTTGGCACCTGAAGGGATTCAACCTCTCACTAAAAACATCGTCCTGGTGAATCATCGGGCGCGACCGGCCTCAGGAAAAGGGCACAACGGGAGGACTTAAACAACTCCTAGTTGTGCAGATTCTTGAGTCCCAGACGAGGGTTGTTGCGGTCCCCAATCACAGGCCCTTTTACCACCTTGGCCAGGTCAACTTTTCGGGCTGCCGGTCAGGGACAGGAGGAGCCTGTCGGGACGGAGGAAGATCGGGGGTACAGGTAAATGGCTGCTCCGGGTCTAACCATTACCCAAATTAGCTTGCATCACAGCAAAGGCGCCTCTGCGGTTCTGCAGAGGGGTATAGCTGTGAGGCATACAGGTATTCACTAATCCAAGAACCTTGGTTAGTTAGAGATACCATAAGGGGATTAGGAGGGATGTGTTTTGCTATAGGGACGCTACGGTGGCTAATCCAAGGGCCTGCATTCTGGTGAAAGGAGTAAACGTTGTCCCGCTGCTAAATTGTGTTAGAGAGATCTCATGGAGATATCCGCAGACCTTAGAGGAATCAGAAGGCTAGTCATAGGATCAACCTACTTTCCGTATGACAGCTAAACCAACCCACCAGAGGAAGTACGTACACTGGTAGAATACTGCAAGGTAAGGGGTCTCCCACTTTTGTTGGGGTGCGACACTAACTCCCATCATACATTGTGGGGTAGCACGGACACAAACTCAAGAAGGAATGACCTATTGCACTATTTGATAACTACTCATTTAGATATTTCCAACACGCGGAATACCCCGACGTCTCACAACTCGGTCCGGAAAGTGGTCATTGATATCATCCTTTGTATCGGTAGTTTTTAGAGATGAAGTGAAGAAGTCTCGGGCGAATCTACTCTTCCAGATCACTCACAGATGGAGTTTGAGTTATATTCACCGTATCTTCGGGCAATACGTGGGACAGAAATCAAAGAAGAACGGGCTGAGATCAGTATTGCACTGAATTAAGATGTGCACTCTCAGAGGTGCGCAAGTAAATAAGGGATGTGCTCACGTTGGAGATGGCAGCCGAAACTTTCACAGAGGCCATCAAATACACTTATGAAAGAAATTGTCGACCCACAAGAATCCGAAAGGCTGGGAAGACGCGCTGGTAGAACGGGAAGCTCGAAGAGCTTCGCACGGAAACCAGAGAGAGGTTCAGACATGCCAGCTTTGGAAGAATGAAAGAACTATGGCCCTTATTCACGACAATGGGGAATGATTATAGGGGTGCAATACGTAAGGCCAAGCAAGAAAGCTGGACGAAATTTTGCACATACATCGAGAAAGAGACAGAGGTAGCTAGACTGCACAAGTTACTTTTTCGAAATATGAATGCTTATCTCGGCACTCTCAAACTGCTTGACAAAGGATACTCAGTATCGGACGAAGAGTCCCTGACCAACCTGATTGAGACACATTTCCCGGGCTTTGTAAGGTCTGGGGAAAGAGAAACGTCGCCTTGAGAGCATCTTGAGTTATCTGTGGTTCAACTGGACCCTCAATGGCGGCTAGTCCACGAGATTGTTACTCCTTTCAGGGTCAAGTGGCCCTGAAGTTTTTCAGGTTTTACAAGTCTTCTGGTCCGGATTGCATATACCCGGTCTCATTACAGAAGGCTGGGGAGTCTATCATGGGGCTGGTGAGACTTGCTAGGGCTAGTCTGACACTGGGATATGTCGCGACAGCATGGAGAGGCACGAGAGTGGTTTTCATTCGGACAGCAGGCAGGATCGGTTATACTTCACCCACGGATATCCGTCCATCAGCCTTACATCTTTGGCACTGAAAACGGTAGAAAGACTTGTGGATAGATATATCAGCGACAAGATCATGTTATGTGAGCCACTACACAAGGAGCAATACGCTTACAGGGCTGGTCACTCGACCGAAACGGTCTTAAGCGGAGCAGTAGACCTAATCAAAGAACAAGTGAAGCAGAAAGGCTTCGCGATTGCAACCTTCATGGACATCGAAGGAGCCTTCAACTCCACTTCTAGAGAGACGATTAGTGCGTCAATGATTGCACATGGTGTGCCAACTGCAGTCGTAGAATGGACCTGCCACATGTTGGGCAACAGGAACCTAACAACGAC
>JAUMHM010000051.1:2906348-2921042 GCA_032362435.1 Melikaiella ostensackeni | reverse complement strand
TCCACATCGAACTCGGCTTGATGAAGAAATTTGTCAAAGCTTTGAATAAAAAAGGAAAATACTATGAATATCTGAGAGAACAATTTCCTCATCTCAGCGACGCGAAATCAACTGAAGGTTTCTTCGATGGACGACAAATACGCAAACTAATGAGAGATGGTGACTTCATTTTTACAATGAATGTCAAGGAAAAAGCAGCCTGGATCAGTTTTAAAGAAGTTGTGAAAATTTTTTTTGGGAATCATGAAAGTGAAGATCACAAAGAAATAGTGTCTCGAATGTTAGCGAATTATCAAAAACTAGGGTGTTTGATGAGCTTCAAGTTACACTATCGAGACATAAAGACAATGAAAATGGGATATTAAGGTCGATGGTATGTAAATATGATGGCTGATTACTGCTGCTCATCGAGAAAGAAAGTGATGAGAACGGAGTCAAGCGTAAAAAGAAACCGATTGTAAGATGTTGTAAGGATAAAAAGGTCAAATGCCATGAGAAACAGTGAATGTAGGGATGATTCCCCGATATTCAATGTAAAGATTCAGAAATTTTAACAAAACTCTGTTAGGAAAAATTTGTTTGACCCTGATCCTCACCTGGTGGGATGGAAATGACTCCAGATTCGGATTCAGGGACTCCAGAAACGTCTTAGAAGAGTGTTCCCTCCTCCTTGATCCTGACCTCATGGGGTCGAACTAACCCTGAATTCAGATTCAGCGACCCCAAAAACGTCGGAGAATGGAGCTCCAGACTTACCCCTGGTAGCTGTCTTACGTTCCAAGCAGTCACGCTGTCAACTCAATATCCGGAGTCGCAATTTCTACATCATTGCAAAATATTCCTCAATGAAGAACCGACCCGAATAAGTCGTGCACTTTTACTTCACCGTAAATTAGTGATTGAAGTATTGAGTTTTGAAGTAAGTTCCTTCGGCTAAGACTTTCGGTCGTCGTATGAATCTAACCCGGTAAAGTCCGCTGTGTTGACATCCGTGAAGAAGATCTCAAGAGTGGATTCGGTAGCTGTTTCGGAGGACTGTATATCGCTCTACTAGTGAACCGTGATCGTATATCATTTTACTAAACTAATTGAGTCATATCAACGAGAACTCATACCAACATCTCGTAGAGTTCCATCGCTGCTCTACGGCATATCGGAGATCAAATCGACAAGTCAACCACTCTTGCCCTCTCAGGATTAGAAAGGTGATTGTGAGTTTTTATTTCATGTAACTCTTCATCTTTTCTTTATCTTCTTGATAAATCATCTGTTATCTCAACTTCAACTCATTTATTTCGAAAACTGTATTGACGCGATTCCCATAGGATTGTTAGTGACTATGACCCCACAAACAAATAATTGGCCAGGCCTTACCAACCTGATACAATCAGCAACACTGGTCTCTCTCTTTCTCACATTTTCAAGCTACCCCCGCTCTTTGCTCAAGACGTGACAAATAAATAAGTCCAACAAACTAACCTCTCTACTTTTTCACCTGCGTTTGTGTCAATAGGATGCTTATCTTCTAGCATTCGACTGAGAAGTAAATTTTGTGCATTATACTTCCCGAAATTCCAAAAATTTTTATGTAATTTTTCTTAACGAAGACTTGACAATTTTTGGTAAAATTTTTCTCTGCAACAGGTTATTAATCTGAGCAAGCCCATCTCGAAAATAATACTTTTGCAAGTATTCCAAAAAATAATCCATTCACTCGCTCTTTGCTTCATTTATAGTATATTTTAGAAAAGAACTACCAACGGTTGCTATCATTTGTTTTGGTATATGACTTGACCTCTATACCATCCGCTGCAACACGTCCGTAGCCGAGGAGGCATGTGCCTAGGACAGCGTCAAGATTGCCACTTGGAATTTAAAACATTCATAATTTTTCAACCATCAATTCGATTGAGCTAAAAACTTTACAGAATACTTCTTGGGACATTGATCAACAACTTTTTTACTGTAAATTGTCCGTTGCTTGAAACTTGCTCGATAAACAAAGCGCCTGAAGGTGGAAATTCACGATTTTTGCAAATTCTCAGAAAAAATTGACAACTTTTCTGGTTATCAAATATTTACGTTTCTCCCCAAACTAAGTTACCTCGAGTTGAAGCGAAAAACGATTAAAACTTTTTGTTTTTGAGAAATCAACTTCTCACCAATTGCTTCAAAAACTACAAAACATGCAAATTTTTGCAGAGGTGTCTCCTCGAAGGTTGATGGAAACACAGCATCCCTCTCGATAACTAGGTGTGTGAAGTAAAACCTGTACCCTCATTGACAGCGGTATTATAAGAAAAGACCACGAAGCGAAGCCATTTATCCTAATTTTGCGGGCCTTGGAAATGCCAAAGGTACTCGATCAGGGTCTGATGACTGCGTTTCAGGGACCCTAAGCTTTGAGGATCGTAAGATGTAGATTGTATCCTTTTCGATCCAAAGATTTTGCAGAGATTTCGAATGAGCCTACTCATAAGGTTAGTTTTTTGATCATTATGAATCACTCTGGGGCAACCATAACTTGAGATGAATTTTGAAGCTACTGCCTGAGCAATTATTGCACAGTCTGTAACTTTCAAGGGAAGCGCGGCCAAATATTTGGTGAAGACACATTGTATTGTTAAAATGTATTAATTACCGTGTGGAGCAACCGGTAATGATCCTACTAAATCAAACTGTATTTTCTTGAACGATTCCTTGAGTGTATCGGTTATAATCATTGGCATACGTATTCCTATTCGCGTTACTTTATTTCGCATGCATGTGTTGCAGGCTTTTATAATTCTTTGGACATTCTCTTTCATCTTATCCCAATAATATTTTGATCGCACGCGCCAGTATGTTTCGGAAATCCTTTTGTGCGTACCTGATAGCGAATCATGGAACTCTTGAATTATTTCATCGCGTTTGTGAAAAGGTGGAATGATGATTTCTTTTGAGCAAATTACAACGTGAAATCCCGAATTTTTGGACTGTTGTTTTAAAATCGGCTCAACAGAGAACCAAGTTATAAAATCGAGTTTGTTTCCTTTATTTGACACTTTTACATTTTTGATGCCTAGGGCTTCCATGGCTTTCCTCAGGGCTAGGACAGCACTAGAAATAGAATTCAAGAATACTTTATTATCTTTATTATTCGTGATGACCATGCTGAAAATGTACCTTTTTTCCAAAAGTAGACTATGGTGTCGCCTAACTTAGCCTGTTTTTTTTCAAGCTTCCTACATCAATCAATTGATCTTCAATTAATTCTTAATTAATTTCTGATACTAAAAGTCTATAGAAGGATACAAAATGGACGATGTTTTCCTTGCTCATCGTTATCTTGTCTTTGGAATATGACAGACCGCTGATGCTTTTTATCCTTGGAGTGGATTCTACTTGAGCAACAATATCCCTTTCCATGGACCCTTTTTCTGAGTTTGAAATCACCCTCCGGCCACCAATCTCACTCAATCTCAGGATGCGAGCTTCATCAACAACAGAGTCGATCCCCTGACCTTCAGTCCCATTCTTTCTCAGAGGAGTAATTTTACTCGTGAGTTTTTCGGTTGCATGCCCGGCAACTATTCTAGAACCGATGACGGTCGATCTGGCTGAGTCGCCAGTCCCTCAGCAGCGGGCACGTGTCCCTGATTGGAGGATGGGTACCCCCGTTCCGCATTAATCCCGAAAATCTTCTCCACGCATTGAAGGCCAAAGGATCTCAGTCCCCTTACGTTGCACCAGTAGTGGTTACTGCGTCCGCCCTGACGTCGGGGTACCTGATAGTTACACTCAGCGGGATTCCACGGCCTCTCAGTATTAACCTGTGAAAGCCATTTTCCAAGTGGCTTTATTTGAGGAGGCAATTCCATCGCCTCATTTTTCAAGACGAAATTATCATTGTCTCCATCAACCAGGGTAGAACTATCATTACCTTTAATTCCAGCTTCAGAGTTCATCCCCCTCAGAAAAATCTGTCCTCACAACACTTGTATACTTATTTCAGTTTCATCTGTAGTAGCACTCTTTTCGTTCTGCTTTGATGACAAACGGGCATGTTAGGAGTTCGCAAACTTCGAAACACGACCACCAGACAATGTTACAGGGAGCGAGGCCTTTTTCTTTTCCATATTATGAGGGTTGCTATGCAGATAAAGCGTCTGCATTTCAATAAATGCTGCCCAGTTTGTAGACGATATCGTAGTCGTACTCAAAAAGCTCGACCCGCCAACCCTCAAGCCGGGAGACGAGGTCTTTCAATTCATACAACCATACTAGTGGTCGATCATCTGTAACCAAAATAAATTGCAGCAATAAATGTGGGGTCTGAAATGTCTCAAAGAAAAAATGATTGCTGAAAGATCTTTATGGATGGTCGAATAATTTAATTCACCACTTGGAAGGACTCTCGATGCGAAGTATAATGGCAGGTCTTGTCCTATTTGACCTTGACTAACGACTGCTCCTAGAGCTAAGATAGACGCACTTGTTGTCACTGGAAAGGATTTCGAAAAGTTTGAGTACTGAAGTATCGGTTCAGAACATATTGAATCTCGAAGAATTTCGAATGCTTTTTGCTCTGGATCTCTCCATTGAAATACTACGTTGTCTTTCAAAAGATATTCTGACCGCTTCCACTTGTCTTGGATGAGGTTTTACATTTTCTTGAGTGATCATGTGTCCTAAATAAGTTATTTCTCGCCTCAAAAAGTGACACTTTTGTGGTTGGAGAGTTGAACTAGTGTCTCTCAAACGTGAAAACAAGAATCACGTTTTTTTGTGTTCATCTGAGTTTCGGGCATAGATGATAATGTCGTCCATGTGTGGAAAGAGTTCAATTCCTTGTGTACCTGAAAGGACTTGGTCCATTATTTGTTGGAAGGTTGCCGGGGAATTTTTTAAACCGAATAGCATACGAGTAAATTCCAAACAGGAAAATGGACTAGAGAATGCCGTTTTGGTTTGAGAATCTGGATCCATGGAGATCTGGTGAAACCCAGATGCAAGGTCCATTACGAGGAAATATCTAGCACCCCCGAGCTGATCCAAGATGTCAGTAATGTTTGAAAGCGGGTAGGCATCGGCGACCGCTTTTTCTTCTGGGCTGTGATAATCGATGATCATTCTTTATTTTTTATCACCTTTGGAGTCAGACTCTTCCGGGATAATCCATAAAGGGGAATTATAAGGCAAAATCGATGGCTAAATCATTCCGGCCGCGAGTAGTTCGTCAGTTTGCCTACGTATTTTGTCCTTATGAACATGGGAGTATCTATATTGTTTGACATTCACTGGTTTGTCTCCTGTTGTTATTATTCTATGCGTCACTTCCTTTGTAGCGCCTTATCTATCTACAGGTAATTCAAAGAAATATAAAAATTTAAAGAGTAAGGGCAACAAGCTTTCTATTTCTTCTTAATTTCAATTCTCAAATTCAAGATCTTTCGAACTTCTGTGAGTCTTTTAGATTGTTCTATTCGCCTATCTTTAACACTTTTGACAGTATCAGAAAGGGGAGGGGGCACAAGGTCATATTATTCCATTTCCACTTGCGGTAGGTTAAATGAATGTCTTCATTAGTGCTACTCATCATAAGAAACCTAGCAATTCCCTTGTCGTTAACGGTTAGGCATTACCCACTAAGAATACCAGAACCGCAGGCGATCCAAGGTATATAACCATTCTTTGAGTTTTTACTTCTCAAAATAAACTGAACTGTTGCTTTTGATCTTGCAGGTAATTTTGTCGTGGCATGTGACAACAATAGGAAATCTTAGTCTCCAAGGTGAAGACAATCATCAACTAAATTTAACACTGCTCAGTGTTGCTTCAAGGCATCGACACAAAGAACACGATCTTACAGAATTGAAAGAGATCCTCATACGACTCAAAAAGGGGTTTCTAATCCTTTAAATACCTGTTTGACTTCGCCTGTGGTAGTAGCGATACCTTCACTGATCCTGATGAGATTATATACTCGTCTCCAGCTTGACCAGATATTAGGGTTTAGTATATATTTTTTATTATGTTTACGCTGGACCCGGTGTCCACTAGCAGGGTAGCTTCTTTTTCCAACAAAAGAGAGTTCTCCAAAATTATTACCGGTGCTTGGTTTATTTCCTCGCAGAATTTGAGGTGGAGGACGACGCGATTTGATTCTGTGCTAGGGCATCTCGCCCTCCGTTACGACGTCCCTGTTGGAAGTTTGAATAATTCTCGCGTTTCCTTTTTAACATTTCACGTTCTTCATCGTGTCCTTTTTTGAATCTGCAATCTTGAGTTTGATGATTTGTCATAAAACAATATTTGCAATCTCTACTCTCTTTCTCTCTAAAATTTTGTTTCGTATGTTTACAAAAACGATGAATATGCGCAAATTCATTGCATTTTTAGCACTGGACGGGCCTCAGCGCTTGAATATCGCTATGAATTGGATCGCTTTCACTTTGAACGTACGCGGCTCGTCTATAAGGAATCGAAGTACGTTCAATTTTTTCCACGATTTCCAAACTTTGTACTATTTCGGTTTTATGGATTCTATTCCAACTTTTCGATTGGAGATCTGCTTGGCTCGCAAGGGCAATAGCATTTTCTAAGGTGGTAATATCTTTGTTCCTAATTTGAGTGTAGACATCTTTATCTAATTCACGGAGAAAATTACCAATCGACGTTATTCTGCAGGATTCACATATGCCTAGAGCCTTTTCAATGGGGGTATTCTTCATTATTTGGGATGTTAGTTTCTTTAGTATTCGGTTAACGCGAGCTCCATATACAGGAATGGATTTTTTTTATTTTTTATTTTTTTTTTATTTACATGCCTCCGACTTTCTCTTGACATTCGTCAAATTTTTTGAAAGCTGACTTGGGTTTTCTTGGGAAGAGTATATTTGCTCCAGTGTTTTTGAAATTTCTTCTAGTTTCATGTTCATCCGAACCTGAATATGGACCTGAGCTCCACCAGTAATTTTTGTCCCAATTAACATCGTTAAGTAAGGCATTACTAAAGGACTGATTGCTCGGCAGTGTTCTGAGGACATTTTAACGGACATGTTATTTCCTTCAAATCAAGGGATGATGTTTTGCACGATTTTAGATATTTTTGAGGGATCTGGGGTACTAACTAACGTGATTAGAACATTCAATGGAGGGTAGTTCTGAACAGGAATTGCGATACTGCGGTCGCGACCATTCCACAGATCATTTCCGCATGTTGAACTCATTGTTCCTATTGAACTATGCGAGATAGATGAATTTTCGTTTTTCGGAACCATTGCGATACCATTGGCATCTCCAGGGACGACGACGCTTGGCGACGATTCCACCACGTCAAGTAGCAGGCATTTTCGAATTTTCAGAGTTCAAGGCGTTTAGCAATTATCGAAAATATTCTTGCAATTACATCTATATTTTTATATTTACACTTAGGTTGAAGTAATTATTGTATCATAATAAATCATATATAACTCATCGATTCCATTTTTAGCAATGAGGTATTAATTCTGTGCTAGATATAAAGATCTTCGTATTCTAGATTTTCAATAAATGTTTTAGAATTCACACGCCATTTATTAATTTATTATAAAAATTATATCCATTCGCTAGATTTGTAAGAAAGGATTTCAGTCACTAAATCGATGAAAACTTCAGTCGCAAAAATACATTTTTGAAAAGATTCCGATTATTAAATGAATTCTCTGAAAAAAAGCTCAATCAGAAGGCTAATCTTCGGAAAATATCAATCATCAGAAAATTCCTTGGAAAATCTCAGTCACAAATAAGTCCTTAGAAAATTTCAGAAACAAATATATTTTTTAGGAAAACTTCAGTCACAAATATTTTTTTGGGAAAATTTCGCTCACAGATAAATTCTGGGAAAATCTCAGTCACGAATACGTTCTTGGAAATTTCCAGTCACATATAAATTCTTGAGAAATATTAGTCACAAATGAATCTTTTGAAAATTTCAGTCGCAAATAATTCCTTGAAAAATTCCAATCACAAATAAATTTTCCGAAAGTTTGTTATCACCAATAAATTCTTCAAAAATTCGTAATCACAAAGAAGTCCCTTGAAAAAATTTCAATCACAAAAAAATCTTTTCAAATTTCAATCAAAAAAAGGTCCCTTGAAAATTTTAATCACAAATGATTCTTCTTCTGAGAATTTTAATCACAAATAAATTTTTTTGAAAATTTTCAATCACAAAGAAGTCCTTCGAGAAAAATGTCAAATTAAAAATAGATCTCAGGGAAATCTCAATCAACAAGAAATCTTTGGCAAATATGAATCATAAAATAAATCCTGGTCAAATATCATTCAATAATAAGTCTTCGGGAAATATCAACCTTGAGATCTGAAAATTTATCTTTGATTTCAATGGCTATGAAGAGGTTCCGTTAGGTCCTGCGAATGCCTCCGGCTTCCTTAGAATCCCTCGGTGCCGTAATCCTTTGTGGTCTCAGGGTCTGCTTCCTGCTCAAGCTTTAATTGAATCCCAACACTAACGTTTCACCGAGTTTCATCAGAATTGCTAGACCTTCCTACAACTCTGATGTTTAGGAAAATGATTGACCTAGCTGATATTCTTAGATAAAAATAAGAAATTATTTTCAGTCACATTACTTGACATCACAAAAGTGAAGCAATTTCAAATCAGTGACCTATCATTTTGATTGTAAATAATATTTTACTTAGAAAGATGTTGCATAAAACCTTCTCATGTATTTCCTAATAACCCCAAATTCCTTCTTATAAGCATTTTTGTTGCATTAGAATTTTTTTTTCAATATCCACAAGAAACGAAGCAGATTTTCTTTATAAAACCCGATCAATTCTTGGCACCATAAGAATAGAAATGAATTTAATATTCTTTAACTAAATATGACATTATTTTGCATAAATTTTGTATATCAATATACGTGAAACTTATAGTAGAATTTAGCTAATGTCAGTAAAATACGATAAATTTTCGAATTATCTAAAATCTAACAAAAAGTAGATGGAAGTGCCAACAAGGCATAGGCTTGTTGTGATTTGTTACCCTCTTATCATAATAATAATACCGCGGATAACAAACGAACAGAAGGTCTTCAAAATCGTGAATATTTCTGACGAGCTTAAAACAAAATTATATATTTTTTATTTAAAAATATTCCTCCATTTTGAAGTTGAAATACAAAACTTAGCCTTTCTCCTACAGCAGTAATAATAGTCCATGAAAAGTCGCAATATAGATAAATCTATTCGTTTTTTTTGTCGCATGTTTTGCTCCTGAAATGTTATGTATTTCCAGATAATAAATTATTACACAAACGTGCACTAAACGTCTACGCAGATATTATTTAAGGCGACTCTATTAACAGTTTTCATCATTCTGCAAATATCTGGTTTCCTGCAAAAACTCGTAATTTCACGAGTTCTTTTTAGTAAAGAGTCTTGATTGAGAAAATACTGCCTGAATACTTAGTCTTCAGGATGAAAGGAATATTTGTATTCACTTTATTACTAAGTAAGTATAAATTATTATCTATAGAAGAAAATACATTCTTGCTATGAAGAGATTTTATTTAACAATTAAAGAAGTATTATAAATTCTGGATTCGAAAAAACCTCTCTTCATAGCATGTGCTGATGATGAATCAATTATAAAGGAATTATTAATAATATATGTAAATGATAGATAAGCGAAATGATTTACATTAATCCAAATAATTAATGAAAACCTTATTCATTGACTTTACTAGCGTGCAAATGGTATTTTCTACATCTTTACGAATTACAGACCTCCCGCATGTTTCCTTTTCGCCTTTTTATTTTCAATCTGAAGTTTCTATTTTGTTTATTCTTTAACTTTGAATGTGATAGGAAACTGGGTTTTAGTACTCGTATTCGATTCATTCTGAATTGTAACAGATATTTCGGCATTACAATTATTATTTTCTATTCAGATATAATACTTAATCATAAAAATACACTTACCGATATTATTTTTTAAGTTGTTAACGAATTGTATCAGAAAATTTACAGTGTCAACATATACAGGTAGAGCAATATTGTTTTTTTCCCTAAATTTTTCTTAAATTGTGTTGCCAACGAGATTTAGTAATGTAAATTTGTCATTTGATATTATTTGCTGATTTGATAAACAAACCGTATAAACGATTGCATAGTGTGAAAATATTTCTTTCTCTTGATTGTCCTTGAAATAATATTGTCAGTGATATCAGCGACATGGTGTGATGCCTGTAAATGTCTACAGTAACCATTTCGGTAGAATTTTGAATTTTTTTCGAGTATTATATAATCAAAATATATACTTTCACCCCCAATACCACCACATTTCTAAATCCAATCAACTGTTCCAGAAATATGAATAATTTGAAAAAATTCAACCCCAAAATACAATATGGCGTAACTTCCGTAATTTTTAAAATGTTCAAAAATCATTTGAGGTTTAAATGGACGTTATATAGTACTATAATTTCACCAAGTTTCATTTAAATCGAAAGCACACTTGCAGTTTCTGATATTCCTAACTAAATAAATAAATGGATTTTTATTTTTAAAGCAATCGCAGTTTCATTCTTGGCCATCTTTGCAACAGGTTGTCCTGCAGAAGGCATAGTAGGCTGCTATGGTGTAAGTAAACAAAATTTTACTCGGTCTTTTTTATAGGTTTTGGAAATGATTTTTTTTCCCCGAAATTGTAAACTGGAAAATAAAGTATGTTCTCAGGTGAGGGACAATGACAAAATTTGCGCAATTACTTTGCTTGGCGCTTATGTAAATATAAGTACAAATCGATTTAATTGCTACAACACTTGTGGAGCAGGTAAGTTGTGTTGAAACACATTTTATTTTTTTCTAAGAATTGATTTTTTTCCAATCTTGAAATACAGGTTTTTACAACTGTTTAACTTTTCAACTCTTAAAATTTCAAATTTATTCAGCTCGAACGCTTTCAAAATTCAATTATTCATCTTTAAGAGATTCAGTGTCAAGTAGCTCAATTTGAAAAATTTATTTACATTCCAAATACATATAACATATATTATATTATATTTATTCAAATAAAGTCACTTGAAAAATGTAACCTCCGTAATAAAAACTCAAGTGCCATAATTTCAAATGTTTCATAATTATCCTTGGTTACATTTCAGATTATGATTAGTGTCAACTCATTCAATCTGGAGAATCAATATGCAGAAATTGAAAGAAAAAGATATATGATTTTGAAATGATAAAATATAAAACCATCCTTGCTGAAAGCCAGAAAATTTTTAGTTTGAATGGTTTTCAAACTTTCAAAGGGAATATTAAAATTGGTAAGCAAGCATGTGGCAAAAAACCATTCTGAAGTTGAAAAACAACTCTTTTGTAGGACAAAGTAATCTCTTCTTCACTAGACATTCCAATTTCTCAATTCTTTCAAATTTTTGTTGTTAAATAATGTTTTCAATAGATAGATACCCTGAGTGTAGTTAATCGATCATTATATGCCCTAAGGTATTGAGTATGTCCCAATTCATAATGGATAACTTGGAAATCTTTGACACTGGCTTCCAAACAAGCTAGGATTATGGTAGTTTCATTTTCATTAATTTATAATATATCAAATTAATTACCATAAAAATGCATGAGGCCTATTTTTAAGTCATTTGTTTCCGTCGATAATTACCTAGCTGCACGTGCGTCGTAAAATATAAATAAGCCTTCAAAAAGAGGAAGGAAGAGATATTAAATTCAATCCTATCACAATGGAGTTTACGAAAATCGATATAACATGAAATCCATTACCGGAAATCGTCATCAAGCTACATATTTAATGGTGAAACATGACAATTCTTGATTCCATTTATTATTTCAAAAATAGATTTTCCCAAAAAGGTTTTCGACATTGATGGAAAACCCAAAGAAAGGTAATAATTTTCTGTTTTCTGTAGTGAGATTGTGATGAGCGCGACGAATCGAAGTCGATGTCGACGCAAATCCCTGGTCATCTTCTTGAGAGGCTTCATGAAGGCACGGACACACTGGCCAGTGAACTCCATTTTGTCGAAGTCCCTGCGAGTCGTCCTACCACTGATCTGGAGTAGCTGAAAAGTGAGGGTCCGTTCCTTGAGTAGAAATATCGGCGGTGTTTTCAGTACTAGGAATATAACGCCAGGGAGCATGAGAAAGATTTTGCTGTATCTCTAAAACTCTGTTGGCAACGTAAATCAGCCAACGAGAGGGATCGTCTGTTTGGATCCAACTCAGAATGTTTTGTGAATCCGACCAAGCGTAGGTGATCGCATAAGAGAGGTTTTTATTTCGTCGCGTATATAATTGATCGACCGAGCCATGAGAAGAGCGGCGCACAATTCCAGTCTAAAAAAAGGGTGATGGTTTTAACTCACGCGACGCGAGTCTTCAACGCAATGAGTTGTGCGTTGCAGGTTCTATGTGGGGACTGACCTCGGACGTAAATTACGGCAGAAAAATCATGTTTGCTTGCGTCTCCAAAGCTATGAATTTTTATTTGATTATTAGGATGGTAGCCTACCCATCGTGGAAGATATCTTTTTGTTATTTCAGATGGGTTACTTTGAAATGTTTACCATCGTTGGAGTAAGAAATTGGGAAGCGGAGCCTTCCACAGATCCTGTATCAGGATTCTTGCAACGATGGTTACAAGAAGGAGATGGCTACAAAAACCATCCTCTTAATTATTGGGCTATAAATGTCGATTGCTGGAGCTTCGAATCGAAATTCATCGAATGTAGGATCCCAGACGACTCTCAATGCATTAACCGGGCCATCGTTTTCAAATTGTAACCAACTAGGGCAAAACCGGTCACACTCAGGAATTCTGGCTAAAAGAGAAGAGTAATTGGAAGCCCACTTTCTTATTTGCATTCCTGCGGACTTCAACAGCTGAATTAGTTTATCTCGAAGTTTGGTAGCAGAATCTTTGGCACTCGCGCCCGATAAGATGTCATCAATGTAAATATTCTTGTGAATGAGCTCTAAGGCATTGGGGTATCTCTTGGCTTCATCCGTTGATAACTATTGGAATGTCCGAATCGCTAGATACGGAGAGCATGACATTCCATAAGTAACGTTTGAAGATCGACATTCCTACTGTCAACCCCAACCTGACGGTACATCATTCTAATATCAGCTCAAAGGGCGACGCGAGGGAACCTTCACCGCTTCAAAATAGCATCCAGATCATTCTGTCATTTGGGAACCGTATATAACAGATGATGCAAGGCCAGCCCTGGAGTCATCCTTTGTGATTCATTAAAGACAATGCGAAGTTTCGCATGACCATCTGCATTCCGCCAAACAGCTCAATTAAGAATGTAGTATGTGTGCCTGGTGCACGGTAATTTCTCTCAAGGTTGAAAAAGGCGCATGACCCCAGCTTTAATAATCAGACGTGAATCGCGCGTATTCCTTATGCAGCAGAACGTCCTTTTCCAGTATCTGATACACAGAATTAAGTACTTGTTTTGCTTCTTATAAAGATTCCCCCGAGTTGTGATCATAGGACGGTCGAAGAGAAACTCGTGCAATGTGTCAACCTGAATGGACTCGTCGGTATCCGTCCACGAAAACTCGCTCACACTCCTGATAAGAAGGATCAGGGTTAAGTTTTATTAAGGAACGGAACAGATAGAAACTGGAGATTCTCTAGGTCACCAGTCAGATTTATTATTATATTGGCGATTATGAAAATCCTTGAAGGATATTCAATCCTATTCAAATATTACATAATTTCAATACGGGCCAATTTCAAACCTGAGCCTCCAGGAAGTAGAATGCGAGACCTGCACCTTGACAATAAAATCTTAAATTTGCCAACTCGAAGGAATGTAATAATATTTTTGCAGGGACACTTTCATGTAGCCTTGCACGAAGACCTGGGCACTCAGTCAGTGCAGACTGTCGCTCGCAACTGAGATATAGAGTAACGCAAATGGCTTCCAATGGAGAGAGAAAGAGAGATTCTCTGGATTCATTTACAATCTTTGTAAACGGATATTCTTAATGAAATTCAAAAGGACTATTTTTATCATCTCTAAAAGGATCTTTTATCTCAAAGATTTAATTCAGTTTTTTTCTGGATCAGGAGAGGGACTTGACTCCCTGTCTGCTCATGAGAAACTGAAATTAAATAATTAAGACTTTTATTTATACTCATTCACTTCATGGACCAGGTGGCTGGGTAGACGTTTACTCTGTTCGTCTGTGAATCGATATGAATTCAGTCACAATAAAATCTGCAGTAATATTCCACGGAATATATTTTCAATTCATTCTCTTTAAAAGTTTTTCAAAAATGAAAATATATTTCGCGCCTCAAAAATCACTCCTGTAAATAGCTAGGCGACTTGTGTCGCACGGCAAAGGCCAATATCGAAGACAGTATCCTTTTATGAACCAGAGCAAGGAATAAAATCCTTGTCTGCTCCTGAAGAGATATCCTCTTCATGAAATAATTTAGTCAGAGCTGAGATATTCCCAACACTGACAATTTTCTCCTTTTGGAAAGATGTACGGGACAAGGTTGGAAGATGAATCCACCAGCTTCCCCCAAGGTACTTTCCGTTGATCCTTGCAGTCCGCCCGCAAGAAATGAACTCTATGTTTTCTCTCGTGCAGCGTGTATTATAAGCCGTATTACGCCACACGCTCCCACTATTTGCGATCTCGATA